>CM073127.1:2970000-3435000 GCA_037039145.1 Fundulus diaphanus | reverse complement strand
GCCGTACTATATCTGTTCCCACCTCTCCGTGTTCTCTACATACATGTTCAATATACTCATCCCTTCTTTTGGGTTTTAAAAATGCAAACCTTTTAATCTGTTTTCGGCATTAAAGCAACCCTCTGGAGTTATCCGGAAGCTCTGCGAGCAGGAAAGATAACCAAGAACTAGCGTAGAAATGTGTTGCCTCAGTTTCTTCTTTGTCCTTTCCTCTTCCTCTCCCTGTTCTGTTCCCCCCTGTCTTCCTATCTGCCTTTTCCTCTTTGTAGTTGGAGTACCAGAAGCTGTAGAGAGAGGAATCCACACCGGCCAACAAAGCAATTGAAGCATTACTCCCCCATCCCTCTCTCCCTCTGTTCAGGCCTCGCTGTGTTTTTGGCAGTTACTACTGACCATCATGGACGTCAGTGCCAATTTTTGTGAAAACTGGCACATATGGCAGCTGAAGTGCCATATGCCGTACAGAATATTTTTTGGCCGTTTCCCCCATTTGTATAATCGCTGGATGCGGTATAAAAGTGGCTCATTATTAATTCATTCATTCCCTTCCTCTTTTTTTTCTCCTCTCGTTTCATTTCCCTGGTGATCTTCTTTTTTTTTTTCCTCCTTGATTTTTTTTTCTGATTTTATTAATTTTTTTTCTCCAGATTCTCTTGATGCCATTGAGGACATGAATGACGGCGTAATTTAATGTAAAGTGTGGGGATTAAAGCTTTCGCTTAATTCAAAGCGAGATAGCAGGATTATTGTTTGTTCGGTACTATTTGCATTGGTCTTGTTTATGTTTAGCTTAAATGGAACACTTTGTATCTGTGTTTTCTTTGAGAGGAAACTAAATTCTTCATACGATTAACGTTGTGTGGGTGTTTTATTTTTAAAACTGATAAACCGGCTTTTTGCTTCAACACATTACATAGTTACACGCACATCGTAGTGATGAAATGATCGACCGGTTTCTTTATTCAGACCTTTGGAATCTCACTGCAAACAAAACTTAAACCTTAAAGGGGACATGTCATGCTTTTTAATTCCTTGCTTTTCACACAATCACTCAGTTCTGGTCTTTATAAAGTGGAACTGTAATGCTTTCATCTGAATTCCTCGTTAATTTAGCGTTTTGGTGCCGTCTCTTTAAACGCAAAAGAGGCACTTCACACCCCGCCCACTTGTAGCTTCGGCATTCTTTAATTTAGACTAAAAAAATTGCGCCGAAAAAAATAAAAATGGTGGATTCGGGAATATGGTAAGCTGAAAGTCCGTGACCTTGTTTAGCAGCTCTGCAGAAAATACTGTGACGTAACTGTTCAAAAAAACGCAATAGAGACCAGAGAAGACTGAATGGCTTGAAAAATATGATCTTGGCAGAATTTAAAGATACCTATGCAGCCCCTGGATAGTCTGCTTCCCTATAGAGACTCCAAATACATAATAAAAATTAAAATTAAATAACTTATTAGCTTGTGACATTGCACAATCACGTAATTTCATACAATCTCAATCTTCATGAAATAGATATCAGGCTATGTCGCTGCCTCACAGATTAGCACCCTGGGGGTTTTGGCAGAGTGGCAACACCGAAAACTGGGAAAGGGAGTAGAAACAGAAGGGGGAATACAACTAATGATCTAGGGTTGGGAATCTATCCCCAGACCTCTGTATGGCGGACTAATATCCTCCATATATGGCCTGACTGCTCTTGTAAACTCCCTCTTATAGGAGGTTACATACCCTGTGAGAACCAAGAAATTTGTTCTTGTTCTCGAGATGGCAAGAACGAGGGCAAACATTGATTTGGCGCTGATAATTTGTATTTAACAACAAACTCAGCTGTCAAACCCCTAGAAAGTCCCAGCACCATATAGCGTACATAACACCCATGCTAAGATTGTAGAAATTTGACAGACAGCACCACAATGGCAGAGAGGGCAGTTTCAGACTGGTGCAGGAAGAAGAGGAGGAAGACAAATATCCACAAGAAACGTCCTTGTTGTTATTCACGATTGCTGAAGCAATGGGAAAAACAAGTGAACGCAGGAGACATGATCGACTGGTCAATACCACCAGAGCGAATACAGCGTCTTAGTTCAATGTGAGATGGACAAGAAAAGCCATTTTCCATACTTCAGGTTTTCGGACAGTTATTTTAACGACTTTGTTTGTCAAACAACAGCCTACATGTAGCAGACACCCAACACACAGCGTGCTGATCTCTGCGCAGGAGAGATTAGCGATCACATTCCGAATTTTAGCAACTGCGAGCTCGAACTAGCTACAAATGGGAAATTACATGTCTGCTTTTCCAACTTAACCACGCCCATCCAAATCCTGACCAATCACAGAACAGTTGTCGGGCACCATGCGAGTAAAAGGTTCTGCCCAGGTGATGTGTCAAGAACAAGGACTCCCAAAGCAGGGCGGCGAGGAAAACAATGTCATTTTGTTCTTGCAGCTGTGGGAGCGAGAACTAATTTCTGTAAGAAATGCAACTATTGATCCAGGGCCAGGGATCTATCCCCAGACTTCTGTGTGGAGGACTAATGTCTCTGTGTCTAATGTCTCACACGTCTCTGTTCAAGATCTTTGATATCTACTCCATTAGAGATGGTAGGACCAAGTGGAAGATGGATCGATGGAGTGGTGTTGCATCTGCAGAATTGGGTGTGCTGTTCAATCTGTTGTGGTTAAAGAAAGAGCTATGGCCAAAAAACTTAAGATCTCGATTGGCTGATCCATCTATTTTTTCTAACCCTCGCCTGGTCATGAGGTAAGGTTTGCCTCAGGAGAAATGAAGCCCTGGAATAAATCACTGCAGATGTTTTTCTGGGCACATCCTTGTGCAGAAACCTTGAGGAACCTGCTGCAAGGATTATGTTCCCATTCTGGTCAGGGAAGGACTTTCATCAGTGGAGGACAATGGATGCACTTATAGATGGAAATGGTGTCCATCCATCCATCTTTGACCAAAGTACTGACTACGCTTAGGCTAGTCAACCTTACTCTTTGCACATGTTGTAATTATACTGTACTCTGTGATTTTAAGAGGAATGCTCAGTTAATGTGGGAGTATTTAGACTTTAATAATGAAAGCTTTTTTGTGTCACTTTTACCTCATCCTGTTCCTTTTTTTCCCCCCATTTGGAACCAGTAAGAGCTTCTCTTCCTGTGTAACGTAGGAGGACTTAAATAACAGATTTAAGCGCTTTAACAAACTGGTAGCTAGTTGAGTCACCGTTATATCACTGGAACTCAGTGTCCAGATTGACATTTATTTATATAAACTTGTGATTGGACGAGCCAGAACCTCTTGGACGCGCAAATGTCTGAAATTCCACGATCACAGGAATTTCTTCCTCGCTCTGCATGTGTCTCCCTGTCCTTCTTTGACACATCCCCCCCCCCCCACACACACACACACACACACTTCCTCTTTGATTCCTCCATGGAGTTTCTGCCTCTTCCTTTCTTCTCCTCTTCTGCCCTCCTTCGGAGAAGGACTGGAAGGTCTGCAGCAACTCCCACGCTCACAGTCTTCACGGAGTGTCGGTTTGTTCGTCACCATGTCAGTTAAGTGTTTGGATCCTCCATCAGTGCATCTGGGCTGTGTTATCAAAAACTCCAAGCAGAGCCAGGCCTTTCTTGTTGACTCACTTCGGCGGTGATGATATCATTAACAGATAATTGAGAGATGGAGAAGCCGGAGCCAAAAATCCCTCACATACAGTATTAACCGTGCAACTGTTTATTCAAGGGAATCATTTATTATTTGGACAAAATGTGTGTCTCTTGCCTCCATGTCTTAAAAAATAGATTTCATTTAATACATTTATGGGTTTAAAAAAAAAACAAGCGTGCTGATATAATTGTGTCCTCTTTTTTTCCAACGTGGCCCCGAGGCAGAAAACATTCAGCTCAAAATTAAATGCTTAAATATTAAAAACCCAAATCACAAGGGTGCAAATATCTAAAAAAACAAACAAACAAGCAAATATATATTAATACTGCACAATCTTAGTAAAAGTCAGACATTATTTTATGAATAAGATGTCACCTTTGGTCTCTTTCTTATTCCTTTTTGTTTGCTCTTTTTATACGAGTTTGTTTCTGAAAAAAGAAATGTGAGACAAAAACAGCAATTTTAAAATAGATGGATGGATAAGTGGATGGATGGATGGATGGATGGATGAGTGGATGGATGGATGGATGAATATCCCAAGTTTGTAGGCAACCATATTTCTTTGCACGCAGGTGCTTTAGATGGTGTTTTGTTCCTTTATCTGTTTATCCAATGTGAGTTTTGGTGAAGAACAAGATGAGCCAGAAAAGGAAGCCTTGATCCACATCTCACCTAGAGATACTGATCCTGACAAAGATTTCGGACACAAGTGGTAAAAAGATGTCTAACTTAGTGTTTTTTGTGCCCATCCCACTGGGATGAGACCCTAAAGCAGTAGATTGAGGAGCTGTCAATATATTTTTCAAACCTTCTTGTGGTGAACCTTCATTAATCGCTTATTTAGAATTTAGAAATCTTTATTTGTCATTGCAACAGTATATTCCAATGAAATTTGTCTTCTGCATTTAACCCATCCCTCAGGGAGCAGTGGGCAGCTATCACAGCGTCCGGGAAGCTATCTGGGGCTAAGGGTCTTGCCCAGGGACCCCCAGTGGCAGTCTGCGGGGATCTAACCAGGTATTTACAACCCTCTCAGAGAGCAAGCAGGCTGCTCTAACAACTGGGCCACCACTCCCTCATATCAGGTTATGTGACACCATGTGTACGTGAGAGTCACTATCAAAGTGTTCAGAATCAGCATCTGCTTTAATCTGTGAGTTTATGTACAATTGCTTTTAGCATTTTAATGGTTAGCATGGCTACCGTTGCAACAAACAGACCCATCCATTGTTTCCTTCGGCTCATTGTGTCTGAACTCAAAGGTGTTTCCAGGCCACATGAGATATATAGTCCCTCCACTGACTTCTGGGTCTCCTCCCACCTCTGAATGGAGGCGCCCAGGAATCATTTCACTCTATTTTATGTGGGTAAGCAGTGCCTTTACTTCAGGTGCTCTCCAGATGATGGAGCTTCTCACCCTATCCCAAGACGGAGACCATGCCGCTCTACAGAGGAAGCTTATTTTGGCCGCTTGTATCCGGCGGCTCGTCCTTTCGGTCATGAGCCTTTTGGTCTACTTGACTGAGATTTTCTCAAATCCAGCAAGTTCAATGATTGACAGAATAAAAGTTCAAGAAGATAAAATAGAACAGGTTTGCTGTAATGACTTCAGCCTTCTAGTTTTTCTCTGAAAGTCTTTCTCTCTCTCGCTCTCTCGCAGCCAGAATGAAATGCATACATTTATTCAGATGTTATAGAAAGTGTTTGTTTTTTCCCTTTTGAAACTTTTATAGCTTCGTACATCTTTGCGCTCAGTCAAACTTAGTTTTGAAAACATTACTGATAGTAAACATTACTAACTTTATATCTCCCTTCCAACAAAAACAGCCTCCATACCGAAGAGCGCTGTTGTTGAAAAACGACTGAACGTTTTGCAAAAGCTGCCTGATTTGATGCCAGATTAAACATTAAGGCTTCTATAAAGCATTTTTTGTTTTACTTTTTGAATAAAAAAAGATCTACTCATGTTTGTCTTCTGTTTAAAAAATACATCATCAGCTCCTTTTATTAAAGCGGAGGATCATTTATTAACCACCTGTGTTGCACAGACCGTTAGCAGCTGATGATTCTGACGTCCGACTGAATAACTGTACTTTTACTGCGACGTGTTTACCCATCAAAGATCAATGCACAGGCCCCTTGGGCTCCTCCACAACACACACACACACACATACACACACACAGCACAAGAAACATGGCTAATATTTGATGAGACGCAGTGACAGGAAGACAGTGGGGACGGAGCGCAGCGCTGCCAGGTTCTGTCTGCTGAAATCCGTTTGCAGAAAGCTTCTGCTGTCACTGCCGTTTCATGTGATCGGCCCAACGAAAGCGAGGGGAATTAACTCATCACGGAGCTTAGCGTTAACAATAAGCAGACGAGAGGTAAAGTTTGGCTCTCAACTTTCTAAGGTGATGTTTGTTTTTTTCAGATGAAATATTAAGAAGCGCCTGTTGATGCGTGATGAAAAAATATGATGCTGTCAAAAACTCCTCACAGGGCTGCACACAAAACAGTGAAATCTCAGTCAGCGTGTTGCATAGAGGAGGTGAATTAAACATGGTGTGGGGGATCTCATGCAACATTAAGCCTTCCATTAATCTGACTTGATGGAGGTTTTCATTTTGAGAGGGTCTGCGGAAAAACATCAACACCTATTCATGGTATGAAGATTTATTTTGTTGCTCCTATTGTTGCAGCTGGGTCTGCACTCGCATACAGAGACAGTGTTAACCTCCTTTTTGTCCTGCTGATGGATGAGATGTGACAGTTTGAGTTGTTGGTTCTGTAATTTGACTTACAACACCCTGTGTAACTCCATAAACCTCCTCCCACACACATTTCTACACACACACACTTCCTGTTACAATTACATTTCTTATTCTGGCAGGTGACACTGATGTTCATAATTACAGAAAACTCTAGCAGATTTTATTTACCACAGCTGAGATTTGGAAAAAATCCAGCAAAGAGCTGAGAGGCCCTGAGAGATAGATCATCCTTCAGTTAAACGTCTCATCTTCGCCAAGTTCTCAGCTAACTGCTTTTTGGGAATCACCTTGTTGGAGCTGGAATCCTGTTTCCTGTCTATCAGACGGTTTATCTTTATTGTTGTTTATTCATTCAGTTAAAGAAATGGGGACATACTTCATCTTTATGACAGGATTTAACTAATAATCAGTCTGAAGATATAGAAAGAAAACCATTTTAATGAAAAGATTATCCAAGATGGTTCTGTTTTCCTCAGTTCCATTTATAATATAACACAAAGCCACAATTGATATTAAAGCACCTAGTTGCTCATGTAGAGACAGTTTTAACTGAATAAATTAGAATATAAAACTGATAGGCTGCTTTTAAGCGTTCATCAATACAAACTGATTGACAGAGCACAAAAACGAGTGCTATTTTCTGATAGGAGTACTTTTGTCATTTGGCAAAAAACACATGTGGAGTTCCTCAAGGCTCCATTCTTGGGCCGCTTCTATTCAATATCCACACGCTCCTCCTGACTCAGAATAAAAAGCATTACAACATTTCTTACCACACCTATTCCAACCACACACACATCTCACCTAAATCAAATACGTTCAGTTTAATCATTTTGACCATGTTTCAGCGAGTAAAATCACAGAAGTGATTGTTTTTAGTCCTAATAATACAAGCTTAGAGATCAGCACTCAGCTGGACGCAGTAGGGCTAAAAAACAAACTACAGTGCACCCCATAAAGTGCCAGCGATTACCACAAGGAGCAAACATGCATGTGTGCGTGTGCATGAGTGAATGCCCATGTACTCGCTGCGTTTTATCTTTAAAGCAGCATTTGACTCATTGCTAAAGGACCTTTTGGCATGTTGGTCATAGCCAATGTTAATGCCATATCTGTCATAGTTTGAGTTTCTGTTTTAATTTAGGTTCTGTTTTTGTATCTTTTTTGTTTTATTTCTGTTATAGTTTATATTCTGTCTCAGTCTCTGATTTAAGTTCTGTTAGGATCTCGGCACTGAAGCCTGGTCTGATCATTCACTCCACACACCTGCCCAGCTCCACCCCTTCTGCAATCAACTCATCTGATCCACCTGCATCTGCTATAACCAGCCTTCAGACCAGTCATCAGTGTCAGATCATTTGAGCCAATTGGTGAGTTTTGTCCAGCGTTCTCTGTCCTGATTGACCTGTCGATATCCTGTAACCTGTTTTTCCTGCCTGATTTCGATTGCCAACTTGTTGCCTGACCTGAGTCTGTTCCAGGACTATTTAACCTGTCCGCCTGTGTACCGATCTGGATTGCTTCTTGACCACCGAACCGGCCTGATCTCGTTTAGCCTGTAAGCCTGACTGTGTACCGAACCTGATTATGTCTCTTGACTTTGAGCCCAGATTCTGCTCTTTACGTTCCTGCCTTTCTGATTACCTGGTTAATTGACTCTGGACTGTTTTTGACCACAAGCTCCGTTTTACCCTGTTACTATTACACACCAGCCTGTCCCTAAATAAGCCTTCTCATACTAACTTGTCTGGCTGAATACTGGGTCCTCTGTTCCGTTCATGACAAAATCCTCTATAAAAACAATTACACTGTCCATAATCACCTGCGTAAATGTTGCCACCTGTTAGGTGACGGATTTGTTAGGGCGGCAGCTAGCCTAGCTAGGCAGCAAGGCTAAGGCTAATGTCTGCTGGTATCTGAACAGGAAGTGCACTTTCACATTCTGTTGTGTTCTTTGTCGAGTTTTAAAGAGTGTAGTTTTGTGTGTGTGTGTGTGTGTGTGTGGGGGGGGGGGGGGGGTATTGCTGACGTTCCAAATTTTTGTTTTCAGGCATTTTTTACATTTCTTAATAGGCTGCACATGTAACATACCTTGTTTTGTTCATAACAATGTGCTCTGTTTTCAATTTCTACATGCAGTAGAGAAATAAAGCTAGTACGTCACGACCGTATCGGCGCGTGCTTTATTAAATTGGCACAGACATCAACACAGTGACATGCAGTCAGACGAAAAATGTGCTAACTACAGATGGCCGCCACTCGTTCAGAACAGTACATGGATTTTTATTAGTTTTTGTTAACATCCAGGTGAGAAAAGGAGCAGACTAAGCTCCCAGGTAAAGCACTCCACACCAAACTAATGTAAGAATCAGTGAGGGTGAAGATGCACCAGATTCTTTTATTATTAGCAATGTGTGCAGAGAGTAGAGCAGTCAAATAATAATGCCAACAATCTTAAGCAGTTATTCTACACAACTGATCCAAGGAGTCCTTTCTGTCTACCTTGCATAGCCTAAACACCATTAAATGTGCCACAATACCAAACTCTAAATACGGCCTCTAAGGTTTTCAACAAGTGTTAAAACAGCGCCACAACATGTGAGTTTATTTTTCCTTATCATATTGGAAGATTTTATTAAGACCTTTACAGACTTTTATAAGCCTGACAATTTTATGCTTCATAAACTATTGTTATTCATTTAAATATACTGGTAGACAAATCCTTTTTTTGCTGTAGAGCCCCCTAAATATCAGAGTTTTGTCGTTCTGTCCCTGTTTCCAGGAGCGTTGTTCTCTTTGGGCATTTGTGGCATTTCTTGTTGCTGTTGAACCCTTCCCATTTAAAACTGGCTCACAAATGTGGTGATTTAGTTGTATTGTAACACCTTCTACAGATTCAGCAGAACCCCTGATTGTCATGTAAATAAAATACATTTACATAATTTTTTTCTACTTCTCATTACTGACTAAACTTTCTGTCTGGACTTTTTTACTGAATCCAAACTGAATGCAGAGATGCTAACGCCTCTCTTTTAGGCTTACACTCTCTTTATTGTTACACATTAAGCTTTGCTGTGAAACTTGTTACAAAGAAATATATAAATTCATTATGATTGTGGCCTAAAAGGAGGCGTGATAAAGAAACGATCCATCCTGTCAAATAATCCAGATGCTTTGCAGACGCACTGAGCCCTCAGCTGTGAATTTCTGACTTTAAGCAGAAAAAAAAAATCCCGGCATCGTGACACACTTCGCCTCACCGCCTGCTTCCACCAATTCCTCACACCAAGTTACATTTAACATATTTGGTTGTTTTCTTCTCTTCCTCAGAATTTATTTAAAAAAAACTATTTAAATTGTCAACATGAATGTATTTGAAAATCTAATTTTTACAGCAAATAAAAAAAACATTATCTTATCCTAAAATTTGAACAGTTAGTGTTTATTAGAAATGAGTACTTGAAATATCAACTCTAAGTTTTTTTTAAGAGAGTTAATTTGACACAAAAATCTGCACATACATACAGTTTTCAGATCTTTATTTTTTTTTTCAGAAACATGAGATAAACACCAAGAATATTAGAGAAAGACGTCCAAATTTCTTCCCAAACACAGAGTGTGAGGCCAGAAACCCGGAGCTCTCAGCAAACTGTGACAACTGTGTTTGATCCGCCGTGGGTTTGTATTGTGTGCACATTTTATTCCCCTCGCCCAAAATTTTGGAGTGCACTCCTGATCGCTCGGTCCGTGGCAGGATGCTCCGGATGATCTGAGCTCAAATTTGCCTTTAGTGCGCTGCCATCTCAGGCCATCTGTAAAAAGATCAAATAAAAACAAAAACAAGAAACAGAGAAATAATAACGCAATAATGAATGCACGTTATTAAATATTTCTAAGACGGATTTAAATTATTTAGTTGCACGTTTTTGTTGTTTTTCAAATCAATTATGTGCTTTTTTTTTCTTAGACTGGAGAGTGCCACAGGGAGAAGACAATATATTGATAAACTAGATAACACATCAGCAAAATGGAAATAAAATGTACAGCTAGGAGCGAGAAATTGACATGAATTTAAAAAGAAGAAATTAAGGCCGATCACAGTTTGGCAGTGAAATCATAAAAAAACAAGAGTGTTCAAAATTTAAGATTTCTCCTTAGTAGAAGTCTGATCATCACCAAGCTTGAGCCAGCTGGTTGCACACCTGTAGGCCCGTCTAACTGATGCTGTCTGGTTCATTCAGAAAACAAGGTGTTTCATTCAATGTTTTTATGCAGATTTAACTTCAACAAGGGAGGACTGCTCCTGTTTAGTCTTCAGCCATTCCTAGATTGGAGCTCTGCTCTCGAGTTCTGTGCTAACCAGTGAAGGTCCCATAACCTGACACGGCTCTTTAGATGATCGTTGTTTGGATGATGTAACATTAAAACGTACCAAAAGCGGTTTAAACTTACAGAGAAAGTGCAGCCAGTGAGACCAACGCATACGTCGTCAAGAGGACTGCAGTCCTACACAGAGCGTGGCGAAGCTCAGCAGGAAGGAAGGCCGGCTCTATCTGATGTCCGCTCCACCCAGTGCCGATGGCCAGAGGCAGGAGGAGGCATTAGCCTGACCAGCATCCCTCCTCAGCAATGATGCGCTCTCCATGCATGACCCCCTGCCTGCACAGGATAGCTCCTTCAGCTGCAGGCTGCAAAGAGGGGCGTTATCCCAGCCTTTAGCGTCCCAAACTGAGCGCACAGCAGGTCAAACCTTCTGTCACAACTTTTTATTGACAAACTTGCTTCCCTGACGACATCTAGTGAAACCAGCTGCTTTTCATTCCACATGTCCATGTCTTTAATGCGTTGCTTCTACTGACTGAAATAGTTTGTCTCTTTGTAGTTTGGCTTGTGTGTGCATTCATTTTTTTTACACATTTTTACACCAGGTTTTTATTGTAAATGTGTGTAGTGTTTTGTTCACCTCTCCCATTGTTGCTCTGCTTTGCAGTTCTAATTATTTTTTTGCATCTATATGGCTGTTTTTGTTCAGAATTCGGTTTACTGGTTTCCCACTTTGCTGCTGCATCATCTCAGTTTTCCCTGCTGATTCACAAATCAAAGGTCATTCTGTTCTGTATTTGATGCAGCCAAGCTGTAAGAAGAAATTTACAAAGTTAAAGTTAATTGACGAGTAACCAAGAAGACGATTAAAAAACAGTAATCCATGCAAACATTAAAACTGCCCTTATTATACATGCAGACAATTCAGTATGATTAAAGAACACCTAGAATAACTCAGTGTTAGTACATTCAAAGCCTTTAAGGTTTAAAGCTTTAGGCTAACAAGCAGCACACCAGTTTAAACATTTTCTGTTTTATTCTGAAAGTGCACACCCACAGTTATGGCCCCACTTCTGGGTATTCTTTCTGAACAGAGCACCGAGGAGGAACCGGCCCGTTAAGTGAGCTGACATCATCCCCGGCCGGTATTTCTCACCTCTGCAGCTCACTCCCTTCACAATGCAGCAACTCTGTGCAGCTGATATTAATATTGTTCTTAATATTTACAGGAATCTTTATCAAAGCTGGCAAGTTTGCTGTCAGCCAAAATTAAAAGGAAAAGGGGCAAAATCCAATGCAAAGTCCCAATATTTCTAGCAGATCTTTTTAATAAAAAAAAGTAGCAAGAATAACTTCTTTTAAAAACTTCTTAAAAATTCTTGTTTCTTCTGTCGAACAAAGTGGATTTCTGAATATCATTTAAATTGTTTTTTTCTTCCTTGAGAAGGTGAGAATTTGGGGGGGTTTGCATTCAGTCTGCATTAATTAGAAGTTAATTATTAAATTTCTACTGTTGTTGCTGTTTAAAGTCATTTTAATTTTAGCAAAGCACGCTGATGGGGTGACTGAGTCATATTAGGATTTACTACCTATATGCACCAAGAACGATTTGTTGCATTTAAATCTCATCAAATGCTAAGAACTTTTTTCTTTTTTTTTAGCTTTTTAGGACGTGTTGTTAACTTAAACAACATGTCTGTATGTTCTATGTGAATTCTGAGCCGGTGTAACCATTCTGGTTACATAATGACAACAAAGACGCTTGATTATTCTTAATTCTCGGTATAACCCAAAAAAAGAAGCTTGTTTTTGGGTCTCCGTGAATAAAATTCGAGTTAAATCTGAAGCAAAACGGAAGGCGCTAAAGTTTAACCGTGCTGAACTCCGAAGCAGAGCACCTTTCGGGATTTCGCTCTCACCTGTTCGAGCAGCTCGCCTCTCCATCCACATCTGAGCCGCTCGGTCTGCGCGCATTATACACTGGCGCCCCCTAAATGAACCCGGGCACAGTGCAGCCAGTCCATCAGTCACTCAGTCAGTCAGGCAGGGAGCCGCTGTGGGTCAAACACCCGGGATGTCCAGCACGTCTGACCGGCGCGCAGCGACGGCTGAGGCGGCGGGAGGCGCACGGCGGCCATAGTCCGAGTCCCGAGAGTCTGGAAGTCAGACAGGAAGCTGGGTTAATGAGCAAATTTAAAACGATCTCATGTGCTTGACTAAAGAAGAGAAGGACGCACGTTGTATTTACAGGTTGAGAAATTAGGTTTAATAAATGATCATAAAAGTGCATTAATTCTGCTGCTACTAATAGTAATACCACTAATACTAATAATGCATTCTTAAATCAAATCGCTCTTTAATTCCTTCCCAACATCCCGCTGCTTAAATGTCACTTTATCCCAATACGACCACCAACTATTGTGATTAGAATTACAATAATAATGAAAGGGGGCGGGTGTGTGAGAGACGGCGGGGGTCTTTATCCCACCGCACGTCCACAAATCGCATCAAATGACAGTCGGCCAGTGAAGAGTTAAAGGGAGGAGACGGAGAGTGACACGCCTCATTGGGTAGATTATGTGCCGCAAACAAAAAGTGTGTGTCTGTGCGCCAGTCAGCCAGAGAGCACCGGGCCCCATCTGCGCGCCTCACTCCGTCTCACTCTCTGTCCGCCGTTATCCGTCCAGCTCGGTGCGCCCTGCCAGGGAGAGCCGGGGAGGATCTGCAGCCCTGCAGCAGCAGCATCACTGTCACTGTCAGCGCTCCGGGGAGGAGGGGACATGTTCTGATAGGAGCAGCCCGGGAGCGCAGCGTCACCTCCATCCCTGGCATCCGCGCCCTCCTGCTAGTTTTCGGATTTCCATAACATCTTTTTACCCTCGTTTTGGTTTCTCATACGGGGCTGGAGACCGCGATCTCCTCTCGCTTGTGGAATATTGCTCCTCTCCGTCAAGGAAAAGGTAGGTTGCTGCTTTGGTTGGGCCCGTGTTTATGGTGCTGGAACCCGCAGATGTTTCAGCTGCACCGCTGATTTAGGGCAGCTTTGTGCCTGGCGCCGCGTTAGCAGATGGGTTAGAGGGAAATAAAAGCCCCCGCTCCACCGCAGCGGGTTTGAATGGGAGGGCGGCTGCTTTCCATTTTATGGAAGTGTAAAATTTCTTTTTTTTTAATCTTCTCTGTTGTCCAACGGGGCGCGCGTAAAAATAACCAAATATTTGTGCTGATTTTGCTATTATGCTCTCTGGGTGTGGACTTTATATAAAATGTTCAATTATAAAACAGTTTTATTCTGTATGGGAGCGTAATTAAGGCTCAGCTTTGAGAGCCGCTATAAATGGCTGCAACAATGTTGTAGATTAAAACGCTTCAAATCCGTTTTTGAAGAAAAAAAACTAGAATTTTACCTGATTATGCTAAATTTTATTTTTAATATTCTGTATGACAGAACCCCCCCCCCCCCCCCAAAAAAAAGCAGAGCAACTAACAAATGAACCAATCTCTCTGCGTAACGAGTTTTTAGATGCGTACAAATATTAATATCAAAAATATTTTCCACTGATTGGTGGAGGGAAAAAGTCCAAACTGATTTCTACTTTTTGCACCAGAGCCTCGCTTTGTTTTGGATGAACAGCTTCGCTTTTTGCAATTTAGGAAAATATTGCAATTTATCGCCGATGAACAATTGAGTGACGCCTGTGTGAAAATTATTCTTTTTATTTTATCTAATGTAACGTAATGTTTTTAAACCTTCCAATCTTTTAACAGGATCGTGTCATATATTGCCCACAGAAATCCTTAGATTAGTCAAACATCACCTCTCCTTCCGGCTGTTTTTCATGGTATTTTTTGGATGGTTTGAAAGCGCTGCGTCTGTGCCAAACAGCAGCGCATCAGGTGCGGCTTTCCGTGCGCATTTTGAGCCGGAAAAATGAGAGAGGAGAGGAGGGAGGGGACGAGGAGCCACATGCAGCCGCCTAAACGCACACATTGTGAGGTTAGAAAGGGAGAAAAGAAATAATTAACTGGTCGTGCTGCTTTAATTACAGTCTCAGAGGGGAAAGTGCTGGATTATGGTAATGAGGCGACATACGCTGCCGCTTGTAGGAAGGAGAGAAAGGCTGGCTGACATGAAACCGCTGACTTTGACGGTCCACTTGAAACCCATTGGACATGCCCACGCCAGTGGACCTCAGCAGCTCCCACTCTGCGAGAAATCTGTTATTTCTGCTTTGAATCGAGAATAGAGATGCTTTTTATACAATTATAAACTACGATTTTTTTCATCTATTTATTTTATAAGAGTCAATAATGGAAATGTAGAGTACAAAAATAGTTTTTGGTAAACCGAGGCGAACCAAGTCGGTAGGATTTTTTATTTCTATTTATTTTTTTGCAATATTGCAAATTTCGTTTTTAGGACGCACTGGAAACCAAACGGGATGCAGTGAGCTGGAAAAGACTAACGCAAATATTATTACTGGCTTTTTTTAAACGCTCGTTTAAATAAAAATACAGTAAAGAGTAAATATAACTTAAAAAAAATAAACTAAGAAGTTATAATTGTTGCAGCATTTGTATGAATAATTAACAGAGATAATTATTTTATTAGAACAAATAATTTTTAAAACACTTAACATTGCAGTAATAAAATTCTTCAATATAATAATAATAATAATATTTTTTAATTGTTTCTTTTATGAATAAAATAACTGAAATTGTATAAACTCGCCATTAATACGCCGATGCAATTCTGGGCTAAATGGGGGTTTGAATAAATTAAAGAAAATGTTGGGGGGGGGGCACAAACGCGTCTCTGTCCTCTCTTTAGCATCAGACGAGATTTATTTCCAGGCATCAGGGACAGAGGAGCAGAAATCCTCCAAACATGCTGTTCATCCCACATTTAGGGCTGATTTTCCCGCAGACGGAGTGAGAGCCGGAGCTCCAGCGGCGTTGCGCCGGCGTCTCCTGCGCCTGTGTCGGCTTCTCTCTGTGCGTAAACCCCGCGTTGCTCTTCTGCGTGTCCCCGCAGTGTGACATGGAGGAGTCCAGCTCCCAGAAGTTGGCGTGGGACGGGGACGCCAAGGCGGTGCAGCAGTGTCTGACGGACATTTTCACCAGCGTCTACACGACGTGCGACATCCCGGAGAACGCCATCTTCGGGCCGTGCGTCCTGAGCCACACGTCCCTGTACGACAGCATCGCCTTCATCGCGCTGAAATCCAACGACAAACGCACAGCACCTTACATCTTCCGGGTGGGTACAGCTATTACGGCCAGTTCTTTCAGTGCTCACCTGCAGCGTCATTCTGAACCCATCTTGCATTTCATTTCCACCAGCTTGTGTCTAAAAAGGCCTGAAGCTTCCCAGTCATTCAGTATCTGGCTTGTTGTACAGACTTTAATGTTTTAATGTAGCTTTTTGTACCACTGCTTTCTTAGAAATGCTCATTGTGCCAAGTGTCCAGACTTTGAGTCAACATATGAAGTCCTTGTGTGCGTTCTGCTGTGCAGGTCGACACCTCCGCAGCTAACAGCACCTCAGAGGGCCTCATGTGGCTGCGACTGGTCCAGTCTGCCCGGGACAAAGAGGAGCAGAACCTGGAGGCCTACGTGAAGAACGGCCAGCTCTTCTACCGCTCGCTTCGCCGAATCGAGAAGGACGAGGAGCTCCTGGTCTGGTACGGCAAGGACCTCATCGACCTGCTGCTGCTCAGCTCCAGCCGGGCGCCGACCAAGAGCAAAGGTGAGCCGGCTGAAGTCGTATCCCGTCTGGACGGAAGACTGGACCGTCTGAAGCAGAGGCGGCCCATTCCCTGGTGTGGCTGTCTGTTTTCGATGTGACCCTGTTCCAACACAGTCGGCTTAAATGTTTGGATACTTTAGACTGCTAATGACCCCAGCATTGAATTCAGGGGGGTGTTCAAGCAAGGGAGCATCTAAAACAGACCGGACAACAGCCCCTTAAGGAGCAGAACGACCCACGTCTGGTCTAGATGAAAATGTACACCAACACCGCGCTGAGGTTTTATCATTTCTCTCTCTCTCTCCTTCCCAGGTTCGTCCCACCATTCCTGTCCAGACTGCAGTCAGCGGTTCCAGTTTGAGTTCCCCTTCTTGGCCCACCTCCGCTTCCGTTGCACCAAGAGGCTGCAGAGTATTACCGAAGCCGACAAGGAGCCCGGCAAGGAGAGCGGCACGGAGCGAGCGAACACGACCCCGAGCAGGAGCAGCCCCAAGCTCGGCCGCTCGGAAGGCTTCGGCGGTCAGCACGACGGCAACAAGCCCTCCACTGACTTTCACAACCTGGCCCGGGACATGGAGAAGAACCGGAGCAGCTCGCCGAGCGACAAGGAGGCCGAGATCTGCAGCGAGAGCTCGGGGAAGAGGAAGTTCTCAGACATAGAGGACAGGGAGTCCCGGCCATCGGGCCTTCCGGCTTCCAAGTCTAAGGAAGAGCTCGCCAGTTCTGCGCAGAATTACAGAGGAGTGTACGGCCTGGAGGAGAACCACAGGTCCTTCTCCCCGCCCGGATCCACGCAGCACGGAGAGGTGAAGCGCAGCGCTTTCACCGAGGTCAAGAAGTCCCCTCAGAACCTCAAACACCACAGCGGCAACAAGAACCTCCAGAACTCTGAGAACAAAGACGGCGGTCGCCCAAGCAGCAACCCTGTGGAGAAGCACCTGAGCATCCGGCAGGTGCTCTCCGAGACTCAGCCGCCTCAGACCTCGCCCATGGGCAGCGCCTTCACCTCGGTCGGCCAGCAGGGCGGTGGCAGCGGCGCTGAGAGGAAGAGTGCCTTCAGCCAACCGACTCGCTCCTTCTCGCAGATCTCCCCTCTGGTGATGCCCCCCAAGCTGCTGGACTGCCACCCAGCGGTGGGCGACACCATCTCCTCCAACAGACTCTATCAGGCCGACCACCTCGCCGCCAAGCTGCAGGGCGCGGAGCTCGGCGCCAACTGCCCCGTGCCCGGCGGCATTGGCAAGCAGAACCCTTTCGTGTACACCACCGCCTTCTGGCCCAAGAGCTCCGGACCCATCCAGCTCCAGATGCCCTCGGCGCTCACGCTGCTGCCCCCGTCCTTCACCTCCCTCTGCCTGCCGGCCCAGAACTGGTGCGCCAAGTGCAACGCCTCCTTCCGCATGACCTCAGACTTGGTTTACCACATGCGGTCCCACCACAAAAAAGAATACTCCATGGAGCCTCTGGTCAAGCGGCGGCGCGAGGAGAAACTCAAGTGCCCCATATGCAACGAGTCCTTCCGGGAGCGGCATCACCTGTCTCGTCACATGACCTCCCACAACTGACTCTTTAAGATTATCAGAGGGACTTGTGCGTAACGAGGAACCGAGGACCTGCCTGGATTTACGTCCTCCGACTGGAAGTAGGCCACTTAAACCACAAAAACACCCCTTGCACTTATTTTCACCTTGGACACGTTGTTGAAATTCCTTTTGGGTGTGCTGACTTTTCCTCCCCCTGTACAAAACCACATGTTTTTCGACTGTGACAAATGCATTTTGACTTAAAAAAAACAAAACAAACTAATCTATTTATGAAGCACTTGAATCTTTGAGAATAAGGGAAGATTTAAATATGTGTAAATGTACAGTAAGTTGTATTTTATATCATGCAAATTCAAATATAGAGATGAATTACAATTGTAGTCACTCGTCCCGGTTTACACCACAGCAGTTGTTTTCTTTTTCATGTCTGCGATGTTTAAGGACACAAATTGGGGATTTTATGTGAGACTATATTTCAGAGTGCATGTAATATTAAATGATAATGATTTAAGATGCAGTCTATTCATCACAGTGTAAATAATTTGTTTTATTTGAAAAACAAAGTGTAATATTTTGTGTCAGTGAGGAATAGTTTCAGTGTTTCTTCCTTTTTGCGGAAATTTACTACTTGACAGTTTATCTAATCATGTTGAATGCATTGACAATAAAATAGCTTTATTTTCACCTGTGGGACTTCTGGGATTTTGTTTAATTCAATTTTACACACAACATGTTACAATGAAGTAGCACTGCTTTATTTTACCTTTATAAAATTACACTTTAGCAAAATAAAATGTGCCCACAGATACCGAAAATATGCATATATTTAGATTTTTTTAGTGTAGCTCAAAACACAATAACCAGATTTTAAATGTATACATATAGGCTCCATTATTATTATTATTATTATTATTATTATTATTATTATTATTATTATTATTATTATTATTGTTATTATTATTATATGGACATATTGTTTAATGTAAAATATAAATTAGAATCGTTTTAGAATTAAATATATATATATTTTTTATAATATATTGAAACCTATTTGTATAAATCTATTATAAACTAATTACTGGTTTAGAATTGAGATGAAATATTCCTTAATCCTACAATGTTATTCCCCTTTTTTATATTCGGCACCCGTAATGGCGGCCATCGGGGTTCTGTTGGGAGAAAATCCAAAAACCTAAAGCGCAGGAATGACCCCAGCAGCCCTGGTCGCTTTTTCTCAGAGTGCCATCATGCAACCAAACATCTCTGCGCCGGGACATTTTTCTCTTTAAACAGTGGACTGCTGGACGCACACGTGTTCAGGCTGGCAGGGATTTAAGCAATTAAATCAGAATTTTCCCCTTATTAAAAAACAAAAAAATGACACCTACATATTGACAAATAAATTACACCCTAGTCGCGTTAAAATACCAAAAACAATGCGATCTCTTGCGTTACAGTGAGTTGTGTGGTCTATCTTCATAGCATAAAAAAGAAATGCTTTTATTCAAATCAATAATGACCAGACTGCGAGTGACAAGAGGCTATAATTAACGAAATGAGAAAGAAATCGGAGCCGATTGGTCGGTTTCAGGAAAGCGGAAATCCACCACGTGTGAATGATGGTTCAATGTCGCCACCAAGTGGTCAATGCGTGAACTACACACATAAAAATCAGTTTTTAAACGCAGCTAAAAAATATCATCGTGTGGAAATGAAGAGTTGTGTTCTTACAGTATACAATGTTTTTAGAGAGAGAGTAAGCCCAAGATGGCCCACATGTTGGCCTGTAATATGCATTTCTATACTTTTTTTAAGCTGCCGTCCAGCGGTGTATTTTTATTCTAGGAACATATTTTTGGTGGGGATGAAAAACAAGAATATGGATGTTGTGCAAAATACACATTTATAAAAGAGCACTATATAATAATAATAATATTAAAAAGGCAGATTCTGTTTTGTTTGTATTTAGGCTGATGGCATCACAAGAGGCACAGGGCATTCGTAAACGTCATGGTGGATGAACATGCCTATTTATCTATGGTTTCAACTTGGATTCAGATACAGTCCAGTTGCACTAGAGTTGCAGAGGGTTCAACCTCACGGGTTTGAGCCAGAGATCGACTCTGATGACACCACTGCTGTGGAGAGACAGAAGCAAATGATGATAATCTAAAGAACTTCAATTTATACAAATCTGATCATGTTCCTGTTTGAATCTTTCCTTCTGATTTGTTTGTGCTTACTTGCCAATAAGATATTCACTAAAGATCTTCGATCATGAAATCTGGCCATTCCGGTGTGGCCTGACTCTCTTCACAAATCGGTTTTAAGTGTTTTGATGTTGCTAATCTTCCTCAAATCCATGCAGAATTCTCTCAAATGAATCAAAACATCTTGCTGCTGCCATACACAGTAAAAGTAAATTTACTTTGGAGGAGGAATTTGTTTTAAAACATGCAATTTGTTTTAAAACGTGCAAATATGGAGGAAAGAAAAGTCAAAAGAACTCAGCTGCATTAGACCTTATAAAGACATGGAAGCTTGTTTTTGGGAGGAAAGTTTTTTTTTTTTTTTATAACAATTTTGATAAAATAGGAACATAAACAGAAAACTTGACGACGATGCTGTAAGTTACAAACTACTTTTAATTTGAACTAAAGTTTTTAAGTCTGCCTAAAACCTTAAAACTCTGTGGGCAATGAAATGAGACAAAGATTTATGTCCCAGGTTGTTACCAACGTCACCGATCCTGGCAGAACCGAACATTAAAATGGTTTAAATATAGAAGTATATATATATATATATATATATATATATATATATATATATATATATATATATATATATATATATATATATATATATTTCATAACTGTTGGACTTGAACCTGTTGAACCTACAGCTTCTGTTATTCCAATCTCTCTTTGCACTTAGTGTGTGATGCACTGTAAATTAGGAGGATTAAATAGATAAAACAAAAATAAATTAATACAATTTACCGTATATTGAGTTTTTTAATAAATGAACCATAATGGTTAAGATATACTTCCTGCTTTCTGACTCACTGGCATATAATTCTGTTGCCTTTATGCAGGTTTGTGTGTTCAGTGTTTTATTTGTATGTATTTAATTTATCACGATATTCTTATTAATTTTCAATTCTTCTCACCCAAATTAGGTTGTTTAACTCATCTTCTGGAAAAGAGTACAAAAGGACATCAAGGTAATGCGATTCAGTGACTGACGTTCAAACAGCTGATTTCTGTGGAAGGAATCAGGTGAGAAATCAACCAGGATTCTGAAAAAAAAACAGTCCAAGATGTGACATTTTCTGTATTTTAGAAGTTCTGATAATGACAAGCTGAATTTTTTTTTTCAACAGCTAAAAGTGTCCAAACCTGTATCCAAACCATTGGTCCTGTCTCTGTTAGGTGATTTCCTTTAGCTGAATTTAAAGAGGGGGACGTACTTGTGGAAGCAGTAAATCCTCCCTGAGGCACTTGGATAGCTCACTGGGAAAAGGTTTGGAAAATATGCTGCTGAATCTAAATCTGGAAAAAGAAAGAAATCCGTCTGGAGCAGCTGAAAGACTTTGCAGAGACATGCGGAAACCACATGAAGAAGAAGAGGATCCGGCACAGTGACGAGTCGCTCACCTCATGATGGATTACAGCAACGGTGCACATGTCCGCACGTTGCATCAACACAGCCTCCCATGTCATCCAGGTCAGTGTCACCACAGAGGTATGTGACGGATGGGAAGGGGGGAGGCAGGGCCCGCCGTCCGCACACCCACAAACACTCCACTGATATCCGGCGCCCTTCGTGCTTCTCTGCTTGTGTCATCGGACCGCCTGTGCCCCAACTTCCCCCGCCGACATATTTGTCCCTGCATCAGTCAGCAGCCAAGCAGCCTGGGACACTTTATGTGTCTGCTAAACTGGTGCTTCCACCTGAGCCAGTGGGCCCCTGTCATGTAATAAATCTAAACGTTTTGAGCATCTCAGTCAACCGACTGTAATCCCAAGGGAGATGGCAAAGGAGGGGACGTTTCACTTTTTACCGGGGGTGTTTGTGATAGAGCAACGCAAAGCAGTGTGTGATCCCAAAGCGCTCCCAAACTAAACTGGATATATATTCTGGGTCGGTCCAAGAGTCTCCACCCAGTGGAAGTGCATGGGAAGACCTTTCCATGCGGAGCAACGGTGGCTCCTGTCCGAGCCCCCTCCAGAGGGAAGGGTCTCTCACCTTCTGAAAACTCCTCTTTTCACATCAGGTGATGAGACAAATCCATCAGCTCAGGCAGTAAAGGTTAACTTCTGATAGATTTTTTTTATTGTGTTAAAGTAAAAATAAATATTTTTAATATAATTTATAAAACTTTTGTTGAGTTAAAACATAAACGTCGATTGTTGCTTTAAACAAAGCAACAAACAGAAAATAAATAGGACATGTTAACCATTAAAGAAAATGTATGTCAAACCTTCTTTTAACTGTTCATTTGTTGCTAATTTCAGTGACTGATTAATCATTTCTGCTCGTCAAGGTGAAGCAACAAGTCTTGTTAAGATGTGGGATTTACAGATAGTGCAAAATTGACAGCAAACTATACATTTTAAACCTTAAATGATTTTCTTCAATATAAACCGGATGTGTCAATACAGTTGAAAACTATTTTCTTCATGTCCGCCCTTAAATGAAAAGTAGCTTTTCCCGGTTTAGATGAATGCAAGAATAACAGGAGAACTACTATGTTACTACACCTTTAAACAACTTTAGAAAGCCCAACTGATGATGTCACGGCTATGTAAACTATCAAAAGAATTTCTAGATTAGATTTAAGTATAAGCTTCATGGGAATCATCACCAATTAGGAAGAAGGTGGGTCATGTGACCCAGAAGGAACTTTTGGTGCAAAATATGTGAATCTACCCCAGAAGAAAAGCTAAATACCTGGTAAAGATGGTGCCTGAAGCAACATCTAATAACATCAGCTGGGAAGGACTTCAAAATATACGATAACCCTAAATTAGCTACGAAATGGATTAAGGACAAAAAAGTTAATGTTTCAGAAGGTCCAACATCACTTGATTTCAGTCTTAAACAGAATGTGTGGGCAGAGCTGACAAGGTGCCTCTGAGCAAGGTGGCCTTCAAACCTGACTCACGTCCAGTAGTTATTTCAGGAGGAGTGGGACAAAAATTTCCAGTTAACTGAAGTACAAAGCATTTGCAAAAATATTTGACCCATGTCATGGAGATTAAAATGTAATTGTAAGGACATTTATAGAAACTTCTAGAAACTTTAACCAAAACCCTCTCATTCTTCTGAAATTTAGCAAACAGAAACAATTTTTGTAATTGTGACCGACCGAAAACAGAAAAGTTTTGTCTGATTTAATGTGAGACATGGAGAAAAATGGTTGTAAATGCTTGACTGGAAAGATTCATCTTCATAACCGCTTTTAAGGAAACATCTCAGACCTTTTAGTCACTGTCTTGTTCAGATAAAATATCTTTATTTTGAAAAAAAACGTTTTGTTCTTGTTTCCTTTATGTTCACTTAAATAAATGGTTAATTCAATGCTCCAATATAATCTAATACAGTGTTTGTAGGGATAACATTTATACTGTGAATGCATTTCATGTATGGTGCATGTGCTACACAATGTCTGCCAGCAGGGGGCACATTTGAGTGATAATCTGAGGCGGGTTGCTACTGTACCCAGTGGGCGGAGTCAAATTCTGACTCCACCCACTGCACGCTGCATTCAAGGGTCTTTGTCTCTTTTCTTTCTGGCAAAATGTTGGAAATCTAATGCTTAACGAGAGATCGTATCCACCAGGGTGGATGTTTCCGACGAGGCTTTAAGTATTTTCAGTTGAACCCCTCCTTTACCGACATTATATTCTCAGTCAAGTGAGACGGAAACTTTTTAGTGAAACAACAGATGGTAAGGACCGGCTACCCTTGTTCCCAAAGCATTTGCTAACTAAATCAAGCATATTTTTAGTGTTTTCACAGTTCAGATATTCAGGCAGTGATAGAAATGATCAGAAAAGCACTGAACTCCCATGTAGCCTCTTTACACCCATTTTAATCTGTTTCAAAGTTGATCTTCAGGTTGTACCACGAGGCCAAGGCCTCCTGTTGAGGCCTGATTAGGGTACTGCTGCCTCATCATTATTTTTCGACGGTCTAAATATACACAAACACTGTCGCCTCTTGTGGTCTATTCCCGACCCACAATGCACTCAATCTACAGGTCTGCTGACAGAGACAAATTTACACATCATGTCCGCTCTGTGACGATCCCTGTGAATGCACATCACAGAATGTCTCTGGTGGCCTCTGCCTGGTTGTGTCTGACTTCTGGATCTTTAAAAAAAAAAGTGTTAAAGCCAAACACAGTTTTTCTCTCAGACAAGGAAAGTGCACCTGCAACTGCATGAACGCCCCAATGAGGTGATTTACTCTGAGCTACAAGATGAAAAGTTGAAATTAAGCAAGACAATAGTTGACATTCTGTCCCTTGGAAGGGAATGACCCCAGGAGAAGCTGATGGTGTCTTGTCTGCAGCAAAATAACATTAAAGAAACAAAGATGTTTTCAACATGTCAGCATGCTGGTGAAAGAGTTGGTGGTTTGAGTAACAGACTGTAAGAAAAAATCTTCTGGAGCTAGTAACTTATATATTTTTTTAATTCAATTGAATTGCATTTTATTTACATAGCACCAATTGACATCACGTCATCTCAAGGCTCTTTACAAAGTCAGATTCCTTCAAATCGTCCAGGTTGGTCAGAAAGTTTCCTCTCTAAGGAAACCCAGCAGGTTGCATCAAGTCTTGATAAGCAGTATTCACTCCTCCTGAAGCAGCACAATGTTAGTTTTTTGCTAGTTAAAAAAGACCTCCCACCGTTTCCAATAATTTGCAATGTTATTGCAAAACACAGGGAACTGGATGTACTCTGTATTTTTACTAAATATGTGTCATAAAGAAAGGACTTGTGCTGAGTTTCCTTGCAAGTGCACCTTATAACCCTAATTTGAAGTGTGGCTGTCATAATCCAGATTATGACTGAACTGTATTGTACTTTCAAGCACATTACCAATAGTTTTTCTCATCATTTATAGTTTGTTAAACATTCCTCAAACACCCCATGCCTTGCCGTTTGCCACACGTAATCATCATCCAGTAAACTTCTTTTTCTAGTTTACCAAATTATGTGCATCAAAAGCACATAAAGGGCCAAATTTTCTAAGGGTTTGTACGTATTAAAACAGGTACAACGTCATTAGCATGTACAAAGCTGATCTTCAAACCTGGAGCAAAGCAATAGGCGTCTATAAAATGAGCAGAACAGTGAGAGCAAACATTTTTGCGTAAGTGCCTTCATGAATATGCAGATCACAAGCTGACCAAACAGCGCAGATTTATGGGAGGGGACACGCAAATGTAAATACTTCCCACTCACAAAGTGATTTTCCAAAGTTGAAACTGAGAGTTTTTGCCTCTATATTCAGTGTCTGTGAAAGTCAGATGCAAACAAGCACGCATACAATGCCTGCGGAGCTTGTGGCCAGAAAGAAGACGCTGGTATAATGACAGAAGAACATGGGGACATATTTTGACTTTCAGAAATAACAACAGTAGAATAATATTAGTGGGGAAAAAGAGGCGGCCTCTGAGAGATGCACCAAGCTCCCGTACAGCGGCCTTCAGGTTCTCATTCATAAAACGGTAAAATCTGGGACCATTTTAAACGGGAACAGATTTTCCAAAACGGGGACTGTTATTCAAGAGGGATCATATTTCTCCAATTTTAGCTTCCCTTCATTGGCTTCCTGTTAAATCAAGAATAGAATTTAAAATTCTTCTCTTTTTTCTTCATAGAAGGTACACCTGGTCTGACGTTCTGTTAGCTGTGACATCATCCAGGGAGGACAGATCACCTGTTATTACCATCTAATGTAGAACAGATTACTGGATCAATGTGTGCTTCTGTGCTTGTTTGTCTCTCTTGTTGTGTCTCTGCTCTGTCTTCTGTAACCCCCAGTGGGTCGAGGCAGATGACCGTTCATACTGAGCCCGGTTCTGGTTCTGCTGGAGGTTTTTCCTTCCCGCTAATGGGTGGTTTTTCTTTCCACTGTCGCTTAATGCTTGCTCAGTATGAGGGATTGCTGCAAAGCAATGGACAATGCAGACGACTCTCCCTGTGGCTCTACGCTTCTTCAGGAGTGAATGCCAGCAATCAACTGGTTCCCTTTATATAGGAAATTTTTGACCAATCTGTATAATCTGATTGATTTGACTTTGTAAAGTGCCTTGAGGTGACATGTTTCATGAATTGGCGCTATATAAATAAAATTGAATTGAATTATTCTGGGACGTGTGGTCATTCTAGAGCAGCGGGTCCACAACTTATCCATAACTCCCTCCGTTATTGTTCCAATACAGGCTCTGTAACTTCCATCCATCTATTTTCTCTACCCGCTTATTATCCATGCACGGTCGCGGGGGAGCTGGTGCCCATCTCCAGGAGACGCGGGGTAAACCGTGGACCTATTTATGTTATTATATTCTTTTACGTAGTTATTATCATTATTAGTTTGGTTTCAGTCAACAGGTCTTGACCACTGTCACTGATACACAAACCGCTAGAATAATAATAAATGGGGATAAATCTGATTTTTCAGCTGAAATATTTTCTTATTAAATTGAGACACAAAATAAAAGTTTTTTCTTCTGTTTTGCAGAACGTCTGATGACAAAACAAGTTTCTTTCTTTATTAAAAGAAATAGTTAATATTTTCTCTAAGACAATGTTTAACAGCAGAAATTCTCCATTCATTAAAAACATTTTGTGCGTCCTTATGTGAAGGATTTGGTCTTCCTCTTTCTTTGACAGCAGCTCCCGAGCTGTAATTTGCAATTTACTCATTTAAACGGGGCAGACCAAATCTCTTGTACTTCTTATGCAATCTTTGGTGATCAGGTGCAACACGCTCACTTTTGGCTCTCACATTTCTCTTTTTGTCGACGTAATTTAGCAGTCATTATTTGGAATCTTTGAAAATCAGGCCCAAATTGTGCTGCAAAAAAAAAAAGAAAGTAAACTCCATATTTTAATCTCGGTTTTTAAGAATTTCTGCAAATTTCTGCATCAAGCAAGCTGTTTTGCAGCCCAGTTGCTGTTCCTCATTTGTCATTCAGGGTCCGAGCCTGATGACACCAAAGGTGGTCAGATTACTTTAGTGCACATTCTGCTGCTGAGCCACGGTCCTTTACTCCTTTTGAAGTACATCTCCATGACAGCCGTGGCATACAGTTTTCTTAGAGGCCAGGGCAAGCATGTTGTCCCCCCCAAACCCCAACCTCATCTTTCCTTAGCGGTTCCTCCAGCTCCCCCCCCCCCCCTCCCTGTCATGAAAGCTAAGCCAACTTTATCAGTCACAGTAATGACCGGAGCGCCAAGCCACTCTCTCACTCTTGGCTCAAGTGTGGTCCACTTCCTCGGGGTCGTCTCTGCTCCTTCCTTGGGGGGGGGGTGTTGCGGATATCCTGTGTCGGCCCCTCCTAGGCGACCTGCTTTAGGGGCCCCTTTGGGAGTCCGGGGTTACGGGTCCCCTGACGCCTGTCTCTGTGCTCGGGGAAGGTGGGTCTTCGGTTCTCCACAATCACTATCAAACTATTTCTGGATAATCTTCACCTAAACTAGTGCACTTTCATATCTCCCACAGGTGCTGGGTCCCAGGTATTAAGTGTTCACTTATATACAGTAATCTTATAATGTGTTTATTTATTTATTTATGTTCTTTCACTTTCTTTTTTCAAATATCACATTACACATGTCAGCTTACATAAGAATATATATGATTTAGCAATGGCATCTAGGTGTTATTCGAGTGTAGCTGTTGCTTTATGTCTGTTGGTTGTGCTGTTCTTTTTGTGTCTCTTTCCAGGTGATGGAGCAGACAAAGAAGGTTTTATCACTCTCTCCCTTTTATCTCCTCTTTCTTTCACCTCTAATCTTTTTTTCCTTTTCTTTCACTTTTTCTTCTTCCTTTAGTCTCCCATTGTCATGTCCATATAATTTGAAATTCTCCTTGCAGGAATCATAATAAAGTTATTTACAAGCATAAATCAAGTGGAGCACAATGGCGAAAGCTGTTTGCTCCACTTGTAAAAGCAAAATCTGTCGAGCTCTATCTGGCATTGAGACATCAATTCCTATTGCCACATTGCTAGACAGGACACTGGGAAAAAAAAAAAAAAAAAAAAAAAAAAAAAAAAAAAAAAAAAAAGTGTGGTCCACTTCCTGGCTAAAACTGAAAAAGATATCTCACTCATGCACAGCTGGCAGCCGTCCACTTCAAACTGCCAACAACACCGGAGAGACACGCCGACGTGCTTACACAGAAAAACAGTCACAATTTAACAAAGGACAGAGATTTACATGTACCTAAAAGAACAGAGAAACACTTTATACAGAAAACATGACGTATCAGATAAAACTATCAAAACAAGAGACCCAATCACAGAATAAGAAAATAATGTTAAAAAGACACGTTTAAGCAAATAAAAAGCCAAGACTTGATAGAATCGATAAAGTTATATTTGCCCATTATGCATGAGCTGCAGTGGACAGTAAAGTTTTCATTCTTGAATTAAAGGAGCCAATAGTTTCTGAACATGTCAGGTTTTTAGGTAGCCGGTCCCAGATCCGAGGAAATGCCTGGGAACATATCGCTGACGACCTGAGCGTTCTCCGTGGTTCGTATCTGAACAGCAACTCTGGGATGTATTCTGGCCCACGATCATTCTGTGCCTTGTAGACCATCAACAAGATTTTTAAGTCTATAATTTTACAAACATGGAGGCAGTGTGGTTATTTAAGGAGGGGGCAGGGGTAACGGGATCCATATTCCTGGTGTTGGCCAACACTCTGGAAGCAGCATTTTCTCACCTTTTGTCTTTTGTGCACTAAGGTGGAGCAAATGCTGACCCACCAACTCATGGATATACTGGACACACTGACTCAGTGACTGTAGAGGGCTTTGGTCAGGTAGTGACAGAAATATGAGGTTATATGTTATCAGCAGATGTCGTCCAGAGATGTCGTCCTCTATAATCTGTGTTGATGAGATAAAAGGAGCTATAAGTAAGATATTTACTGTAAAATCCACCTAAATCATTATCATTTGTCACCCAGGATGGAAGTAATGGTCCCTATAAGGAACATAATGTTCCTTATAATGTTCCCTAGAGGTACGGTCTGGAACTACTTTGGTTCAGAGTGTAGCCCGTGTTTACTTCCTGGTTCCTGAGCCAATCATATGTGAGTTATCCGGGTTACCGACACAGAGCGCAGCATTTGGCATTTAATGTTGGCAAAAAGAGCAGCAGCCTAAAAACATGAAAGCCAGTAAGTGGAGCGGGCCAGAAATACAACAGAATATAATATCATAGACCTGTCCTGTGGAAGTAAAAATTCACCACAGCAACACACGTTTAAAAACAGCATGTTAGGTTGTTGCGATTGGCAGGCTGTTGTACTGATTTGAGCCACAAGGGGTCAATATTACTTATAGCTCCTTTAAATAGATGTCTAAAAGGGTCTGAGAATGAAGCCTTGACCTCATGTGTGATCTTTGCTTGTTGTGATTTACAATTGAACCAAACATAAAAAGTGGCTCTGGTCTGTTAAAAAAAGATATGAACCCGTTCAGCACAGTAACAGGCTAATTTTTATAAATGTTTTTAACTTTCATTTATACAGGTTGTCTCAACAGGCTTTTATTAGACAAGGATGCTTTTTCTTTGTATGATGATTAGAAACCCATCATCGATGTCTGTAACATATAATCTCAAGTCCTCTCTGGCGTAGATGCAAACTGTAAACACAATACAGCTGTACCACCCTAAAAATACACAAATACTCTCATTTTAATTAGAAAAAAAATCAAGCATTGGGAAGTGTTGCCAAGATCACTTAATAACTATTAAAATCCAGTTCAATCTTTTCAAGTATCTCCATCCACTTTGAGATAAAGAACGCTGTCACCAAGTCACGATCGCTCAGTATTTCTATTTCCTTTCTCTTTACCATGAGCATTCCTTGTAGAAGAGCTTCAACTTAATTAGCTCCAATATGGAGAATTTTTTTTTGAATTTTCTGACTAAGGTTTTATTTTAATTACTTTAATTTAACCTTAAAGCTGCAGTAGTGAGTTTTGAGAAAGCTGCGGACGTAGCCTGAACATTTGAACAACCATACCTTCCAAGTTCCCCTTGCCTACTATGCTGCTCCGATATTTACCTGTCTTGGTCTTCTGAGCAGGTGCCACACATTTTCCTGTGAAGGATTTTCTTTTCCTCCATTTCTCCACGCAGCTGCAGCCCGATCTTCAGCTTGATGGTAGCGCTGTGTGGGGGAGGGGCAGTGCATACACAAGACTGATTGACACCGCTAACAACCAATCAGAGCCAGACATTATTTTTGGCTTTGATTGGTTGTTTCTGACCGGGGGTGGAAGTAGGGCCACTAGGGGGAACCTTTTCACAGATTATCTGTCTCATTTTTTGCTGTCAGGACATAGTGACAGTTTTAATAAATGTAAAACAAAATACAGTACAGAAAAGTTACCTACTGCAGCTTTAATTTGTACAGGTTTATGTCACTGAGATCCAAGATCTAATTTGCAAGGAAGGCCTTCTTTGATAGAAAAAAGTTACAAAGACAGCAACAATACAAATAATTAAAACAATACAAATTATTAAAACAGTCAAAAAATTACATAAGCTAAAAAATATGACTTAAAAGAAGAGAGTGAGAGTGAAAGTTTTGTTCTTATTAAAGTTTCATGTCGTGAATGCAGAGACGTCTTGTCAAGTTTCGCAAGCATTCTCTCGCTGGAATCAGGCTGAAAGGATCACAGCGACAACAAAACACATGAGCTGGATAATCTTGATTTACTATAAGGTTGCAGCTTCAAGAGTCCATGTATGCCATGTATGCCATGTATACTCTGTACATTTTTTTCAAGTTGTCCTTACTTAACAAATGATGAAATTTAGGACTTAAAAATACTGAGCATAGAAAACATTTTTATTCAATATATAATTGTAATATTTACCAAATTTTGTTGAATTTAATTAGAATTTTAAGCTGTAATAACTTGCAAACTTAAGCTAAGCTTAACTTTTTCTCCTAAATTGTTCAGAGTACAGTCCCCTCACACTTTGGACCCCTGGGACTTAAATGGGTTCCTGCAGAAATAATTGCTTTAAAGTGCTACTTTTTACTTGCAAATATATATATATATATATATATATATATATATATATATATATATATATATATATATATACCTTTTTCTTATGAAAGCCTCTACATCATTATTTAGAAAAACACAAAATTAAAAAGAAGAGCAATTTTCATTGGAAAATGTCTCTATTTAAAAAAAAAATCTCCCAGAAGAATCAATGCGTCACTATATCCAGGTGTTTGTGTTTTGACTTTCTTCTGTGTATGTAATATTGACTATTTCTTTGCTGTTATGCTCCCCTGGATTGGCTTCCTGTGCTTCTGTGCTTGTTTGTCTGTCTTGTTGTGTCTCTGCTCTGTCTTCTGTAACCCCCAGTGGGTCGAGGCAGATGACCGTTCATACTGAGCCTGGTTCTGGTTCTGCTGGAGGTTTTTCCTTCCCGCTAATGGGTGGTTTTTCTTCCCACTGTCGCTTCATGCTTGCTCAGTATGAGGGATTGCTGCAAAGCCATGGACAATGCAGACGACTCTCCCTGTGGCTCTACGCTTCTCCAGGAGTGAATGCTGCTTGTCGGGACTTTGATGCAATCAACTGGTTCCCTTATATAGGAAATTTTTGACCAATCTGTATAATCTGATTGAACTTGACTTTGTAAAGTGCCTTGAGATGACATGTTTCATGAATTGGTGCTATATAAATAAAATTGAATTGAATTTAAATTGAATTGAATTGGTTATTCCCTTTGTCTTTTTACACTTAAGTTTTTGAATTTCTGTTTTTCCTAGTTACTTCCATTTTGGTACATGTTGCATTGTTTCTGTTAGATATTTTCCTGCATGTATTTGTGTCCTGTTCTGTTTATCATGTCATTCTCTCAGCTGCCCAATATCTCCTCTGATTGCTCTCTTTTAATCTGGTGCCAGTTTTTCCTCATTTTTCCTGATGGGCTCTTCTGTTTGCTGGTCCTTTCTCCACAACCTTGCTCAGTATATATTTTCCTGACTCTCTCTGTTCCTTGGTGGATTCTTCTGCAGACTTCATGCTTCCCGTAGCTCCGTTGCTCAACCAGATTTTTTGCCATCATTCCTCCTTATAGCTTGTTTCCTTGCCCTGTTCCTCGTGTCTCTAGGTTTGCATTTGAGTAATTCTTTAACCTAACCATGACACAATGTGGAAAGTATCAGATCTTGCTGTATAGAAGTCCAAGTTGACGATGTAGAGTAAGAAAATGCCTTCTTTCCCAGGTCTGATCTTATCAACCGAGCACTGAAGGAGATAAAGCCCTAAGAGTGAAAGTCTGTGGCTGCACTAAGTAACATATAGGAGGATAAATAAATCGAGAACAGCCGCTTTATAGAGGATAACTTTATAAAATAAATTATATCAATGCATGAGTTTGCGAATTGGTAATGATGGTAAGTTGACTTGAGAAAATAAAGCAGTGATGAGTGTGAGATTTATACCCCGTTATTAACTGTACTACTACCTGATAGACAGCATCTAACATCTGCAGAGAGGTGGGAGGTTATTAAGACAAGATGCTTCCTGCATCAAAACAAAAAACAGGATCTATTTCTGAGAAAACCCATAGTTTGATCTTCATCTTCTTTACATGTTCAATATATGACTTAAATTAAAGTCTCAACAAACTATTGGTGAACCTGTCATTGCTTTTATGGATCGTAAAGTTTGTGGAGTTTTCTTTTTGTCAGCAAAGGACTAGACTCAGACAAGCAAGTCTGAGTCAACAACTGACTGCAGTCAACAACAGATGGCAGACACCTGAGCCCAGCGATAACCGTTATTGCTTGGTGGATAAGCATAGTGTCATCAACGATGTTCCCTCAAAGCAAATCTATGCTGCACAGTAAATAAAATCCAAGCTGAACTGTAAACAAAACAATAATAAACAAAGTCATTTTGTGCCATTTTGCAATTCTGGTGAGATGGTGTTCCACGGTGCCACTCTGTGAGCGCCAGGTGCTGATCGGAGCGCGCCACTGATTGGTGGGTGGGGCAGACGCCTTTATAGTTGGGCAGGTTGCGGTGTGCCTTTGTTCTGGGCCTCGCTTCAGAAAGAATGGTCGACCTACCCTGAGTAGAAAGCTGCTACTCTGAGTAGTTCTACCTCACTGTGTCATACTCAGAGTTTCTGGTTTCAGAACAGGTGATATCAGTCAGGTAACTAAACTCAGCGTCTGATCAACCCAGAGTTGAACGTAAGCACGAGCATGAATAAAGCCCTGATCAATGGATCGCAAATAACGTGATTCACCATGGCAATGGCAAGAAATAATAAGCCTGGATGTGCGAATTTCCCACAAGAGGAATTAGAAATCTTTAATGAAGGCATTTGAACTGATTGTCTTGTAGGTGTATAATTTGTGCCAAACTCACTTTATATTAATCATATAGGCTATATTTATATTCTAAGTTGAAGTAAAGGTGGCGTTATTTAAGTGAAGAAATGGTGCTGTAGCCCTAACGGTGTTGGAGGAAAAATATATATAAATGGAAAATTGAAGCTGGAAGTCCCAAAATTCGATGCCGAATAAATTATTGCTTTCATTCTGTGTTGTTTTTTTTTTTAATCTTGTGGGTCTCTGACTATGGAACAACATTGAACTCGTCTATGGCTGAGTGCAACAGTAACATTCCTGACAGTGCGACATACAGCTGCCTCTGAAAGTCTCCTCAATATTAAAAAGCTGCTGTTGGCATAAAAACGAAGAGTAGCACAAAGAAATTGTTCAGAACTGAGAGCGTTCCCTCGTTGTGTTAGAAAAGCGATGTGCGGCTGAGAATATTGAAATAAATCATTGACAGTGGTGGAAAAACGGCAAAACTTGAAAATATATTAATTCAGATATGATTAGACATTTAATTGTGGTCTGATCAGCCTCTCCTGACAGAGATTTATGTGGAATATTTGCGCTCCAGCATACAGACTCCTCCAGAAAAGGACATGCCTTTTCGGACACTTCCTTGTATAGAGCTCAGCTAAAAAGAAGTAAAAACTCAGAGTTTGCCCAAACAACTCTGCTCGGTAGCAGGGTTGCTTCATAATTTGACTCTGGGTCAAGGCTTCTGAGCTTTCTGAAACAGAAAAGCCAGGGTATGCAGGAATTTACCCCGGAAATTACTCTGAATATCCACTAAACCACCTTTCTGAAACAGAGCCCCGCTGCATGTCAGCTGTTTGTGTGGCTGTGTGGGATTTGCTTATCTTTTCAACCGTTTTGTACTTTGGCGCTTCATAAATTTGGTTGTTTTTGAGCGCTACACTTGCTGTTTGTTTTTGGAGGCCTGTTGTTCCACTGGCGTCATAAGTTGCAGATGGAGTCCTTTGCAGTGCATGGCTTCTGCTGGTTTCAGACCGGCCTTCTTGTTTTTGAAAAGCCACTCTGTTTATACTTTTTTTAAAACAATTTCAGACAGCTTTTAACAAAATATGGTATTATCAACCATGTTAAATGCCTTAGATAACTCAATAAAAAGGGCAGCAGAGTAGTTACTGGCATTCAAGGCGTCAATAATCATGCCCTGGTTGCTAAGGAGTTCAAAGGAAAAATTTAACAGTACAAAAAACATACTGAAACATACCTTCCATGCCCACAGTTTAGTTTAATCGTTTAGACAAAGTTTCAGATTCTAGCTGCAGTGGATCTAAATGTTCATCACTCTAAGGCACGTACCTGCACAGGTTAACATTTTGCATTCAGCTGTATGTATGTGAAAACCCAACTATCACTGGAACGCTTAGTTTGGTACCTGTGTACGTCTTTAGGTGGAGCAAGTTCTGGCTGGGGTTGTTGTTCATTCATCAGCTGTAAAAATAACATTGCATGCTGTCTTGGTTAGGTATGTCTGGTATTTAGCAACGTGCATAATATTTTTCTTACTGGTTATCAGGAGCAAAAACCATGAAGAACAGAAGTATTTAGGCAATTTAACCAAGCGGTTGTCTTTAGATGACTGAAAAGAAGTCCCTTTTTTATTTGAGCCTTCTATTCAATATTGTTTTTAATCTTTATTGTAGTATGAGAATAATAATCAATAATATATGATAATTTATATGTTCTGTAAACATATATATTTGTCTGTCCAAAAACAAACACCAAACTACATATTTAGATATGAAGGAAAAACAAATGTAAACCAACTAATTTTGTGATGATGAAGTACCCATTATTAAACACCCACACATACAGACCACCTTATTTATTGAATATGACTGAAAAGGTTAAAGCCAGGGTCAGCCATTTTTCCGGAAGTTTCCCCAAGTCCCTTTTTGAATAACTGCACATGCTCAAGACCGTTTTACCTGCTCTTCCACTCCTCAGGGAGCTCACATGAAAAAAATCTCCCAAATCCACTTTGGTCTTATGTCTTTCTACTGAGGTCTTCCTCTTCTCATAAACATGAACGCAGTTCACTTCTTGTGATTCTCAGCCATGTTCAAAGTCTACGGTGAGAGCAGCGGAGCTACAATGAATGGCTAACCGCTAAGCTAACATACGCAGCCAGCAAAGCCCCCCCCCCCCCCCCCCCTCACCAAGTGAACAAACTGGAATCTGATTCAGAACAGATCAGATTTAAACCAGCCTAATGCTTTTCCTCAATCCCTACAGTATGTTCAAGTCTTTCTAGGAGAATATTGTGATCAACTGTATCAAATGCAGCACTAAGATCTAACAGGACAAGTACAGACACAAGTCCATTATCTGAGGCCATGAGAATATCATTAGTGACCTTCATCAGAGCTGGTTCAGTGCTACGATGAGCTCTGAAGCCTGACTGAAACTCTTCAAATAGGTCATTACTTTGTAAACGTTCAACTACTTTCTCAAGAATTTTAGATAGGAAAAGAAGATAAGATAAGATATAGGTCTGTAATTTATTAAGCCATCTTGATCAAGAGATGGTTTCTTAAGTAAAGGTTTAATAACAGCTACTTTAAAAGCCTGTGGTTAATCATGGCTAAAATAGGGGCATTGATCAAAGGGCATACTTCCTTAAATAACTTGGTTGGGATTGGGTCTAACATACAGGTAGAAGGTTTAGATGAAGCTAAAATTTTAGATAGCTCAGAAAGCTCTACTGCGTCTAAACAGTTCAAACACCGATCAGATTCTAATGATTCCTCCAATGCTGCCTCACTTACTGAGGATGAGGTGATCATGTTTGGGAGGATGTCAATTATTTTATTTTTAATAGAATCAATTTTATTTATGAAGAATCCCATAGTCATTACTGCTGAGAGCTAAGGGAATGGATGAATCAACAGAGCTATGGCTCTGGGTAAGTTTGGCAACTGTACTGAAGAGAAATCTAGGATTATTTTTATTCTCCGCAATTAATGATGAAAAATATGCTGCTCTAACTCGTCCACAGTAGACTGTTTTTCCAGATTAGGTAGGATTCCTCATGGTGTGTAGAGCACGATTTTCTTTCCAATTTCCTAATATTGTGCTTCAAAGAACGCAGCTCTAAATTAAACCAGGGAGCCAGCTTCCTGTGAATAATCACCTTCTTTTTCAGGGGACCTACATTATCTAATGCAGAACGCAATGAGGAATTGACACCATCAACAAAGGCGTTTATTTGTGAATGGGAAGAAACAACATTGATGCCTTCTACTTGGCATTTCTGTGATACTGAGGAAAATTAAAAGGGGGACAGACTCTTTATAGTTTGACACAGCATTATCTGATAATGATCTACTATAATAGAACCTTCTTTGGGGGTGGAGAACTCTATTAAATTGAACTCAAAGGTTATTAAAAATGGTCAGATAGGACAGGGTTGTGAGGAAATACTGTTAATTCTTCACAATCAATGCCATATGTCAGCACAAGGTCTAAAGTATGGAGCCAAGAGTGCGTCAGTTTATGCTCATTTTGAGCAAAACCATTTGAATCTAGGATAGTTTTAAAGGCTACACTAAGGTTATCACATTCTATGTCTATGTTTCTATAGAAACATTCTGTCCAGGAGTGATGCTGAAAAACTAGTCCATGCATTTGTTACTTCAAGGCTGGACTATTGTAATTCTTTACTATCAGGAAGTCCACAAAATGCAGTTCAAAGTCTTCAGCTGATCCAAAATGCTGCAGCAAGAGTTCTGATGAAAATCAACAAGAGGGATCATATTTCTCCAATTTTAGCTTCCCTTCATTGGCTTCCTGTTAAATCAAGAATAGAATTTAAAATTCTTCTTCTAACGTATAAAGCCCTTAATAACCAAGCTCCATCATATATCAGAGCTCTGATTACCCCGTATGTTCCTAACAGAGCACTTCGCTCTCAGACTGCAGGTCTGCTGGTGGTTCCTAGGGTCTCTAAAAGTAGAATGGGAGGCAGATCCTTTAACTATCAGGCTTCTCTCCTGTGGAACCAACTCCCAGTTTTGGTCCGTGAGGCAGACACCCTGTCTACTTTTAAGACTAATCTTAAAACTTTCCTTTTTGGCAAAGCTTATAACTAGAGTGGCTCATGTTACTCTGAGCTACCTCTATAGTTATGCTGCTATAGGCTTAGGCTACTGGAGGACATCAGGGCCTATTTTTCTCACTCTATAGAGTTCTACTGTTCTTCAATTAAGCATTGCTTGTCATCATTTCTGCTTATAACTTTTTGTTCTCTCTCTTTTTTCTTCATAATAGGTACACCTGGTCTGACGTTCTGTCAACTGTGACATCATCCAGGGAAGACAGATCACCACTATTACCATCTAATGTAGAACAGATTACTGGATCAATGTGTACTTCTGTGCTTTTTGTCTCTCTTGTTGTGTCTCTGCTCTGTCTTCTGTAACCCCAGTCGGTCGAGGCAGATGACCGTTCATACTGAGCCCGGTTCTGCCGGAGGTTTTTCCTTCCCGTTAATGGGGAGTTTTTCTTCCCACTGTCGCTTCATGCTTGCTCAGTATGAGGGATTGCTGCAAAGCCATGGACAATGCAGACGACTCTCCCTGTAGCTCTACGCTTCTCCAGGAGTGAATGCTGATTGTCGGGACTTTGAAGCAATCAACTGGTTTTCTTATATAGGAACATTTTTGACCAATCTGTATAATCTGACCCAATCTGTATAATATGATTGAACTTGACTTTGTAAAGTGCCTTGAGATGACATGTTTCATGAATTGGCGCTATATAAATAAAATTGAATTGAATTGAATTGAATTGAATTTATACTAACGTAGTCCTCTTGTAGCCAGGTTTCTGTGACACAAAATAAATCAATCTGATTATCAGAAATCAATTCATTAACTAACAAAGTCTGAAGGGATAGATCTTGTATTCAAACCACATCTAATTGTTTTATATTATGGTTCAAGAGGAGTCGTATTGATTCTTATGAGATTTTTATGATTTGCTCCTTTTAGATCATTTTTTAATCTTGGCCGTGGGAAAGAAACTTTCTCAATAGGATAATGGGTGGGTAACAGTACAGAAGCTGCAGAGAGGTGCGTTAAACTACGGCTCTGCTGTACCATGGGTTGTTTATTATTAATGCTTAAATTATTGATCATTTACATATACATTCTTTTGTTTTTAAGATGTCCATTCAGGAATCAATCTATTGACAGAGATGTAAAGCACCTTGGAAATGTATTTACTCCCTTACAGATTTCTTCTTTTGCCATCTCACACATCTCATCTTTTACCACAAAATCCTCTCAATGATCTCCAACAGTTTGTGGAAAATATTCTGAGGACCAATGACAGAAAAGAGATTTTTGAAAGGTGTGTGTGAGCTCTCTTTTTACTTGATGTTGTCACTCAGGTTTCTATTTAGAGGATTACTTGATATTACAGGTCAGAGAGTAATCAGGACTGGATGTGGTGAGTGAAATAGAACCATGCGGGACAACAAAGCAAAAACAGAAGTAATCTTTAAGAACCAAACTTTTTTCTTTACAGAAGTGAAGGCCAGTTCTGGAAATATCACACTTCAGTTTTCGCATTGTTTTAGATTATCCTATAATGTGTTTAGCTGCATCATAATTTATTAAAAAAACATTTATGCTCACCTAGCAGGGTACTGACATATCATCTTTGTATAATCCATGTGTGGGGTTGGCTCAAAATGTTCTCCAAGACCAATTTCTTCCAACAATCCATGTACAATTGAATGATTATCTGTGGATTTTATTTTTTGACATGATAGAGCTCTTTGTCAAAGGGGAAAGATGGCTAAACGACCAGAAATTTGACAGTCAGAAAACTGCCAAGATCTGAACCACACAGAGAACCTGTGGTCCATTCCCTGAAACCGAAAGTGGAAAAACACACGCCCAGAAACTCCAAGCTTCAAGAAGGCGAGAACGGGCCACAATCAGTCAGGATATGGACCAGGAGTTGATCCCAAATCACAGAGAATCAAAAACATCAAGACGAACGATTAATGCTGAACATATGGACCCCCATGAAAACGAGATGCTTCATCTCATGGGGCTGATCCTCTAATAAATGTTTATAAATAAATAAATTTGATAAAAAACCTTTCCAACGTATCACATATTTAGTTTCTCCTGAGTCCATAGAAAGACATAAAAGCTATCAATTCTAACTTGATTTAACAAAAAACCTTGGTGTTATTTTTGACCAAGACATGTCATTTAAATCCCATATTAAACAGGTTTCCAGAGTTTCCTTTTTTCACCTCCGGAATATCAACAAAATTAGAAACATTCTGTCCAGGAGTGATGCTGAAAAACTAGTCCATGCATTTGTTACTTCAAGGCTGGACTATTGTAATTCTTTACTATCAGGAAGTCCACAAAATGCAATTCAAAGTCTTCAGCTGATCCAAAATGCTGCAGCAAGAGTTCTGATGAAAATCAACAAGAGGGATCATATTTCTCCAATTTTAGCTTCCCTTCATTGGCTTCCTGTTAAATCAAGAATAGAATTTAAAATTCTTCTTCTAACGTATAAAGCCCTTAATAACCAAGCTCCATCATATATCAGAGCTCTGATTACCCCGTATGTTCCTAACAGAGCACTTCGCTCTCAGACTGCAGGTCTGCTGGTGGTTCCTAGAGTCTCTAAAAGTAGAATGGGAGGCAGATCCTTTAGCTATCAGGCTCCTCTCCTGTGGAACCAACTCCCAGTTTTGGTCCGTGAGGCAGACACCCTGTCTACTTTTAAGACTAATCTTAAAACCTTCCTTTTTGACAAAGCTTATAACTAGAGTGGCTCATGTTACTCTGAGCTACCTTTATAGTTATGCTGCTATAGGCTTAGGCTGCTGGAGGACATCAGGGCCTATTTTTCTCACTCTACTGATTTCTACTGTTCTCCAGATTTGCATTGCATTACATTGAAATGACTGTTGTTATTTCATCTTTTAACTTTCTGTTCTCTCTCTTTTTCTTCATAGTAGGTACACCTGGTCTGACGTTCTGTTGACTGTGAAATCATCCAGGGAAGACAGATCACCGACTATTACCATCTAATGTAGAACAGATTACTGGATCAATGTGTGCTTCTGTGCTTTTTGTCTCTCTTGTTGTGTCTCTGCTCTGTCTTCTGTAACCCCAGTCGGTCGAGGCAGATGACCGTTCATACTGAGCCCGGTTCTGCCGGAGGTTTTTTTTTCCCGTTAATGGGTGGTTTTTCTTCCCACTGTCGCTTCATGCTTGCTCAGTATGAGGGATTGCAGCAAAGCCATGTACAATGCAGACGACTCTCCCTGTGGCTCTACAGTTCCCCAGGAGTGAATGCTGCTTGTCGGGACTTTGATGCAATCAACTGGTTTCCTTATATAGGACATTTTGACCAATCTGTATAATCGGACCCAATCTGTATAATATGATTGAACTTGATTTTGTAAAGTGCCTTGAGATGACATGTTTCATGATTTGGCGCTATATAAATAAAATTGAATTGAATTGAATTGAATTGAATTTTTGTACAGTAGGTCATGACTCTACCTTTAATCATTAAAACTGTTACGAGTTAAACTGAACTGACGGAAACCCTATAAGAGCGAAGAGATGTTGGACTTGGACCGTAGAGCTGCTGTCTGTGTGTGTTTTAACAGGTCTTGTGTGTGTGATCAGAGGCGGTGAAAGGCCTAAAGGAAGATGCATGATGGTGCTGGAGCAGGCCAGGCACAGGGCTGAGTAATGGGCTCAGTGAAGATCAGCACGGCTGTTTCCTGTGAGGAAAAACAGACTGGGTTCATCTTTGGGCCTCAAAGACCTGACCACCTAGGAACACTTGTAGAAAAAAGGCTTTTATATGGATCTAACTTCGGAAATCATTTTATTAGAGGTTAAAATGTTTCAGCCAGCCACTACAGTTTCAACTTCATTGAAATGTATTTAGGCCCTCGGTTCGGGACATGTTGAACTGTGAGGGTTGAGGGTTAGGGTTGAGGGTTAGGGTGAGTTTAGTATCACAATGACATCCCCCTAATTCAGTCGTTTAACTGAAATAGTTTGGGGTACAGTAAAGTTTGGAGGTCAGGGTAACCATGGAATCGCTGTTCACCCTGTAGCCTTTATAACCCAACTATAGCCTCACATTCCAGGTTATAAATTTGGATCCAAACCAAAATGGCTGCCTGTTTGAGTCCTGTGTGGTGGTTGATGAATTCTGCAACAGCCAATATTTAGCTTTATGTCGTGATTGGTGTGAATATAATCCTCATGAAGCGGGAAGCATGCTGTGCTTGTTTGCAATAGAGATGATTCCTCATCCATAATTAGAATAACCACACTCCATACTTGGAGATGTTAATGTTCACAGTTTGCACATGCTTGCGTACATGGACACAGAAACCATGAATCACATTTTAGACAAAGTGGAAAAACTAATATTTGGAAATAATTTATTCATCTGCCACCAATGCAAACCAATTGGCATCTCAAGGCACTTTAAAAGGTGAACAGATCTGATTCTTATCCGATCACATAGAAGCTTGTTTGGTCCAAATTCTAATCAAATTCATGTGATTACAATCCAATCACAGATTCAGTTTCCACTGAACAGTACAGTACAGTATATATTTAATTATAACACACACATACACTTCAAATAAATTCGGTTGTCCTATGAACAGCTGGGCTGGCAGCCTAATTGTCATGTTCTGAGGTCTTCATGTTGATAGTAGAAGTTGACCGTCCAAAGCAGAATCTAGATGCAAAAACTGAAAATCATTCATGGAAAGTGATGAATAATTCAGTCCGCAGTGAGATGGGCTGTGAAGAATCCAGGAAGATAGCAAACATCTTTAAGGCCTGTTTCCAGAAGGATCTAGACCGAAATAGGGCTTCAGACCAGGAGGTTATCACTGAGTATGAAAGTAATTCAATTCAATTTTATTTAAATAGCGACAATTCACAACACATGTCATCTCAAGGCTCTTTGCAAAATCAGTTCAATCAAATCCTCCAGACAGATTGGTCAGAAAGTTTCCTCTCTAAGGAAACCCAGCAGGTTGCATCAAGTCTCTCCAAGCAGCATTCACTCCTCCTGAAAGAGCGTAGAGCCCCAGTGGACAGTCATCTGCATTGTTGATGGCTTTGCAGCAATCCCTCATACTGAGCATGCATGAAGCGACAGTGGAGAGGAAAACTCCCCTTTAACAGGGAGGAGAACCTCCAGCAGAACCAGAACCAGGCTCAGTGTGAACGCTCATCTGCCTCGACCCACTGGGGCTTAGAGGAGACAGAGCAGAGACACAGAAAGCTCAGAAGCTCACATTGATCCAGGAGTACTTTCTATGTTAGATGGTAATAGAGGATGATCCGTCTTCTGACTTCCGATCTGATTGACTCAAATCAGTTTTTGGACTAGGAACGAATTCTCATCGAATAGTTGACCCACCAGTTATTCGTATCTGGTCCCAACTAAAGAAAAAATAATCAGTTCTCAGTGAGTGTTTCCTTGTTGCTAAATCAGATCAATTATTATAACCATTGGATGCACATGGTCCTCCAGAATGGTTCGGCAGTCCTTGGCAGTGACGCGCCCATCTAGCACAAGTATGGGGCCAAGGGAATGCCATGATATGGCAGCCCAAACCATCACTGATCCACCCCCATGCTTCACTCTGGGCATGCAACAGTCTGGGTGGTACGCTTCTTTGGGGCTTCTCCACACCGTAACTCTCACCGTGGGGAAAACAGTAAAGGTGGACTCATCAGAGAACAATACATGTTTCACATTGTCCACAGCCCAAGATTTGCACTCCTTGCACCATTGAAGCCGACATTTGGCATTGGCACGAGTGACCAAAGGTTTGGCTATAGCAGCTCGGCCGTGGATATTGACCCTGTGGAGCTCCTGATGGACAGTTTTGGTGGAAACAGGAGAGTTCAGGTGCACATTTAATTCTGCCGTGATTTGGGGAGCCGTGGTTTTATGTTTTTTGGATACAATCCGGGTTAGCACCCCAACATCCCTTTCAGACAGCTTCCTCTTGCGTCCACAGTTAATCCTGTTGGATGTGGTTCGTCCTTCTTGGTGGTATGCTGACATTACCCTGGATACCGTGGTTCTTGATACATCACAAAGACTTGCTGTCTTGGTCACAGATCCGCCAGCAAGACGTGCACCAACAATTTGTCCTCTTTTGAACTCTGGTATATCACCCATAATGTTGTGTGCATTGCAATATTTTGAGCAAAACTGTGCTCTTACCCTGCTAATTGGACCTTCACACTCTGCTCTTATTGGTTCAATGTGCAATTAATGAAGATTGGCCACCAGGCTGGTCCAATTTAGCCATGAAACCTCCCACACTAAAATGAGAGGTGCTTCAGTTTCATTGTCCAACCCCTGTATGTATTTGTTTATCGATGGGGTGGGCGTGTGTATGATGCCCAAAAACATGTTGAGTTTATGCAGAAATTACTACTTTGTGGGACACGGAGTACTATTTTGTTTTAAATAAGACATTTCTTTGATAGTCACCCCACTGGGATCTCCATCTCACAACCCTGGAAACCCACAAATTAAGATTCAATAAAATCATAGTAAGGCTAAATATTCCTGCAGGGAGCTTTACTGATACAGACATGACAAAGAGGGTAGCAATGTAGCAAACTAAAACTAGTAGCTGCCATCTTTGGTTCTTATTTCCCTTGCAGGTTATAATTTTGAAATATTCTACAAAAAAAAAAAAAAAAAACTATGGCATTCTAACCTGACTCTCACCAGATGGATGTAGTTCCGCAGAGCTCCACACATCCATCTGGGATCACTCCATTAGAGATGTATTTCAAAAGGAGGGGCCTTATCAAAAACCCTAGCATATGATTGGATAAACCACTTGTCCGTAATCTTTAGGGACGTGGTACTTCAGCCGCTCACATTGAAACCAACATCGAAACCAAAATCATGGTTTCTTCTAACAGAAGCCTTCAAAGCCGTTCTCTGGTGTTTTTTTAAAGAACTAATATTTGGTAGATATGACAACTTTGATGAAACAGCAGCATCAGTGCTACAGGGTGACCAGATTTCTCTAAAGAAAACCGGGGATGTCTCTGATTTTGCTAAGCGGGCGGGCGCAGAGTCTCTGTCGGGGGGTTGGTTTCTTTTGCCCGATCTGCAATGCCGACAGGATGGAGAAAGCCCGTTCGGCTCAGCTCTTCTGCTACGCCGGGACAGCGGCAGGACCAGATAAATACCTCTTGCTGTGTTAAACCTTTTTACTCCATCATGATACACTGGAATCTGGGATATCTGGACAGCTTTTACCAGAGATAGGTCATTTGAAACGGGGACGTCTGGTCACCCTTGCTTCATCACTGCGAGCCTCCATTGTTGTCTGAATCCAAACAGTCGCTTCTCTGATACGTCACATCTATGAAAATCCCGCCCGCCGATCCTGATTGGCTTGTCCATTTCTTGTGGTTTTGAAATCCCTCCTAATGGCAGCGACTCCTGACGGATGTCTGGAGCCACGTGGAGCTCGGAGGAGCTACATCTATCTGGTGAGAGTCAGGTTAACGGTATTCAGCACATTCAAAGATTCTTTATTGTCACCACGAGTTACTGAGGTGAAATTTCCTTTTGGCCACTCCGGTTCAGAGTACACATAATGAAGGCAAATAGACAAACAAACAGGCTATAAAGAAGTGTACTAGCGTTCTGGAGAGATGAAAAAATAAAATAAATGTATGATTGAAAAATATGTATCAACTAGCTGTCCTTCATGAGTCACAGATAAGAGATAATGAGGTGATAAGGTGCTTATTGTGCAATGATGATTGAGGCTTTGTTTACAGAAATGTGCATTTAGACATTCAGAGATGATAGTGTGCAGTAGGCAGTAACATTAAGGTGACTGTAACATATGGCGGGTCAGTAACAGTGGGGTGATTTTAAAGCGTTGGACTGCAATCTCCATCAGGGGGCGATTGCCCTCACAGCTCTGGGAAAGAAGCTGTTTCTAAGTTTATTTGTCTTGTCTTTGAGGCTTCTGAAGCGTTTACCTGATGGGAGAGAGGCAAACAGCGCATTGACGGGGTGGGGGGGGGGGGGGGGGGGGCAGTGGAGATGCGTCTGGTCCTTCTTTGGACTCGTTCTGCATAAACTGAGTCCAGATCCTGCAGACGGCATCCCACAATCCCCTGCGCTGTCCTCACTGCCCATGTTTAGTCCTTCCTCTCCTGGACTGTGCAGCTGCCATATCATACAGTTATGTTGGTCTTCTTTATTTTGCTCATTGCATGATGCTGTTTTACAATAAATTTCAAGGTATGACCAGAAAATAAGACAGGTATGGTTCATTTGTTTGTCGTTAAGTATGACTCAGTTTAAATACATTCAAAGAGCTCTTTTTCTCTTCCAGCTGCATTCCTCTGCAGAGTGAACTCCAGGAGTTGTTCAGCTGCTCCTGGTTGTTCACGAGGAGCTGTAGACCTCCTATACAGACTCAGCAGGGAGCATTTCATCACCTAAAATCCCATCTACTGGATCCCTCCACCTGATTCTAAGCAGCAGGAACCAAAATAAATCTGCTCGTGGAAAGAAAACTGTTCAACCTCTGTTTTGAATCCTACTGTTTTCAGTTTTTACTCAAACTAAAGCCCTTTATCCTTGTTTTTATAATTCAACCTATTAGGTTTTGGCAAGGCGTACAGGCATGTTGTTGCACCCATTTGAAGAATGCGGATGTCTCGGTGTTGGGAAGTAACACGCGTTTGATTGTCAGGATCCAGGCAGACCAACAGTCTAGACAGTTTGTGGCTGGAGGGATGAGCTTTCATGAGCAGTTAACAAATAATTCAATTCAGGTTTGATCAAGATAAGTATTTTACATTTTTGAACTCCAAAATGATACAAACCTTTTTATCCAGCACCTGCGTGTTGCAGTATGGTTGTTACAGTGCTTACAATATGATGGTTTGTTATAGAAAGATCTTATCAGAGCGATACGTTCTTAAACAAAATGTCTTGTCATTAAGGCTTAAACCATCTATTTAATTTGTTAGTTGTTTAAAATATGGGTGATTTACTGAGGCATGGAATCCAAAGCTCATCCTGGATTCCCGTAGAAATCAACACTTACAAGAGACGTAGATCCCAAAAGTATGCGCACCTCTGATAAAATTCCAAGTTTTTAAGATTCAAAAATTTAAATAATAGACAAATCCTCTCAAAATCTGTTCTAGTTGTAATCTGATATATATCCTGTACAATACAACTGATAACCAAAGAAATATAAAGGTAAACTATAAAAAATAAAAAAGACTCAGTGTGTGTACCCATACACTAAAACTACTTTAAGGCACATTTTGAATCCGTGTTTTTGGAGGTCATTCCACACCTTTACACTTTTTAATAAAAAAATTTCAGTTGAATTATACAGAGCTAACACATTAAAGTTACAAAAAAATATATTAAAATGTTTCAATAAGATCTAAGTTTTACATCACAAAAACATATTTATCCTCTATGGGCTAAATTAGACTTGAAACCGTTTTTTTTATATAAATATAAAAAACTACAATGAAAGTGAATTTACTGCCTCCAAAACCTTGCAGTTTTTCTTTAAGGAAAGACACTAACACCTTTGAAAATCATTATGTTTCCTGTGGGACTCCCTTTTTTTTTTAAGATTTAAAGAATGAAACCAGATTTTTGTCACAGGGGTCAAGATGTCCTTCTTTCAGCGCAGAGGGATGGATGTGGATCAGACGTTTTAACACTCGGCTCCCCTTGCTGACAGGTGGCACGTCTGCAACAAATGAACAGGTGCTGCTTTGTGGCTCCTCTGAGAGTCACCAAGCTGAAAAGGCTGGAGTTCAGTGAAAACTCCTCTTCCAAGCGGAGGCTTCACAGTTCAGATGCGTCTTCTGACACTTTCCCCAGTGATTGCCTGTCCTCTCAAGCTTCTCATGTCACAGAGCGGTCTTTCACAGCCAGACCTGAACTCTCAGTGACGCAGGGGTCAGGCAGAAATGGCCGTCTATGCTACAAGTCAAGGAGGTCCTCAGAGGGAGCAGCACGGCCGGTGGCGACTGCTGGCGGCTTCAGGCGACACGTCGGCAGGTCTCCAGAGGGCCGGGCTGATGGTGGGAAGCACTGACGGAGCTGAACCGTGCTGTGTTTGGAGAGTCAGTAGAACTTCTGACATAACATTAGAGTCAATGCAGTCAGCTGGTAGTGATTTTATTTGTGTGTGGCCTCTTCACGTTGCAGGTCACGTCTTCATTCTGGTGCCAAGCGGTTTTATAAACACTGTAAATCACACGCGGAACATGAAGGGAACTTGGCTGAAGCCCCAGCAAGGCGTCCCTGTTAAAACATCTCTGAATATAAAGAAGGAGAACAAAGAAGAAGGAAATCCCAGAACATAGCTCAGTGTTGATGTAAATATAATTATTACTAATTATTGTAATAAAAGGAGTCAGAGATCTCAGGTTATGCAACCATGTTTGCACGTAGGAAACAGCAAAGACAGATACACAGATAAGTACTAGAAATACAAAATACATTTTAAAATAAACCGAATCAACAATATATATTTAACTTTTAATTAAACAGATACAGAAATAATGAAACAGAGTTGATAAATCCTTGTAAATAAAATGTTTTAAAAAACAATATAAAAGTACATCCAACAGGATGCACAACAGGGGTAAAATACGGGAATCATTTTTTCTGTAATTTTCATTTCTAACAGGGTGATCGGCATAATATTCACACCTGATGTTGGTAACAACACAAGCAATGCGCACGTACAAAATAAAAGCATAAATTAAGCCATGTGTGAAAAAGTGGAACGACCGAGAAAATAAGTGGTGAACATAATTTAGTGAAACTTAGTAGAAGAGGCTGTTTATGTGAGGATAGATTACGGCTAGCTGCTTGTGATGCTCAGGTGTGATTTTGACCTATTCTTTCTCACCAACTGGATCCAAATCCTGAAGGTTTGTGGAGTCTCCGCTGTGCACTCTGATCTCCAGCTCTTCTCATCACAATTAAACTGTTCTTGAGTCGTTAGTGACAGTGATTGGACCAAAAGAAGGTGAATAGGCAGCAGCTGTCCTTTCAAGAGAAACAATCAATTATGAGCCCATTTCCCGTGCACTTGTTTCCATTCCCTGTTTACTATTTATCCGCAACTATTTTTAATTTACAATTTGTGCCTTCATATCATGATAATTTTGATTTCAGACATCTTGGAAACGGTCAGCCGTTCCATCTTCTCGTGTTAGTAGACCCGGTAAGCCATTTGTGTTCATGAAGTCTTTATTTGGTTTATTCTGGTTGTTGCCTTTGTAATTTGCAAAATAAGCGACAAAGATCTATTTGCAGACTGTTTGACCGACACTAAGTCCCAGAGGAGTCTTGTTATGCTTGCAACGTTTGTCAATCAGAGCTTCCAGGGAGTCGTTCTTGTTCTCATCTTGACTATTATCGGCAGAACCTGCTGTCTGCTGTTTGTTTACCCTAAAAATCTGCTAAAAGCTGGGATCAATCGGGCGGGCAACTCAGGCAGGATCATCCGTGTTTATACGACTCAGGGGGATTACCTCACTGTTGCTGGAATGGCCCCAGAGGAATGGCTGACCATTATAGAACGCTGGGACTAAACACGGCCCCGCTGTTTACATAAAAGGTAAAGCAGGCCCGGCCCGGCTCTGTGTGCCAGAGACAATTAGGCCCCCGTACAGGCTGTGATCCACAGGCGTGTGAGCTAATCAAATTCAAACATTGCTGGGCCCTGAAAAAGAATGAGGGATGGGATTACAGCGATTGCGTGCCAAGACATTAAATTAATAAGCATAACTCAGACTGATCCTCAGACGGACGCTTGAAGATGTCCCACATAAAAAAAAAACTGGTCAACGAGAAAAGTAGGTAAAAAAAGAAATCTGTGAAGATGTCATTTTCCAAGAATATCTTCAATTTTAAACATACATTTTTTTTTCCCTCCAGACAACTAATATGTAAATGAATACACAGTTGAACCCCCGATATTTCTATACACTGAATACAAAGACGATTCTCTCTTTTTCTTGTCAATCAAAATTAAATCAGATTAAACCTTTTCTGTTTTAGGTCAATCAGGATGAACAAATATTTTCAACAAATGGAAAAATAATAATAATAGAATATGTTCAGAAGTTTTCTTTTATTTATTGATTCAAAATTTTAAAAATCATAACAGCAAGGTCCACCCAAGCGGATCAGATGAGATGTATTAGTTTTATCTATGTAGTCCTTTATTAAAGATCTTTAAATTAGGAAAACTTGGAAAGATCATGTCTCCAAACCCCTCTCAGCTCCGCCCACATTGGGGGGGGGGGGGGGGTCTAGGATGTCCTGATAAGTGAAATAAGACGGACGGATCATAAAAAGTGTTGTAATCCTTTAAAACAGTGTGTGATCTTATTAAGCGGAACGCAGCCCTTCATATCTGAGATCCATCTAGAGATTGGGAGCTTGGAGCCAGATGTACAGTAACGGCTTTGCACTTCCGATCAGCCCACAAGAACGATGACATTACCATGTTTTTTTAAACTCAATAGCAGTGTTTCCATCAATGTTTTTATGCACATTTTTGAAGCATTGTATTAAAATGTTAAATTTCGCAGGAAGGTTTTTCCACTCACTTGAGTTGATTTTTGGCTTTTTGGAAAAAGACTTAAAGGAGCAATAAGTAAGAAATTTACTGTAAAATTAACCTAAATCATTCTCATTTATCACCCAGGATGGAAGCAACATTCCCTATAAACAATCAGTCCTCTCCATCAACAACATCTTAGTCAAGTTCTTCTCCTTTCAAACCTAGACGTACGGTCCAGAACTACTTCGGTTCAGAGTGCAGCCTGTGTTTACTTCCTGGTTTCTGAGCCAATCATATGAGAGTTCCCAGGGTTCCCAACACAGAGCGCAGCATTTGCTAAAAGAGCAGCAGCCTGCAAGCATGGAAGCCGGTAAGTGAAGTGGACCAGAACTAGAACAGAATACAAAATCATAGACCTGTCCTGTGGAAGTAAAAACTCAGTGGAGTTTCACAGCAGCAACGGACCGTTGAGGAAACCGCATAGGCTGTTGTCATTGGCAGGCTGTTGGCTGTTTATTCAACAATAAAAACTTACTGTGGAGATGGAAACACATTTGCAGAATAAGTTCTGATGTAGCAAACATTTGCCTCACATGACTGATCAGCTGTTCCCGCTGTCGGTGTCCTCCTGGATCTTCCTATAACGTGCATAGAAATGGCGTTTCTTTCTCTACGTCTCCGGACAGCATTTAACACCACTACTACTAGTTGACATGACAGAACGGTCACAACTTGCCCGATAGCAACATATTCCTGAAAACCTCTCTCCATTTTTCTCAGATGTGTGGTCCATGCTAGTTTGTCCCCTTTACTTCCTGTTCATTACAACCATGCGTAACATCAACTTCTGAAGAAGTTAGAAGTTGATTAGCTTGATTAATTTGCTCTAAACCAGGTGGAAACAGGCCTTATTTTTTGCAACAGTTTAAACGTTTGCTCAAAAATTGCAAGACAATTGGACAGAAACATAGCAATTGTTTGTAAAGTCGCTAATAACCCTACATGTTTTGACATAATATTGGAAAAGGATAGTATAATGTATAGCTTTTTGTGCAAAACCAATTGCAATAGAATAGTTTGTAATGTTTCTAGCTTGTTGTGGATGGTGGCAGTGCAGTGTGTCTTAGGCTTAATCGAATCAAAACAAATCACGTCTGTTCTTGTAGTTCTTATTGATATTGGAATGTATAACCTTCATTTAATCTGATTTCTACACAATTTTAAATTGTTTTATATCCAACCAAGAAAAGATTAATGAGTTCTGTAAATTTTACCACATGTTCAGCAACCTGATGAGATGTATGTCTTACACTGATAGGTGTCCCTGGTTAATTTGCAAACCAAATAGTCTCATTATTATTGTCATTTTGGTAAAAACTAATAATTGATCTACTTGTTCTAGGAATTTGATTTGATATCTTTTTTTCCTCTTTTGATTAAAGACACTAAATAATAACATGCATGACTGTTTCTTAAAGCTGAATCAAACATATTTTTGGGTGATTGGATGGATCCAAATGACACCTGAAATAGATGGGGAAGTGGGGAATCAAACATATTTTTGCATCTGAACACATAAAACAATGTACTTTTATAATCTGCTAAATAACAGGATTGTTATTAATAACCAGACTTTGTGTCGGTTAATGTAAACGATCACAGATCGATACAAAAATGTAAAACAAAGAGCATGAAATAGATGTTCAGATCCGCACACCTGGCCTCTGCCTCTGCAAGCTGAGCCTGATTGGACTGAAGTACCCAGATGAAGGCGTGTCTCATTTCTGACAGTGTGTGTGTGTGTGTGTGTGTGTGTGTGTGTGTGTGTGTGTGTGTGTGTGTGTGTGTGTGTGTGTGTGTGTGTGTGTGTGTGTGTGTAGGAGAGAGAAGACAGAAAATCCAATTAGTCTGAGCCACAAAGGAGGCCATCATTATCTTTCAGCTGCAGCTTATCAGACCATCTATTTGCTGCAATGGAGACAGACTGGTGAAGCCAGATTTGGATAGAATCTATGACATTATATTTTATATGCACAAGCCTGACTTCAATAGAATATATATATATATATATATATATATATATATATATATATATATATATATATATATATATATATATATATATATATATATATATATACTGTCTGGGTGAATACTTGAGTCTGATTGGCTGCAGTATAAAAAGTGTTATAGGACACCTATAAAAAGTTCCAGTTTAATTGCCTGATTGTTCTGCATTATTGCACTGGCTCAAACGTTAGCTGGGAACAACAGGACAGTTAACGCTGAAACCTCGGCAGGTATTAAATAGTTCTTTCTGATGATTCTTGTGAAAAATTTACCATTTTAACAGTGAAAAAACAACATTACAGTGTTAATAATTGATTAAATATTTATTCCTTTCGTAAATGACCGTGGTATAAGCGGGATAATGCCCTTCGAGGTGTCCATTATCAGAAATGAATGGACGATGCAGAGGGGACAACCGTCCGACGTGAAGCATTTTTCCTTACGTATCCACCTTATTTTAAACGGATATATGGACACAGGGAGTTGACGTTTTTTTATGCAAGACTTCCGGTCGGTCCCTTCCTGTCACTGGCTAGCTAGCTGAAAAGTGGCTAATGCAACAAGACTTCGTACCAAATTACTCATCAATATGACTTCAAGGAAGACCGGGAGCGCTTGTACACTTAGAGGTTGTCTTAATAACAGGTGTACAAGAAAGGTTTACGTGGAGCAGGAGTGTTTTAATCATCGACCGTGTGCACGAGCTGTGGATGTGAGGCACCCTACTTCCTTCACCCTCAGCTCTTTAACACTGATACTCTAAAAAATGAACTAGAAATAAAGTTACAGCTTCATTCTAAAGCTAACTTACGTTTTAACGTGACAAACATGCATCATGGGCTTTGAGACCACATCAGATTGGTACAATTTCAAAACTTCAAGCCAGTCGTTTGAGCGTTTTCACATCCAGTTCTGACATCAGTTCAATCCCAAAAATGTAGCACAGCTATTTTTGTAAAATTAACCGACCACCAATCTAATCACAACGAGGCTACAGTATGTTTTTGAATCAGACGATTCATTATTCTACCTTCCATAAGATCACCGCTGAATGATTGAAGGACTTCCCCTGGAGCCGCAACGCCAGAACCTCGGTACATTCGCATTGCAGAGCCGTCCGCACCAAGTGACGACACAAAATGTCCTCATCGTTGTATGAGGCCACTTCTTCATATTATTCTCTCAGTCATGAATGGTTTGAGGGTGTGGCCCTGACCTGCCCCTTCGACTGCTCTGCGATTTTAGGAAATGTTTCATTTCATTTTTAAGTTTACCAATTCAGTCAAGCTAATGGTAATTAGCCTAGGGTAGCGCTGCAACAGAAGCTGAAAATGACCACTTAAGTCCTGTGATGGACGCCGATGGCCAGTTGCCTGAAGCCTCCCAAAGCGCAGCCATGCCAGAGCAAAGGACAAAGAAGTTGGACCCATATTTACTTCCGCGTTTGAAAATAAGGTGGATTGTGTTAGGTGGAATTCAACTAATGCTAATTTTTGTGAGCTCCCATTGTGTTTTTCCATCTGTGACATTTTATAAACATCCTATCCTCACATTTTTTTGCACTGATTAAAAGCTGGAATAAATGTATATGTTGAAAAAATAGAAACAAGGGTATGTTTAGCGCTGTGAAGAAGTTTTAAACTATTAATTTAATCAGTGTAAATGAGCTGGTCTTTATTGGTCAAAGCTCTGCTGACTTTCTGATGGATTTTCTTTCAATTTCTGACAAAGAGAGCATACTGTACGGTGCCTGCATGAGAAATCTTTAAATGTTCCGCCTTCAAGAAGCTGGAAAATCCTCCAGCTGAGATTGAAAGTTTTGTCATCCTTACAAATAGCCTTATTGGAGCTAAAATTATGTTTTCTGTCCGTCAAACTGTGATATCCATCTTTGTTTTTATTTCAAATGTTCAGCTGAAGAAATTGGAACAATCTGTCTTTTCGACAGGTTACTGGGAACAAAGAGCCTGAAGTTCAGTTTTAAAACCTTCTTTCCTAAACTATGATAGAATGATTCACATCTTAGAGTTAAATGGGTTTAGAAACTGCAAATCTGTGAACCATTCAAAGAAAGATTTTGAAAGATCATCAGGAAATTACAAATTTTCTTAGTTTTAACTGGTTATTTGTATAGTTAAGATTCAAACTTGCAAATGTAGACAAAGCTGAGTGAGTCCAAGCATTCAGGTGTTTATGTTGATTGTGACTTACCAGGTTTTACTTTAGTGATGAATTTTTTTCAGATCTGAGAGGCAATCTTTATTACCTATTGTTAAGCAGAACCTTCATGGTATTCATGAAATCTATTTAGATATTTATCAGGCTAAAAGGTAGTCGTATCTCTTTTTAAATATTTCCTCAAGTAACAACTACAGACTTTGTATTTTATTTAGATTATGGAAGATCAACCAGCACAAAGAAGCTGTAGCTGTGGAAATAAAATGTTACAGTTTTCAAAACTTTCTGGTATTAAAATATGAAAAGGCTGCAATGGATTTGTATTTGTCCTTCTAACTCTGATGCCCCTAAAATCCATAGTTTTAAATTCCACCCGACTGGTAAGCAAAGCCCACCTGCTGGTAAATTTCTCTCAACTTAGATGCAGCTCTGTTGTTTCTGGTCTCAGAGGTTTATTGGAGAACATTAGAGGAAAGAAACAGCATCACAAAGACCAGCGAACACAGCAGACTGGTCAGAGAGGACGCTCTGGTTCCGTTTAAAGCAGGGTTAGTTTCCAAAACAACATCCCAAGCTTTGAACGTCTCCCAGAGCTCTGCCCGATCCATCATCTGGAGATGGCGGGAGGATGGACCACCTGCAGACCTACCAGGACATGGACGTCTAGTTTAACTTACAGGCTGATCAAGGAGAACGTTGATCAGAAAAACAGCCAGCAGACCCATGGTAACTCTGGAGAAGCTCCATGGATCCAAAGTTCATGTGGGACAATCTGTTGACAGGAAAACTATCATTCGTGCACTTTACAAATCTGGCCTTTTTGGAATAGCGGCAGTAAAGAGGCAATTGTTGAAGGAAGGCCATAAGAAGGCCTGTTTGCAGTTTGCCTTGAGCCACAAAGAAGGCCCAGCAAACATGCGGCAAAAGGTGCTCAGTTAGATATGTGCAAAATGTGACTTTCTAGTCTACATGCAAAAAGATATGTGGAGGAAATAATGCTCATGACCCTGAACTCACCATCCTCCCAGTAAAGCATGGTGGTGGCAGCAGCATGCTGTGGAACAAGGACTTGGGAGCTGGTTAGAGTTGATAGGAAGATGGTAGAGATAAATATAGAAACCTGGAAGAGAGCCTGTTAAAGGCAGCAAGAGACTGGAGAGTGGAGGTTCGCCTTCCAGCAGCAAAACCACCCTAAACAGAGCTACGATGGAAGGGTTCAGATCAAAGCTTATTTAGATGTTACAAAGGCCCAGTCAAAGCCCAGAGCTAAACCCAATAGGGAATCTGTGAAAAAACCTGAACGTTGCTGTCCAGACTCGCTCCATCCAAGCAGACTGAGCTCGAGCTATTTTGCAACTGCAGATGTGCATAAACGACAGAAATCGCAGCGATCGCAGCAAAAAGGGTTTTCTACAAAGCATTGAATGTGACTGTCCCAACATTTTGAGAGGTTTATCTATAAATAAAATGTTTAAAAGCATGTAACGTTTCCTCCCACAAACCGACACAATTATACTTTGTGTAATTCTGTCACATACAGCAAAGTCCCAATGAAAGACTTTAAAGTTTGTGGCTGTAATGAGATAAAATGTTTTTGTTTTTTTTAAAGTGTGAGTCTAACTTCCATTAATCTTTAGGAACGGTCACACACGTACAGGCTCTATAAACTGAAGCATTAAGCTTTTATTCTGTCCATATCCTGGACATAATGCGCGCCCTGCCATGCACACCGCTCAGAATGCAGGATTCGGCTCATCAGAAGTTTCTCCTGTAGCCCTGTGAACGCAGCACAGCACAGCCGGAGTGTTCCTGTGAGCCAGTGTTTAAAGTCAGCTGTGGCACCAGCATCTTAGCGCCAAAGATTTGAACTTTTGTTTGTAACTGAAGGATGGCGAGACGTTTGCTCAGCATATACGGGGACAGAGCGACCCTCTCCCGCTGAGATATTTTGCCTCTGTGCGTAAAATGCTGCGTCCTGGCGCGGAGGATCCCGGTCGGTGGAGCTTCCTTCACGCCTCGCTGCCGTGAGTCGGCGCTGAGCAGGAGTGGCATCTCGGCGACAAAATCCGGCTGAAAGACCGTCCTTTAGAGCTCAGGCATACATGGAGCTGTGAGATCACAGGCGTTATAAATACCCCCAGCGGCCATCCAGCAGAACCTCCGCAGCCAGGGGCAATGCCCAACCGAGCCTCACGCCGTTGCGCGTAAACCTTTTGGGTTGTTGACCTCGGGACTGGAGGAGCGGTAAAAATGCGAGAAGCGGCCTGAGTCTCCGGCTTGGAAGCATGAACGTTCCTCTCTACCTTCTGACCTTCGCTCACTGGGTTTGCGCCGCGGCCGCAGCGGAGCGCGTCTCCCTGCGTCTTCGGGAAGGGATCAGCTCGGGACGCAGGACCTGCAGGCTGTACTGCAGGGTCGGCATCGGCTTCCACCTCCAGATTCATCCCGACGGAAAAGTGAACGGCAGCCATGAACCCAACCAGCTGAGTAAGTCTTTCCCTCCACGCACGCACCGAGCGGCTCGGCCACTGAATCCTAAACGTCTGGACGCGACTCTTATTCATCTGCCCCATAAGTTTCCTGCCATGTTTTCGTTAATGTCATTCCTGCAAGTTAGAACTGCAGCGATTTCCAGAGGAGCGGGGCCTGATGGCGTGAAATATCTGAGCTCATGTCATCTGGCTGACGAGCCTTGTTTGTGTCCGTCCGGGATGTTGGCAGGTAGACTATTTGTGGAAGTAACAGGTGCAGCTCTGAGGCTCCGGGATGTGCGCGGCTGCAAATCAGCAGCAACGCGACTCCGCTGCACAGCACAACATATCCTCCCTAAATAAAAGGCGTCCGCTTAATAATGGGCCTGAACTTTGACGCTTAGCGAGTTAAATCACCTGATTTAGGACAGTAAAAGCAAGCTGTATAATATCAAAATAAGGAAGCAGGTTTGAGCCACCAGAGAGCACGAAGCGCGCGTTATGGATAGATTTTCGAAATTAACGAAGACGTCTTTAGGAACTGAAAACGTGGACATGGATGTTGGGCCTCATAGCTGTGGGCTGCAAGAAAATACTCACAGGATTTATTGCTGAAAGGAGAAAAATGTCCACAAAGCAAGAAAGTTTCATCAAGTCAGAAGTTTAAAGCAAAGTTGACATTTAATTCTTAAAGCACCTATAAGAAAAATCAGATGACAAACATTTAAAAAGCACTATGGAACAGATTTTGTATTGCTGAACTTTAAATTTCCCTTAGAGCTCAAGTAATTGTGCACAGTTGTTGGATCCTATATGTTTCCAAATTACGCAGCGTCTTAAAGTATTCGCACCGCTTGGACTTTTCCCCATTTTGTCACATTACATTCACAGATTCTGATGTATTTAATTAGGATTTAATGTGACAGGCCAGTCTAAAAAAATTAAATAAAACACTTCTGCATGCAGCTGCCCTTAGTAAGTCATTAATAAAGATACCACCCGTGTGTAATTCAATTTCAGTATAAGTAGGGCTTGTGTGAGGATTTCAAGTGTTTGCTGGAGAACATTAGAAAAGAAACATTATTATGGAGACCAAAGAACCCAGTAGAGAGGTCAGGGAGAAAGTTCTGGTTGAGTTAAAGCTGGGCGAGGTTCCAAAACAACGTCCCAAGCTTTGGACATCTCACATGGCTCTGTCCGATCCATCATCTGAAGATGTAAAGAGGAAGGTCCAACTGCAGACCTACCAGGGCATGGCCACCAAAACTGGCAGGTCTGACAAGGTTAGCATTAATCTGAAAAAAAATATATCTCTGGAGGAGACGCAGAGATCCACAGCTTGAGTGGGACAAGCTTTTAACAGAACAATGATATTCATGTCCTCCATAAATTTGACCTTTATTGAAGTAGGGCAAGATGAACCCTACTGAGAAATCCTGTCTACTGAGTCCTAGCGCTGGACGATATAGAAAATAAAAACATATTGATAAAATAGAAATCATATTGATCGATATCGATAATTATCAACAAATTCAAAATATATATTTTAAGTGCAGCCCTGGCCATTTTACGCTGTTGCTTAGTGACTTATTTTTAGATACAGAACACACACTGAATTCAAACTCAACCCTTTATGCGTGAAGAACGCGTGCTCTCTGAACTCTTTGAAGGGGGCAGAGCGTTCCTTGGTCTGCGTTGTGATTGGTTGGGAGGATGTAATGACCGTATTATTAACCTACATGGCTAGAATGCAAAAGGAAGGAAAACTGTTGTTATACTGAACTTTGTATTGACCTTTTTTTTTCTATATATCGTTATTGAATTATCGTCCAGCCCTACAGTGTCCCATAATGCATACAGGACACACAGGAAGAAGCAGCACCGGTCAGACGAAACTAAAGTTGAAATGAGGCGCGCGTCGCTGAAAGCTAACACTGCACATCACCCTGAACACGCTGTGTGGCGTGGGCATGCTTTTCTTCAGCATGGAGTCGGAAGCATGCGAGAGTTGGTGGAAGATGGATGGAGCTAAACACAGGCTAACGCTATTAACGCTTTAAACTCTATTAATCCAGTTTAAAATTAGGGTGGAGGTTCACTTACCAGCAGTCCAACAACCCTAAGCATGCAGCCAGAGCTACAAGACAATAGTTTAAATAGAAGAGTATTCATTTGTTTGAATGGCCCAGTCAAAGTAAAGACCTAAATCTAAATGAGAATCTGTAGCAAGATTTAAAAAGTGAAGCTTTCTATGTTATCTGACTAAGCCTGAGCTATTTTGCAATCAAGACTGGTCAACAGTTTCAGTCTGTAGGTACATAGCTGGTAGAGACAAAAAACCTGTTCCTAGAGCTGCAGCAAAACAAGGTTCTGCAAAGTTCAGACTCAGGCTGGATGCTAATACAAGTTACACTGATGTTTGTAAAAACATCGCAACAATCATGTGTTATTTTTCTGCAATACTTTGTGTGGGTCTGCCACATTAAAATCCCATGAAATGGTCTCGAAACACCATGTTTGTGATTGAAATTTGACAAAACATTGAAAATACTGTAAGCGTCCTTGTTGGAAACCTCTAAATATCTGTTTGAGCATTTCTTTGCGCGGTCCCGATCCTCCTGAAGTCTGACGGAGCGGATGAAGCTCCCTGTGGAAGTGCACATGTGCCTTCATTTGGTGGTCCCTCTCAGCCGCGTTGTCAGGTTACATCGGTTTAAATGCAGCGGCCATGTGTTGGCGTGTCCTGCCTGACAGGACGGCACATGAGCACGAGTCAGGATGTTTTAGATGTGCAACATGAACAGGTCTCAGAGAGTAAAAAAATAAACATGCACAGAAGGAGAAAATGAGGCTTTATTGCTTTCTGGTTTGGTTTAAAGGAAAAGGACACAGATTTCCAATGGCTCCCCGTGTCCCTGACAGCATCTGATTTGATGTATTTATTTATTTAAAAGGGGACAGTGCCCCTTAATAAAACACATGACATGACAATTCATGAATTAAAAAAGCCAGAATTAGCCAAAGGCTATCTTTTCATCTGTAGTCCCCTGGCCATAATGTTAAAAAGCAATAAAATACAGAAATATAAGTACAACATTGTTAAAGCTCAGTGTTTTGCATCTGATTGTTTTAAAGATATGACAGTATGAGGAATTAGTTTTGTCATAATCTTATGTTTCCTCAGTAACCAAGCTGAAATACATATTTAATAGATAAACAAACAATTTTAGGAGAAAACCCAAACATCTGTGTTTCAATTCAATTACATTTTATTTGTATAGCGCCAATTCATGATACATATCATCTCAGTCAGATTATACATGTTTATCACCTGGGCTTTGCTTTTAAAACACATGTTGCAAATATACCAACACTGGTTTTGTTGATAAGTGGCATTTTGAATGATAACTTTCTGAGTTCCTATTATTCACCTTTATTTGAGAAAAAAAAATAGTTTGCTTAATTAAAAAAGGAGAAAACATAGTTAAACATGCGGAAATCAATCTTCAAGCAGATGAAACTATCACTAAATATTCAGGCACTTGTTGCAATCTTTATAGAAGAACCATTTTGGGAATAAAATCTCTTTTTAGAGAGGGACAGAAACTATAGTTTCAATAAAAACGAATGCATTCATATGTACAATAAGAAAGAAAATAAGGTAAAAATATAAGACAGACTCCCCAGTTCCTGTTTTTTTAACAGCATCTTAAATTCACCAACAGTCACAACTTCAGTCGGTTTAAATTCGGCTTGGAGAACCTTCCAGGCGGAGGGCGCGGCACATTTATACGTTCTGGTCTCACTTTTGGAAGAAACAAATGATAAGACGCCTGAGAGAGCAGTCCATAATGATTGTGGACTCTTTTAATACGGGTTGGCAGATAAAAAGGAAGTAGAACATTCATTGACGCAGAGCAGCCAGTGTGAACGTCCGCGGTTAGACCATAAGGACGCCAGGCAGCAGCAGCCGAGTACAAAAGTTACACTCAGTTTTTTTAATTTAAGATAGCTGTTATTAAAAAGCCGTTCAAGCATCCTTTTTTTTTTTTTTTTTTTTTTTCGAATTTTGAAATATTTAGATGGAGCATCCAGAGTTTCATTATGATCAGGCTTGAATCCTAAATAGAGGACGCTGGAAACAGGTTTTGCAAATAGGATGTACTTTTCTTTAAAGTCTCAGCTGGTTTGTTCTGATTCAACAACTTTGAACGGCTTTTTATGTACTGGGGTAGATTAGACTGTAAACATACTGTCTCATAAAGTCAGTCGTTAACATGTTTAATGTGTTAAAGTAGATGCCCTTAAGAGCGCTCCTTGCTGTAGATAAGGATCTTATGCAGAGGTATGTAAACGTGTGTTTCAAAATATTTACTAAATGCTGAGAGAGACTTTAACTTCATTCTTTTCACTATCATCTCTAATAGTGAAAAGAATGATGGGGGGAGGAAGTCTGACGATGTTTGGTTCAGAGCATCTTTCTACGTAAGCTGGAAAACCCAGGACTTCATCATCTGGTGAACGATAAGGATCGATGGGGAGGAGGACTGTGTGAAGTTTAACCAGGAGAGGTTTAGATGAAGTCTTCCTCCCATAGTTTACTTATTCCATAATTTCACTAATTATGGAATAATTACACTAATTTCAGTAACTTTCAGCTCGACTCCTTCTGGCCCGTTCATTCCCTCTGTTTGCTGTCCTCTGCAGGTAAAATATTGAGTGTGCTCAGCTACTCAACACAAACCCCTGAAAAAACATCTTCAGCCAGACGAAGATCAACAGATTTTTTGATTCGGGGTTAAAGTGCAGATGCTGAGCTGAGAGCTGTGGAAATAAACATATATTTTATCGTCCTTCCGTCTTCCAGATGTGCTCTTTGTCTCTCCAGGCGTCCTGGAGCTGTTTGCCATTTCTCAGGGCGTCGTCGGCATCAGAGGGGTTTACAGCAACAGATTCCTGGCCATGAATAAAAGAGGACGGCTTCACGCCACCGTAAGCACGCCACACACACACGTCTCATGAAACAGGTGCTGATGCGAGCTTTGCTGTAGCGTCAGGACCTGCTCTGGTTTTCAAAGATTTCTGCCCCATGGATAAGATTATCCAGCACATTCCCTGCTAGATACCCTGATGGTCTCGTAACAAGTACGATCTTCATCCTCCTCTCCAGGTCCCGGAAATGTGTCTGTTTGGGTGCCGCTCAATCATTCATTATGTTTACCTTCTGGTTACCGGCTTTTGCATAATGCAGCTCGAGCGGTTTTCTTTTTCTTTAAACCTAAATGTGTCAGGAATCAACTCTTGAAGCAGACGTAACAGAAACACGCCTGAGGACCAAGCGGCAGCATATCTGTGGTCAACGCGCATCTTCATGGCCTCCTCTTCCTCCGCGCATCCTCTGCCCTCATGAAGCAGCCGCGTTCTCCACAGAGTTGCTTCCCGACACGGTTATATTTGTTTTATGAGGTTCTTCCGCTTTGCATCTGCAGCAACGAGCCACAGACTCTGACGTAAGCATGGCACGGCGCTCTCGCTCGGCTGTAATCTTTAGCCACAGTTTTGGAGGCTCTTAAATCCCCAACGCACGGCGTGCTGAAATCTCCCCACAGCAGCTTGGCCGTGCCGACGTAAGTCAGTCAGCGGTCAGAAACACCAACAAGTCATCTGCGGGAGCCTTGGCAGGCGAACAGATAGAAGCCACTCCCGGATAGCGAGTGTTAATGGGAAGGACAGATTAAGTCCTGTCTGGGACGTCTGATAATATACAGCGGAGCGAGCCACAAAGTGAAAATCAATATGCCGAGCAAACAATCGGGCACAAAGCTGGACGGTCTGCTGAGAGAGCTGCTGCCCGGCACAGGCGACTTCTGCCGCTTCAGCTCCTCACACGGTTTCATGAAATCACATCAGCGTGAACGGAGCCTAACGTCCCCTTCTGGGAAAAACGCACCAGTTGAATATCATATTTAATTAGATGCTTAAACGGAGGTCAACGCATGAACCACGTAACTACAATACCAAGAAAACACTGTTAGCTCTCTTCCAGATCCGTTTTTTTTTTTTGTCACGGTTAAATGCTTTAGACCATTAAGCAAATGTTTAAATCGTACGAAGATAACTTGAGGAAATAGAAAGACTGTTTTCAAATGATGACTCCTTTCATTAAGAGGGAAAAAGATCCCTCCACTGCTTCCTGGTCTCTACAACGGTAACTTCTCCCTAAGAATTGCTTCTTCCGCCCTCTGAGGCATCAGCTGCCACACAGGGATTTAGCTCCCTGGGATGAATTGTAATGCAGAAATGTTTAATTCGGTTAAACTTGTGGGTTTGTGAGCAGGAGGTCATGCCACAGCATCTTACTTTGACTAGGCCGTTCCAAAATTCATATTTTTGTCTTTGGAGCTACTCAGAGGCAGACTCGCTGATGTGTTTTGGATCATTGTCCTGTTCATCACCCAAGCAGGCTTGAGCTTCAGCTTCCATACTTATGACTGGGAATTTTCCTTTAGTATTTACTTCTATAGAGCAGAAACAGGATTCAGTTATTTACGGCCAAGTTCCTAAAGCAGCTAACCGGTACCAGAACATCACACCACCACTGCCATGTTCCACAACAGATACTTTAACAGGACACACTCCTTCCATATAGGTCCACGTTTGTCTTGTCAGTCCACTGAATAATTTCCCCCAAATTTAAGGAATCATCAGATGGATAGCTCTCCTGCCTTAGTGAATAAAAGCATCAGAAAGCGGCTTTTTGTATTTACCCAGGTTATATTTGTCTGACATTAAAATGTGTTTGATTATCTGAGACGTTTAACAGTCACTACAGCAAAAACAGAAAAAATCTGTTTTACTACCAGTCGTTTTTATACTTTTCATGACTCATTTATGTTATATTGCACATGATGTCTATGTAGGTTTTATTAAACAACTGGTGAAACTGGTTTATCCTTTGAAGAGCCACTGCAGAACAGCAACAGAGCCATAAGTGGTGCAGTAAACCTCTGTTAACTGTAGCCTGGAAAACTTGTTTGTGGTGAACCTCGATGGTTTAAAGAAGCAAAAAACAAAAACTTGAAAACAAATTACTAATCAGCAGGAACTTTAATTGGTATTTTGAATAAAATCTCTTTCTGTTTTTAGCCGGAGAAACAGACATCGCTCTGATAAATATTTGCAGACGAAAAAAAACTAACGCTGCTGTTCAGCTACATCGATGACTTGCTTGTGAGTGTAAATCTGCAGGGTTTTTAGGAGAACCTCCGGCCTTTCAGTCGGGTATCAGTTCACATTCTAGAATCTGTCATCGTCATACATTCACCAGCCTCATCTCTGCATCTTTCCTTTTTTTATAGATATGTTTTCTGATTTTATTTCACCAACGTAGACTATTTTGTGCTGATCCATGACATAAAATCAGAATAAAAAAAACACTTAAATTACAGGTGTGAATGTAGCAAAAACAGATAAAAAGCCAACAGGGGCAAATACTTTTGCAAGGCACTGTAAATGAGAAGACATAAGTTGTGAATAGGAAGATTAGACGTGAAAAAAATAATAATATTAGGCAAGATGAGAATAGATAAGAATATACCTGATCAGACATTAGATGAAATGACATGAGTCAAAAATAAATTTAAGAAATGAAATTACACGACCATACAAGAATAAATAGTAAAAGAGAAAAAAGGATGTTGTGCAATAGCAAATTAAAGATGAGTGGAGAGCAGAGGAGAAAATATCATAATCAAAGTGTAGGTCAGACAAATGAGAATAGATGAGATTAAATCAGATGAGAAAAAACTCAACCAGATGACATTAAGTGTGATTACATGATGGGGAAAATTGAGAGGAAATGAAATGAGAAATTAGGTAAAAGAATAATAGATGAGATGACACGAGGTAACCTGAGGCATGAGTATAAATAAAATAAATGAGAATAAATGAGAGCAGGAGATTAGATGAGATGAAAAATTACACACCTATATAAGATAACTATAGATAAAATAATTAATCAGATGATATTAGGTGGCAGGACAATAGATGAATGGGGTTACATGAAGTGAGGAATGAGATAACATCAGATAAGACAACAGAAGAGTTGGGAAATAAAAAGATCATCTAAGATCAAATGAAATGAAAAAAGATGCATTCAAATTAATAAATATTCCTTTTATGCTACACATGCATAAATGTGTACGCATTTTTTTATTTATAAAACTAACCTTATAAAAGCAAAACTCTCAGTAGGCTTGGGAAGAAAGGGATCACTTTACCATTTCCCAGAAACATGTTCCTATCAACACCATATTTCTGTGCTGATAGACTTTCAGTCTCCTGCCAGATGGCAGCAACTGAAAAGACGAGTGAACGGGGTGGGGGGTCATCACAGATCATCATAGACCCGAGCTGATTTCCTTTGCATGGTTTGATTAAATCAATTCGTTAGTGAGCTTGTTTGAGCAAAAGCCACGTGATTGTTTTCACTTTTTGGATTCAGGGAGACATTCATTTCTTTCTCTGCCATGCTGTGCCTGAAAATCAGTCATTTTCAAACCCAAACTCCAAAGATTATATATTAAAGCACACGCATCAAACTCAAGGTCCGCGGGCCGAATCCGGCCCGTCAAGGCAATTTATCCGGTCCGCAAGAGCAAAAAAAAAAGGCATATCATGTCATAAAGTAGAGGCGTATATACTTTTAAATTATATAAAGTGTCTAAAACTGTGCCTCCTGTAGCAAATGTTGATTTTTTTTAACTGTGTAGTAACAGCAGCCTGCCACTTGACGTCAGTTTTCCCCACAACACATTGAAACAACCCAGAAATGTCCAAAAAGAGAAAAAATTATGCAGAATGATGAGTTTAAAGTGAAACTCACCCAATTATTGAATATGGAAATGAGTTTGACACGCCTGTATTATAGTGTCAGAGTAACTCTCAGTTAAGGTGAGATCCTCGTCAACTTAGTACCATTAAGAACATCTCTCAGCTGTAGATGCACAGTAAATATAAATCTGAGGTAAACCTTGTGGATCAGGGCAAAGGTGCCTAGAAGAGGGAGACCAGTGCAGCAGGATTAAACAGCTGCTCCGGCGTTATGGTTGAACCAATCAGTTCTCTGCAAACTGGCTGCAGCTATTAAACCCCATGAAGGCCAGCAGAGGCCAGGACTTCTCCTCAGCATACAGGCCTGTATGTGCCAGCTTGTTCACGCACGCTCCAGTGTCTTTGTTTCAAAACGTCTAAATCCCTGACCGGTACCAGAGCCGCCGGTATGCCGCTCAGTTGTAGCTTTCTGTTAAATCGTTTCAATCCAGCCGTAGCGTCGACTCTGGAGCGCTGAGCAATTTTCTAATCATGTTTAAAAACAACAGCCCAGAGGAACCGTTGGTCACTTAGAATAACTGAAGGGGTTGTACTGTTCCACGACGAGCCGCGCTGCGCTCTCCTGTGACTGGCATGTTTACCGTATGTAATGGCATCATTTTCTGCTATGCCGAGCTCATAGCAGAACTGTTTGTTTGATTTCAAAATGCCATGAGGTTAAACAGGAACGTCATACCACGGCTAGAAAGAAGGCATCTGTACATTTTAAAGTTTCCCATCAGAGATATTCTTAGGTACAAAAGGGAATTCCTAATGGGTTTGTTTCTTTCAGCGCCGCATTCTGCATTATGGGAACAGAACAAGTTGCTCTCAGTCTTTCAGCTTTGGTCAAACTTCTGAAACACATCGACTTATCACAGTTGAAGTTATTAGTAAAGAAAACACAGAAATGTTTGGCGGAAGTTTTACCTGAAAAACTGGAATTGAGAACATCAGATTCCAAAGACACTCTAGAGCTAAACCTGTGTAATCTAAACATGAGTAAAACTCACACAACAGCCTGCACACTGTCCTTATTTATACATAAAAGGAGAGCAAAATTTGACTTTATGGACGTCAGCATTCACAAATTAACAAGAGATACTGCTGTTGGAACACACTTATGTATGAAACGCAAGGGTTTTGGATGTTGTTTTTACTTGAAAACATTCACACAATGCCAAGAAGGAAAGACATCAGCCATGACCTTAGAGAAGCATTGTTTTTCAGATCATCAATTCAAAAAAGGTCAATTCATATAGAGTATGCTGGGGAAGATACTCAGTCATCCAGGTCATGGTCTCTGGTAAGCCAGGCCAATAACGACCCTAACGACTCCCCATTGCAGAGGCGTCGACCAGTTTTGGTTTAATTTGCAGGCCAACAATGACCTTAACGACTCCCCATTACTAAGGGGGTGGACCTGTTTCGGTTCAATTTGCATGTTATCTGAGCCATTACAAGGCCTTTGTTGGCCAGTACTATAAAGCTTCCAACTCCACACTACTCCAGACATTTTGAATTGAGAAAGCTTTCTGGATGGGAAGCGAAACCTCTTCAAACTTTGAAAAAAAGTCCAGTTGTTTTGTTTTTTAACTTTTTTAGAATTCATATAGACTAGCACTAATTCAGTCGCATAAACAGGTACTATTTATATCCGGTTTTACTGATCGAATCAATCCAAGTCGTATAAATACAAATAAATCGGACAGTTTTTGTGAAAAAGTATTTAGTCCGACTTAAATGTCTCCAATCATCACTCTAATTTCCATATCCTGAGTGAATACAAAATGCAAATCATGATTTTTACTGCCAGAACGGCAGTTTGTGTATTTTATTTTGCATTATGTAGATTTGTCACTAAGACAGACCCTTATTTTGAAAAACCAAAAAGGAGTTTGCCGAGACTATTAGGTCTACCTGCACACCTGTGATAAGTGCACAGCTGTGACTGAGGTGCTAATTATGTGTCAGCAAGACGGGTTATAAGCAGGGAAGCTGTGCTGTAGAGCAGCAGCAAAGAAGGAAGCTGAAGATGTCTGTTTGTTCATTTCTACTTCTATGCCTGGGTCAGCCAGCGAGGTATGTTTTTTGTATATTAATATAACTTTCTTTGTTTACTGTCTTACTGTTACTATAAGTTTATGTTGTATTCTAGTTCGACGGTGGCGTAGGTGGCGTAAGTGTCATGTGAAGCTGTAAAGACGGTGACGTCGTAACAAGCTGTAAGACGGCGGCATCATGAGCCTGTAAGACTGTGTGCAAAGAAAAATAAAGACATCTTGCCATCAGTAAAACAAACAATTTTTTTGACATCTGAACGGCTAAAGAAGAGGTAGAAGTGACAATGATTCCATGAGTTACATAAAACGTCCCAAAGAAGCAAAACAGCCTGAGATCATCACACTAATTATACGTTTCACTGTTGGTATGGTGTTCCTTTTATTTTTACACCACAACGATACACATACCTTTTAAAAGTTCCACTTCCATCTTCAACTCTTGAAGATTGTAAAGATGTTTTTGGGAAATGTGAGACAGGTCTTTGAGTTACATTTGAAACTGTCCCATGGAGGCCATTTTACAGAGGTTTAGATGTTCTGGGTTCTCCCGTGATTAGTTGTCAATTTGCTCTTGACATACTTTCAGGAGGCTGACCACTCTCAGGACCTCTGTTCCATGTTTGTAGATAACGGGTCTAGCTGTGGTTTGCTGGAGCCCCAGAGTCTCCAGGATTCATAAATGATTCATTAATCTCAATGACTTTGTTTCTGTCTCTTAATTTCTTTAAAGTGGGACTTAATGTGTTCCTCTTTGAGATTGTTTAGCCCACATCATGTTGTTGGACAGGTACTATGTCAGAGATTTAAAGATTCTGGCTCTTAAAATGTGACCAAAAAGGGATTAATCACAGATTATTCTTGATTTAACAATAGAAGGATACAATTTCCACTTAGGGCCCCGTTGGTGTGGAGAGTTTTTTCCTCTTAATAAATTAATCATAATTAGAGAACTGAAACTTTAACTGTCTGACATGAAAATATGTTTAAAAATCTGAAACATTCAAGTGTAACAACAAAACTAAATAAATAATCTAGAAGAAATATGTAAGGGGTAAATATTTTTTTGCAGTGCTGTAGGGAGATTCAGATTCATCAGCAAAGTTCAATTTGATCATCTGTATGTTACATTTGTGCTATTATTACCCACTGTTTAAGTTATTTAATGTTTAATAAATAACTCTCAGTCTGTTAGGTATTGTCTGGTGAATATCAGCCCAAACAGCAGATATTAGAACAATAGTTGAAAGGAATGATGTAAGCACTGGCGTGCCTTTAACAGCAAACTCTGCACACATATAGAATAAATGAGTAACAACTTCTCTTCAAGTTCAAGAATGTATTAACAGAGATAAAATAAACATCCAGAGAACATCACTATAGAATGCTGTTTATCTGAATTAACACTATATTTCAATCAACAAATCCTCTCTACTAGGCTAGTGAAGCTTAACCTAAACTACTAAGCAAAATGAAGATAAAAAGAGGCTAAGGAACTATGTACACACAAAAGGACAAATAAAATAGTTGAAAACCATCATCAGAATCATTCAGTGAATCCGGGTTATTTTAGAGAACTAAAGTTAATCTTAAATAATGTGGGATGAGATCAAATTAGCATGACTAATTTAGACTAACATTTGGTATGTGTTTCAACCCATTCATAATGCAAATCATGAGTTAAATAAAACACAATTTGAGAAAATATTTTTCTCGTTTTAAAGAATGATTTACTCAGTGAAAATTAGTAACCTTTAGGACGCTTAATTTTATTAATGTGATTATTCCCCTGGGAAGCAAGGGAGCGCTGTAGCGATCAGTCGCTTGATGGCTTAATCCTAAAGTTATACAAAACACCATTAAATTTACATTAATATTCCATATTAATGCGGTAAAAACGCTCATAGCACTTATCGAACGATGGCGGAGCAAAACGAAAACAAGCATTATGTTTACAACGAACCGTAGTTGCGTTAAATTGGTGGTAGCACTAATGTTATCTGGGAAGCTAATAGCGCTATGCTAGCGGACATTCACCGCTATTTTAAGACATTTTGTGGTAATGAGCGGACCGGACAAGACAAACATTAATGTCCCATCGGTGTATAAAACCAGACCTCTCAACTTTTATCAAAAATTAAGAGTGAGATTATGCTAATTTTGGGGGCGGGGCTTGTTTGGGGTGGGCTAACTGGACCCTGGAAGAGCCGGTGGAGTCAACTCCATCTCATTTTTATCCCACCAGACATTGAAGTAGACATGTATTACTTTTGTTAAAAAGAGAAAAAGACGTGTTAGTACTTTATTGTTCAGTTAGTGGATTAAAACATAAAAAACACACACTTGTTCAAATAATACTGAATAAAATAAAGTAGTTTTAAGTTATTGACCGAATTATTCCACAGTTACAGATTCATCTATGGGTTTGTTTCATTGTAGATCTATAACCTGATCGGTGAATCAGGCTGACTTTCATCAAGCCTATATGGCATATGGCATATAAGACAGTTTCCCCTCAGTAGCAACACTGAAGCACACAGAGGTTCACGCTGCGTCTTTATGCACGATCCAGCTGCTGATGTCTCCCTCTTTTCAGCTCAATGCACTTCTAGACTGTTACAGTTTATAACCATTATCATCACCTTTCACAGCGACAGGTTTCTCATCTCAGTCGCCGCGCTGACCAGACAAATCTGTATTTGTCTGGTCAGTGCGCTCTGGGTGGTGAGGTGGGTGAATTTTACCCCCGTTGGTACGCTGCGTGCGAGGGATAAGCAGTGGGGAAAATGCATAAATAAAGACTGTAAAGAGCTCCTTTAAAGGAAACAGGGGGACTGACAGGTCTGAGATCAAGCCCCTGATGTTACAAGTTCTTTAAAATGACCCTTAAAAGTGCACACCAAAATTACATGTAACGTAATTTTGCGCACCTGAATTAAAGCGCAAGGCAGCATGCCCACCGAAGCGCCACTGATTCTATGTTGTTAAAAACAAGAGCATGAAACACAGCTACTAACTCTCCTATTGACTTTAACTGGCACACTTTGCTACGGATGTGAGGACATTAAACGTAGTGATTCACGTTTTGAATGGTGAGAAAAGCAACTGGGTCCGAGGGAAAGGAGGGGGGAGAGGAGCAAGCGCTGAGGCACAGAAATACAGTGCATGTAGTTAAAAAATGCAGAATTAATAAAAACGAAACTGATAAACAGACTAAGTGGCGTTTTAAACTGCATCTGGCTAACTGTTTATGATCCAGAGTGCAGCCATGACTGGTTCTGAATGAAGGCAATATCTGGCAGCAGCTCTTCCCCCACCCCCCACCCCCTTTCCTCCTGCGTACGCAGTACAGGACCGTACCGCCTTACTTTCACTGGTTAAGACTAAAATTATTCACAACTCTGATCGCTCTGTTAACACGAACTGCAGCAGGAATTACGGATGGCCACAAGCTGTGAAAGAAGCGAAACAGCTCAGCAGAAGGCGGAGTTTTGTCGTCCGCAGCCCAGATGGGCTTTGTGATTTTTATGCGTGAGAAATGCCATGTTTGTGTGTGAAATGCCATGTGTTGCGTGTGAGCGTGTGAAGTCAGTGAAATGCGTGTGTCACACGGTCAATGCGTGAGAGTTGAGAGCCCTGATAAAACCCTTCTGGAAATAAAGTTTGTTATAACCATAAAAACACACTCAAACCAAATCAGCAAAACTTGGTTTCTAGAATGCTAGCAGAAGCTATCGTGTTAGCTCAGTCAAGCTTTGAAAACACATTAAGTAAACCATTTTAAACTTTCCCTGTTTATTTCTCTGCCAAACTCTCCCGTTGTCTCTGGTTGTGGCGACAGGAATCCGGTTGCAGTGAATTACTCCAAGGTAAAGATGGTTATCTCAGCAGCGAGCAGGCGGCTAGCTCGCTGCTAGCCGCCAGTCTTTTTCAAAAAGCCAGCAAGGAAGAGGGTGAACTTTCTCAATATCAAAGAGTGCTTGAAGACCAGTGTTGCCCCTGATGCAGTCAGTACTAAGAGGAATAGCTGGTTTGAGGCAGTAAAGAGTTCCTCTTGGCAGAAAAGTCATCATCCCAGGCAGTCAAACATCCTCAGTCTGCTGGAAGCAGATGCTACAGCTGACCTTCATCTCAGAGGGACGCACAAAACTGATGACAGCTCTAACGATCCTAGATGGGACCCATCATCCCACAGCAGTTTCTGCGCACAATGTAACGGAGGATCTGGGGTCCTAACTTATGAATGGGACAGCAAAAAGCTGTTGCTTTGGTACAAAAACTGATTTGCTACTGGGAAAGATGTCCATGGCAGAGAAGAGGAAGGTCCCTCATCTTCATGAGGCTTTCCATCTGGCATTCACTACATTTTCAAAGCACTGGGACACACAGCCTGCCAAAGAAGTGTACAGGTTGGCTAGGGTGTTTGCTCCTAGGCAGACTCCAGCCATAGAAAAGGATATTCAAACTTATGCACAACTGAAAACACTCGCAAGCCCATAAGCAGAGTTGTATGAACAGTGGACTGCTTATCGACGTTCTGTGTCCAGGGAGCTTCTTATGACTGGCTTGGAGCTTAGTGGATACTGGAGATTCACAAAGGTTGCAGACGTTGCGTTCCCCTACATCTACTTTCCTGTCAGCTCTGTTTGCTGTGAGAGGAGTTTCAGTACAACACTCTGCTCACAGACAAGCAGGAATCACTGACAGAACTGAACACAAAACGATTGATGATCATGTACTTCAATGGAGACGGCTGTGACAGACGGAGGAAGGAAAAATGAAAAATGTGCACAAGGATTTATTTTTCTTACAAGTTTTGTTTCTTTGTGAAACATTTTTGTCTTGCTCTGAACTCTGAAGCATTTTTATGTTACAAAAGGGAAGACATTTTTCCTAAAATGTGGAAAAGTTGAGATTCTTTTGTTTTGCACATTAACAGTGTTTTTGTACTTTAAAAGACAGGGAAATGTGGTTTTGAATATCAAAAGTGGACAAATTGTTAGTTTGCAGGTAGGGTTTATGCTTCTTTATTAGACATTTTTCTGTTCAGCTCTAAAGCACTTTTATAAATGGATACTTTTTTAGATGAGATCCTATGTCTTGCACATAAAAATGTTTTTGTTCTATAAAAGGATGGGTAAATACCTTGCAAAAGCATGTAATGTTTTGCTGAACCACAGCAATTTTGTGAAACTGAAATCACAGTCATCAAATCTTGAAGTTTGTAGCTTTTAATTTATTCATTATTTTTCAGTCACTTTATATTTACATACTGTTAAGGTTAACGAATATGGCTAGAATGAAAAGGTGGAATGGAGGAAAATAAACGATTTATCAGAAAAATAAAAACGGAAAAAGGGGAATTTGGGAACAAATAAAATGTTTATTTACACCTAATACCTTTTATTTTTTGCTCTTTCATAGGAACGGTTTTCAGACGACTGCAAGTTCAGGGAACGTTTCCAGGAGAACAGTTACAACACCTATACCTCTGTAATCCACAGGAACCAAAGGACCGGTCGAGAGTGGTACGTTGCCCTCAATAAGAGGGGGAAAGCTAAAATGGGCTCCAGTCCGCGGGTCAAATCCCAGCACGTCTCCACACACTTCTTACCCAGGGCCAGTCTGCATGACTTTAGCCAAAGAGGCTTCACCATCACAGAAAGGAGCAAAGAGAGGAGGAAACCGCTGCCGCCGGCATCGCCCAAACCTCCACCTGTGGCCCAGAAAGTCCCTGAAGGAACAGTGCAGAGACGCAGACAGGTCAAATACTGGCCCAAGTACAGGTTTGGATGAGTTTTCAAAGGCAGGGACCACAGTATTAAACTTCATAAAAAACTGGACAAAGGTCATTTATGATGTTAAAATCATTCCAGGATTCTGTGAACCATGTAAAACAAAAACAATGGGCTTCCAGGAACACTCACTGATCCCGTCTCTGTCGAATCTACGATATCAGTTCAAACTTTTCTTTGCACTTAATTCTGTGTTGCTCTGTCCTGCTGTGTGCCGTCACACGTGTTCTATTAATGAAGCTCTGAAAGCTAAAATCCCACATGAGCCGATCAGAGAGATAGAGAACATGTTTCTGTTTTTTTTTTTAGATCTAAAATTTAAACTCATTTTTATAACGTGTCAGACAAACAAATTGTTTTATAATGCTTTCATATTAAAAAAAAAATCAAACAAAAAGTCATAAAAAGTATGATTGCATGAAATCAAATAAGCTTGGTTTACTGTCAGGAACAGGACAAGGTTTGGAGAAATCCTGGAGAAGTTGAGGTGGATCCATTCAGACCAGGACTGTGAAGCAATCATATTCTCCAACTGTCCCTGGATTTAGCATCAATATCCTCTGAGTAAGAGAAATGACCGTGTTTTTCAGACTATAAGGCACACACACAAAAAAAAAGGCACACTTAAAATCAATAAATTTTTTAAAAATTGATGGTGCGCCTTATATATGATTACCGTTTTAATCAGGAGGACAGAGTAGTTGGACTACACTGCCCTGTTTCTAACATAGGGCCAAAATAAACGTAACTTTTATATTGAATTATCTTACTAGGTTTATTGTAGCTAGCGCGTACTCCAGGCGTGGGCTGCCTAAAGGCTGCCACATACTCAGGCGTACTGTGCGCGTACTGTGAGCTTGGTGGACTCTGCGCTGACTCTGTGGATGTTTTACCCTTTATAGTCCAGCGTACCGTTGCCTACATTTCTTGTGGCAAATTCCTACAATTCCCAGACTTTCTGCCTGTGGGACGAAGCGGCAGAACGGATGGTAAAATGTGTGATCAGCTAGCTGAGCACCTAGAGCCGTTTCTTTTCCAGCAGGCTCCACCTGTCAGTGAGAACAGAGAGGGACTGTGATGCTGCGTCCTGGAGACCGCCTGCTTGGAGCAGCTCAGTATATCAAGCTCGGTGTCACATAGAAAACAGTTTGATGTAAAGACGTTTGGCTGCCGAGAACTTTATAGTGTGACACGTACCTGAATGCACGGAGTCCGCCTTAAGTACTCATCGCCTTGTACACACGGACCTCAGCGGAATGAACTACACCTGAGTATGAGGGGGCCTTACATGAATGCACTTCTAGTTTAGACATTACAGTCAGGCAGTCTGGTAGACAGCTCAGGGGTCCTATCAGGTGGTGAGACCACTGAGCTATATAGCTCAGTGGGTGAGACAGTTTAGGCCTGCAAGCCCGTCGGGACCCGTTGGACACAATATGCAAATTCGGGCCGGGTACGGGCCTTAAATTCAATGAATAGCACGGGCTCGAGTAGGGCTCGGGCTTGACACTGATAAAGTTGGTTTTATGTATTCATGATTTTTCAGTTAGGTCAGGTCAGAAAAACATTCACGCGCACAGCTTTTTATTTCTCTGTTTCTTTGGCAGCAGACGCTACGCAGCACGTCATAATAGGCCTAAAAAAAACCCCGTCACGATCTGTCACTCCTGTTCCAGTCACTTGCGCGCTATGTCTTGAGTGTCCCCGCAAGCAGCAGCCCCAGTGAACGGAACTTTAGCACCGCGGGCCGGACGCTGGAAGTGAGGCGGACCTTGTTAAAGCCATCCACCGTGGACGCGATTCTTTTCCTGCACAGCGCAGCGAAATGAACAATCAATGGATTGTAAATAGGTTTGCCTTTGCCTGTGTTTTTTGATGGACCTGCAACTCAAAGAACGTGAGTGTTTGCTGTTATTTTGTTAGGCGGTTATAGACGGTTGTGTTGGAAGCGGTCTAGCCTACTTTGCACTTGTTGCCTTTATTAGGTGAGCAATACATTTATTTGATTGTTAAATATTAAAATAATAATTTAATAAATATTCAATTCAAAGTGATTCAATTCCTTTATTTATTTACACGGTGCATTATAAGTTGGCTATGGACAAGGAGCTCATGTGTGCTGCTCATTTATCTACTCCCGTGGCGCATAGATTTACCCATGTCATATATCCTCCTGGCTGTCCGTTACATGCTGCTTTTGCGACAATGACATCCCGTTATTTCGACATTGAGGTCTAATTAAATATATAAACGCTTGTCTTTGCAAGGGTTAATCGTGTGTTAAAAGTATTATTTGTTTAATTGTTCGAGTCGGCTTTCTTAGAAACTATTACGCAACCAAAGTGTCGGGAAACAGTTATGTCTAAGTAGCGGACCCTTTTAGTCGGGCTCGGGTTCGGGCTCATTAATAGCTTAATTTGTCGGGCAGGGTCGGGTTAGTGCCTGAAATTTTAGGCCCGTGCAGGCCTCTACCGTAATGCTCCGAATATCCATTGAGTGGAGCGGCTTCATTGCTAACCAAAGTCAAACTTACAGATTTTTGAGCATATTGTACCACATAAAATCGCTCAGTAAGTACAACTTTAATCATATATAATTATAAGGCACACAATAAATCTTTGAGAAGTTTCAAGGATTTTAAGTGCCCCTTATAGTCCGAAAAATATGGTACATCAAAATAAAATGTGAAATTCCATCCATCCATCCATTTTCTGACCCGCTTAATCCCTCATGGGGTCGCGGGGGTTGCTGGTGCCTATCTCCAGCGTTCACTGGGCAAGAGGCGGGGTAAATGTGAAATTATATTTTGCAAATACAATTGCTCAGCAATAAATAATTGCAAAGAAAATACTGCTGTGTGATAGGTGCTTAAATAAAAACATGCATATCTTGCAAAGCATCCTGTTCATATCCACACTTGAATGGGGCCACCATTGAAAAATTGTCTTTGTCTTCTTTCCCTTTTACAACTGATTGGGGAAAAAAGCATTCAGCAAATGACTGTTAACTACAGGTATTTGTTTTTCTCATGCATGGTTCAAGAATACATCTTTTCTAACAATATTTTTTATTTAAAGCATCTGTATGATGGATTGTTATGGAATACAAGCAATAAATGTTTTTGTGGAACCTATCAGATGCTGCACAGGACATCTGGGAAAAGGATCCCACTTCACTGTGTGTGCATATACTGCTAAGTCTTTTCTATGAATGCCTAATTGCTTTCCAGGTTTTTCTTTACTGAAACCTTAGAGGAGTTTATATGTCACTGTAATCCCAAGGTGGTATTTAGAGAGAGTCTCTGGTGCTTTACTGAAAGAATGATATGTGTGCTGACAGGTTTGAGAGAGTGGCTCTTATCCAAAACCGTTGGGACCATGACCGTGGTTATGCTTTTGCTTTACTTTAGCCTAAATCATTCCTGAGTCCGTCTCACTCACCAACATCCTCCCTTTGAAGTGGATTGCTGGGATTTCTCCACCCTTGGGGATAATAACTCAACATTTGACCTCACTGACATTTTGAGTCGTCCCTTCAGAGAAAGAAAACTTTCTGTTTCTCTTGTGATGAAGGTGATGTATGAGGAGCGAAAAGTCAAAGGTCACTGTGCTTTTTAAACCCTATTCTGAAAGCCCAATACGTTCATGGACGTTTAGAAGTTCAGGGAAACATTTTTTGTATGTCTAACAAAGCTTTTTTTCTTTCTTCCTGGAACGTGCTTCCCGTTACGATGATCAGCCAAAGAAGGAAAGAGAGGGGTATTATTTCCACACAATGATCACTAGTGGTGACCCGATACCAACATCAAGTACTCATACTCATACTTGTAAAAGCAACCCGATATTCTGAACCGCTACCGATTTTCCTCCTGGGCTGGGCTACGCTGTAACTCAAAGGCTAGACACCACTCTATACCAGGTAGTGGTGCTTTATACCAAGAGGTTGTTTGCTGACCCTCCAAAAGAAAAAGAAGGAGAGAAGATAACTGAAGCTCTAACAGAATTCATCGCCCTTGATGATCAGTCGTTTTCAGTGGTCAATGATATTATTAAGTTATTTGTGATCTATAAGTACCGACTTATTAAGTAGTCAGTATCGGTACTTGGAATCGGCAAGTATCTAAACTAGAGTACTCGTACATGGTCTGGAAAAAAAATTGGTATTGGGACACCCCTAATGATCACATATTAGTTCCAAACCATGTATTTTCTGTTTCCTTGCAGAACACATGAAGAGCACAGAGTACAGGCGACTAAAACAACTTTTCTAGCAACAGTTTATGATGTTCAGAACAAGGTGAACAGGTTTGCTGTTTTTCCAAAGTGAGAGATTCACAATTTTTATTTCTCTGTGCAATGTTCTTCATTCAACATCTTCTGCTCCTAAGCAGCCAGGTATTTGTTTAATATTTCAAAGTTATGATCCATAGTTCTCCAGAGTTTTTGAAGGAAGTTTTTTTTTTACTTTGCCTGCTTTTTCAATCAATTTCTACCCTCTCTTCCCTTTGGCATGCCTTCTCTAAGTGAGGAGCCAAATATACATAAAAGTTGAACCCGCTTCTTCTTTATATTCAACGTTAAAGACTGTCACGCAAGCTCTGTCTCATTTCTGAGGTCAGGCAATGTTTTCTTACCCAGAAATAAAATCCTGCTTAATTATTGAACACTGCAATGAAAAATACATGTGTAACCTGTGCTGTTCTCAGTCTGAGCTGAACACTCTCTCTTTTGCGTTGTGTATTAAAATTCTAATTGTTTGGAGGTGGGCAATGAAAATTGTAAAGATGTTGGGAACATTCCTTTGAGATTCTGTTTCAGGGAGTTGGTTTCAGAGCTAATGTACAAAGAAAGCACATGCTGCCTCCCTCTGTTTTGTTCTTGTGCGAGCAGTAAGTGATCAAGGCTAGATGATCTGAAAAGTATCTCTGAGATTAATTTACAAATGAAGCATCCCACCAAGATTTTCAAATCCCTCTGTTTACAAAAACGGAAGTCATTCAGGTGATTTAAAGACTGCTTTGGTATTATCCATTATTCGGTTTTGTTCAGTAAAATGTCTCCATAATCTTTTCTTTCCCCCGTTCTGACGGAAATTACAGAATTCTGACAATGTAATAAATTTTATTGCTAAAGTCTGTCTGAGTCCATAACTGCACTAAGGTTTATGGCATGCCATGAATTTTTATAATTCCTGGGTGAAGCTGAATGGTCCACTTCTGGGACCAAAAGCAATGATTTCTGTCATTGCTGAATGAAGACAGAGGACATTCTGGCCCACCCCCTTTTGGACAAACTACATTAATTGGATACACTGGGCTGTCATAGGACTATGGTCATGTTGGACAAAATGTAGAGCTGTGTGTTATTAGCATATTTGTAGCAGCCGTGAGGAACCTTGTATGTGATCTTTGCCCATATTTCTAATTACCAAATGACAAAGAACAGACCCATAATGTTGGAACAACAGCAGCCAGAAAGTTACACACATTATTCCAGTCTATCAATCCAAAGTTTATGGTCACATTTGTCAAATGTAGTACTGAGATTCAGACACATCCGATATCCAGTAATACCAACACAGTTTATTCAGTGTTTCGGCCAGGCGGCTAACGCTAATGATAGCCTAGCCTGCTAATACATTGATGTCAAGTGTGGATGTGATAGCAAGCAACGGGCAAAAAGCAGCGCAGAGAAAGAAACCTAAAGTTTTAATGGTGTAGGGACACTTTAAATTTACCAGAAAAGAAAACTACGCAGCAAGCTGCCTGGTATCAACTGAGTTTCTAGCTGCCAAAAATTAGTTTCTCTCCCTGCTCAGGCCCCAACTTTCATCTTTTGCCTGAGCTCGTTTTGATTGGTCAACATGGCGGCCAATCACGTGAGGGTCATACCATTATGTGAAAACAGAGGGGTGAAGCTGTGAGTAGAGGGTGAGTTTGTTACATTGTTCTGTAAAATGAGCTATGAGGGACAGGAGAAAACTGCTTCTGGTTGCAGTTTAAAGATGTTGGAGAGAACAAAGCAGAGCGGCTTCACTGCAGAATAAAAATAACTTTAAGAGCAGGTTCCACTAAAAACCTGCAGAGACATATCAGAGCTATTTTCATTATTTTGAGGAACGTTTGGTTCTGGTTCTGTTGATGTCTTTGCAGTTGTTAATTTGTGCAATAAAAAATGTTTGACTAAAATATTACATCATTCTGTAAATCAACTGATGTTTTTTTCTTCAATTTTCTTCAATTTTTAACTTATATACTTAATCTAATAATTGCACAATATTTTTCTTTCTCTTCTGCTGTACAGCTTATGTTTAAATGTCGCTTTTTCATATTAATTAATCTTGTGTGGAAGTCTGGAGTCTACGCCTATCTATTTTTTGCCACTTTCACACCCAAATTCCCCCACTGTGGGACAGTAAAGGTATTTCCATTCTAATAAAATGGGTAAAAATTGTTGTTAAAAAATGCAGTATTTATTATGCCTGAATTATTTTTATCGTCTATCTGAGGTCTAAAAAAAATTAAGAGTTTAACTTTAGCCCTGAAGTACACTAGGGCTACGTTCACACTGCAGCCTGAAGTGAACCAATTCCGATTTTTTTGTCCATATGCGACCGGTATCCGATCTTTACATGACAGTCTGAACAACTCAGATCGGATTTTTTCAAATGCGACCCAGGCTGCTTGGATATATGGTCCTGAATCCAATACGTATCTGATCTTTTCAAATGCGACCTGTGTCTTTACGGCCAGGTTCTGTTTTATCTGAATAGAATTATGTCTTTTTTTATTTATAAAAAAATCCGGAATGTGACATGTAAGTAAAACTTTATGCATTTTTCAGTTTGTGACCATTTTCACTACAGAGGCAGCTGCACTGCATTGATGTTAAGTCAACCAGAAAGGGCTGAGCTTTTAACATTTCGAGCCTAGAACTTTTTAGTTGAAAATGTATCCTTGTTATTAAAAAAATAACTGAATTATTTGCTAATTAGCATTTTTTCATTTATTTCTATTACTCATAAAATAAGCTTAAATACTTAAGTGAAAAATCTGCTCAATGTGTCAATTTATTTTTATCGATTAATCGTCAGAATAATCGATAGAATAATTGATTACTAAAATAATCGTTTATGACAGCACTATTTTTAGCCCTCCGTGCAGGTGCTGCATGACGTCTGACACAAGAGATTGAGGCACAACTATTTGACACAGGGCATCTCCAGTGATGGATGAGGTCACCTGACCCAGGAGTCCATTTGTTACAGTCAGACGGGGGTATTGAGTCCATAACTTACGCAGTCAACAGGAGATGCCCCTCATCTTTGGCTGAGGAGGAACAGTCCCTCACCTTTTCGAACCAGCATCAGCTTCCTGTTGTCATCTCATCTCCCCAGGCTCACTTGACAGCAGTGTCAGGAACTGGAGCATCTGGTTTGTCATTTACCGTATTTTTTGGACCATAAGGCACACCGGATTATAATATATTATATTAAATATTCTTCCCAAGTGTGTCATATCTCTTCACCCCTTCACGTACACAGCTCTCTCCTGAGAGAGCGAGAGAGAGCTACCAATCAGAGTAGTTAGACTACACTGCCCTTTTTGTAACACAAGGCCAAAATAAACTTTTATATTGAATTAACTTACTAGGTTTATTGTTGCTAGCGCGTACTCCGGGTGTGGCTGCCTAAAGACTTCCACATACTCGGGCGTACTGTGCGCGTACTTTGAGCTTGGCGGACTCCACGCTGACTCTCCGCGGACATTTCACCCTTCATAGTCCAGCGTACTGTTGCCTACATTTCTTACGGCAAATTTCTACATTTCACACACTTTCTGCCAGTGGGACGAAGCGGTGGAACGGATGGTAAAATGTGTGATTAACTAGCTGAGCACCTAGAGCCGTTTCTTTTCCAGCAGGCTCACACTGCTCTAGAGAGGGCATTTTAGGAGGTGTAGAAGCAAGGCATCAAGCATTTGACCATTTACAGCACGTGTCATAATTAGTTCAACAGTAAGCGGTCGCTGCCTCTGATTAGAGCTCACATGTGAATATCCGCTATGTCGCCCTCTGCCGGGTGATCGACCACGACAATCAGGAGCAGATCTTTCTGCCAGCCCGGCTCCCTGCATAGGCACAGACACCGCCTTCCACAGCGTGGTGACTCCGATCGCCAACGTCCCTCCTGACGATCACGTCTCCAGTGGGCATTCTCTGATGCCATATGCCTTAGCTCCATTCTCATGTCCATAAGCTTTTCCACAGCTCTGTTCAATCCAACCTCCTGAACTTCTCCTCCTCCTGAGCCACCTTGTCATACTTAGGAAAAGCTTATGGACCAATTTGCTAATCTCTGCAGCATACACTTCCAGACTTTCACCTGGAGCCCGCCAACGAGCAGCAAGATACATTCTAAAAGTCCAGAGAATGCCCCAATCACTTGGCAGGCGTCCAGAGAAACAATTCCACACCACTGTAACCGAGCATCTTAGAGGACTTGATAACGATAACGATAACGGCAAACAGACCACGTTAGCCGGTCCAGCCGCGTCCCCTCATGCGGAAGATCTGGCATACTCCTTCTTCTTCATGGTTTTTCACACCTGTCAGGCTCCAATCAAGTCAGAACTTGCTCCACCTGCTCACCCCTCCACAAAAGCCCTCCTCAGTCTTCTTTTCCCCGCTGGATTGTCGTCATTCTTCTCCCTAGCCTCGTCTGTCAGTCAGAGATTTTCCCATGTCTGTCTGTCTGTCTGTCAGAAGTTCCCCATGTCTGTATGTCAGAGGTTCCCCTACGTCTCCCTGCCTGAGGTTCCCACGTCCACGCCTGTCTGCTGCCTTCAAGTACCAAACTGCTGTGCTGACGGCTCACCTGCAACTTCAGGTGCTACAGTGCTGCAAGTAACCTCTATGTTGTACTGCTGGCTTACCTACAACTCCAAGGCGCCTCTAAGGACGCTCCTGGTCTTACTGCAGCCCCTGCGGCCAAAGAACTTACTCAGCTGAGTGCTTCTGGCTCTCGGCGTCTCCCTGGGTACGCTGCTCAGCACCCGCAGTCCTCCAGTCATCTCCATCATCCAGCTCCTGTTCAGTCAAGACTCTGGTTCGTTCTCTGTCCACAACTCATCCTTACTTCAATAAAACTCTTAAAGACCAGCTCTGTGTGCGACTGAATTCTGGGTTCATCTGAAACAATCGTGACACATACATACCTACATAACATTTTTAATCTTATAATATATTCCTATATTCTTAAGATACTGTATAACAACTTTGATTATTTCCTTTATCCCCTCTCCTGTTATTTTACATTCCAGGCATTCGTCTGCTTTACTTTTTCCTAATACAAATAATGTTTTGTTTAACCCAGTATGATCAAATCTTTGCCTCTGGTACAGTTTATTACGTTTGGTTGTAGTCCAGCAGTTTTTCCTCCTGGCTCCTTGGGCCCTCTTACACCTAACATTCGATCATCAGTAAAAAATCTTGGTGTAATATTTGATGATAGGTTGAAATTCGATCGCCAGGTTAGCTCGGTCGTAAAAAACAGTTTTTACCAGTTAAGAATTTTATCAAAAGTGAAAGGGTACCTGCCACGCAGAGATCTGGAGACTGTAATCCATGCTTTTATTAATACAAGATTAGATTACTGTAATTCATTATATGCTGGCTTGGACCACTTACTTTTACACCGTCTGCAGTTGGTACAAAATGCAGCTGCCCGTCTCCTTACTGGCACACGTAAACGTGACCACATATCACCCGTTCTAGCCTCGCTGCATTGGCTTCCGGTTGTTTTTAGAATAGATTTTAAAATTTTATTGTTTGTTTTTAAAGCTCTTAATGGTCTAGCCCCCCAGTATTTGACTGAGCTTCTCAGAATCCATGTCCCAGCCAGAACACTGAGATCCTCTAATCAGTTGCTACTGGCCATGCCTAAAACCAGACTTAAAACTAAAGGTGATCGTGCCTTTATGGCAGCGGCACAGAGACTCTGGAACAACTTGCCTTGGCATATTCGATCGTCAGGCTCCTTGGAGGTTTTTAAATCCTCTCTAAAAACACATTTCTTTTCCCTGGCTTTTAATCAAGTCTAGGTGGACATTTGGCAAATTATAATCTATTTTAATATTTTATTTAAATTGAAACATTTATCCTATTATATTTTTATCTGCATTCAATTCTTTCTTTTTGCATTGTGTTTATGTATTTTAACATTCAGTTTTTTATCTTTTATCTGTACAGCACTTTGGTCAACCCCGGTTGTTTTAAATGTGCTTTATAAATAAAGTTTGAGTTGAGTTGAGTTGAGTTCAAAATAAGAGCATCAACATAAATCGCTCACACCAGCATACACTTCACTTGTTGGTGGTCATAATATTATGCAAACTCTGTGTAGTAACTGATGTCACACAAATGGCGATTGGAAACCCTGCGACACATGGAGTGCTTTAAAAACTACGAACCATGTAGGATTGACCATGACCTGGATGACTGAGAATCTTCACCAGCAAGATCGAAAACACTTCCGCTTCCGTAGTTGCCATGGTAGCGCTTCCAAACAAAGACGGCCAAAAGATGGAGGTCAGCTCAGCCGGGCGTTTTTTCACTTCTGTCACTGAGTTTAAAGACTATGAAGATTATCTGGACTCTAAACTCACTCCAACGGATTTGTTTTATTTAAAAGTAAGTTATTGAAGCTCAGATTAGTTAAAACTCGTATTTGTCATTTCTATGCCATTCATTATTTTTATTTTATGTTATTGCTGCTGTGTAACTGTGCACTTTGAAGATTTTCTGTCTTTCTTCTCAGATTCGCAAAAATCTTGTTTTCAATTAGCCACATTCTAAACATTCAGCGTCTTAGTCCTAACTGGACTGAACAGCGGCGTCCAAACTGCGAATAAGAAGGGTATAAGGAAGATTAAAACGGTAAACCCTTTCATCCCCGCGCTATTCCTCTGCCGTTTTCAACACAGTGTCCTTGTTGTTGCGAAGCCTCTGTTGTTTGAGGTTAACAAAGCAAAAATCGTTCCCTGGCGAGGTCTGAAATAAAAGTAGATATTTTCTGAATGGAGTTCTGTGAAGGTCTTTATTAGTTATTTATGGGCTTCTTTTCCCAACTGCTTTTGCTTTTAAATGAAGCAAATTTACTTTAGTTTTATATTGATTTGTTTCTGTTCATCTATTATATTGAAGCATTTTTATTTCAATGTGAAAATAGTCAAAATAGCAAAACACGCCTTTTCGCATACTAAAGGTTTTGTTGGTGTAGTAACGACTGTTGCACACAAGATGGCAGTCGTACACAGGTTCAACCAATAACCATATAGCAAATGAATCAATCCTGGTCGTTTTGAATCGCAAAAATCCTTCATTCTTATGTGTGCAAGCAGGTGAATTAAATGTGTAATTAAATTTAACCAATAATATGAACTCACCATCAGGTTATACTGCTAATTCCTGCCCTCCTATCACAACTGTCTATGAATGCAACTTAGTCATGACCAGACAGTTATAATGATAATATATAAAATATATTATAAAGAGAGAGATTATAATCATATCTATATATGGCCATGACTAAACAGTATTATTACTAAAGAACACCATGTTTAATCAGTGAATTGTGCCTTTCTGTCTAAAAATCCTTTCATGCTTTGAGTTTCATCCATCCATCCATTTTCTGACCCGCTTAATCCCTCATGGGGTCGCGGAGTGTGCTGGTGCCTATCTCCAGCGTTCAATGGGCGAGAGGCAGGGTACAACCTGGACAGGTCGCCAGTCTGTCGCAGGGCAACACAGAGACAAACAACCATTCACACACACACACACACACACACACACACACACACACACACACACCTAAGGACAATTTAGAGAGACCAATTAACCTAACATGTTTTTGGACTGTGGGAGGAAGCCGGAGTACCCGGAGAGAACCCACACATGCACAGGGAGAACATGCAAACAGAACATAAGTTTTATCAAACTTATTTTTGATTTAATGTGCAGTTGTGATCAAATTCTAAGAAACCATTTTGAATGGAATTGAATTGGATTTGTTTGGTGATAGACTTGAGTGCAGCTTTAGCACTTCATGACCACAGTTAGGTATCATCACCAAGGAGAAAAACACAAGAAAGCTTACTTCTCTTCCTCACTGTGATTTTAGTTCTGTCTGTGCCGTACTAAAAATGTCAAATTATTTGATCTGAAAATACATCAGATTTTTTTTGTAGAGTCAATATTTATAAAGTGGATCATTGGTCTTCATAGCTTGAAAAATTCTTCATCACACTGGATATCAATTTCTGAACCAAGCTTGTAGACCCGGAAGAGGTTACCCTTGGAGAACGCTCTTTATTCATGGCAGTGGTACTGGTCAGAGGGGTGAGGAGCAACCCCTCACATGGATTTCATCGTGAAGCTTCACTTTGGAAATCACACAGGACTCATTGGGGCTCTCACCTTTTCATCTCCGTGCAAATGGTTTTGAAAATGTCCCAAATGGTAAGGAGGGTTCATCTGAGGAGATATTTTTGCACCAGTCTTCTGCTGTCCGTCACAGATAAAACAAGAATAAATTACTGTGTGCTTCAAAATAAAATGGAAGTGCATATCTGACATGCTGAAATGTTAGATTTTCTGGTACATTCCGAGACAAACCTAAGAGATGAGGCTGTAGCAAACAGATCAACATGTCTGTCATTTGATAAAGGTGAACTATGCTGTTTGCTCCAGACTGTAACTGTGGAACATGGTGGTGTAAGTCAGGCCACTGTCCCCCATCCTTCTTAATTTATACGTTCATGTGCTCCAAACACATCGAGCTGTCTCATTTCTGTCATAATACCCACCTTTATGGTTCTTCCTGCAGAACGTCACTCTGTCCTTCATGCCTTTCTTTGACAGACGTGGCTTTTTGTTGCCATTTTCACAAGGTTGCTGTACCTCACTCATCAAAAAGAGATGGACCTGGAGTTTGCTGGACACTTTTGTATTTCTTTAATCCCGCTTCACTGCAGCCGAACCTCTTGCAGGCAACCCTACCCTCTTCTCCCACCGGGTCTGTAATGCAACACATACCAATGTTTCTCGCCACAGGTGGAGGGCCCATATGGAGGGTACTTCCTGATACAAATTCTGGCTAAGAATGTGGCAAGCTCCCCCAACCCTTTGAGGCCTGGTTTCAAGGGGGTCCCCTGGTATACCTCATGCAGCCAAGGGTCACTTGTTTCTAGTCAGTTTTTTTGGTAAATGAAGTTCTTGGCAGTTAGGCAGTTGAGTCTTTTTATCCTGGAATGTAATCTATAGGCAGTCTTGAGTGCCATTGTTTGCCAAATTCAACTTTTTTTTCCAACTCCAAAGCCTTTTTGTGTGAATATCAGAATTTCCATGAACAATTCTGCTTCTGTCCAGGAGATGGCACACCTGCTGGTGGGACGCTTCTTCGGCAGCCAGTTTGTTTGAACACCTGTGTCCACAAAGAGAAGAGACCAACTTATATCTGACCTGTTGCACTCAGGCCAACTCCCTCCACCATATGTTGTCACACACCCATCAGCGCAGGTCATCTAAGCTACGCACAAAGGCTGACCTCTGATAAATCAGCTTATTATGAAGTTATTTGTTTACGTACCGAGGTCCCTGGGTCTTGTCAAAGTAAACACGGTGTGTTCAGAGAACTAAAGCAGTTAAAAGGGCATGTTACCGAGTCACACAGTGTTAGTCCAGGTACTGTTCTGCTGCTTTTAAATGGACTGATTCAACAAGCCTCAGAATAACGGCACTGGTTTTGGGGCCAACATTAGGAGCGGCACATGTCTTAAACTCCTTTCTTGTGCGCCACATCAAAGTTAGAGGAAAATAGAACTTTTCCTCTCGGATCCCAGCTGGGATTTTGGGTAAGTGGACATGTGGCTGACGCTTTGATCTAACAAGCCACTGGATTTGATGGCAAGATTAGCTTTTAAGATGATGACTTTATGGCTTGGCTTCAGTAACGGTGGGTCTGCAAACAGTGATTAGAAAAATCCACGCTGAAACACATGCTCGCTTGCACACACACAGACACATGCGCACATTAGGAGCATGAATGAGTCTGAGAAAAGGCATCAAATCACAGAAAACTATAAAATAAACCTTGTGGTGATGCAGAGCAGGTTTGGCCCTTTATAGTTTGGGTGTGGTGGTGAAATAACTCAAATCCACACACATCAGCATGACAAACAAATTCCAAACATTGGCTAAAACCACGCCAAAATCCAAGATTGGCACTGGCCTGATGACATCCAGCCCCAAGCTGCAGGCCTTCTCGCCTCTCACTGCCTGACTCCTCACCTTTTCTTGTCTCTTGCAGAGCAGGGAGTTGGCCCGCAAGCTGGTGGAGCACGGCCACAAGGGCATGATCCTGAGCAGGGAGGAATTCGAGGAGAGGAAAGCAGCTGCAGAGGCTCCAAAGACTGAACAGAGCAGCGTTTTCTACAGCAGGAGCCGCCCAACGTGAGTTGGCTTCTGAGAAAGGCGGTGTGGTATCTGTGCCTAACAGGATGCACACATATCAGCTGTCAAATTCACTGATTTCTGAAGTTCTTAAGTCAAAGAAATTGTATTGCAGTGGTTTTATGCATATTTCTTGGCCTTCTAAGAAATTTTTTATTGGTAGTATTAAGGTGTAGCAGATCTAACAGACATTAGTCCATTTTAGGTTCTTGCTCAGCATAATATTTGCCTTGTTTTGTTAATTTTTGAAGCTCCACTGTAACATTTTTAGGGCAAAGCAGAAATAACCAAAAACATTTAATTTCACTCCCAGACATATTTGATTTTTTTTTGTATGTTGGTAAATGGTCAGTTTTTAACTTCTATGAATGATCACATGCAGAAACCTGCCTTGTCAGCTGCCAAACTCAGAACAACAACACTGGCTGCATTTCATTGAAACCAGGAAGGCGGTACATTGGTCCTCTCGGTTAACACTACCCGGATAAAAAGTCATTCATCGTCCTTCTGTCTTCCAACCTCAGTAATGATTTAGGAAAGAAAGATGAGCTGGAATACAGTAGGCCTCCGAGGGCGCGTTGATTACTAGTTTTTAAAAATGATGTTAGGACTCAGTAGAATATGTGTGACAATGATTGGATGCGGTAATTACTAATCTACTGGACATTTTACAGTTTTGCTTTGTGGACTATTTGTTGTGATTGTTATGGCAGCTTTCTCCTGTCCAAACTGAATCTCTCCCAAAGAAGACAAATCAAGAAACCTTGATTCTTGAAATTAGAGAAGGCTTCCAAATATGCCTCCAGACAGTTAGTTGCTGGAGTTGCAGAGACGCTGTGAATGTTTTATGAACTGACTGGTTTCTCTATAGCCAAAGTACTCTGCCTGTGTGCTTGACACAAAGCTGAGTTTCTTTGCAGTGCACGTTATATTCTTGTATGTTTCAGCAACTCTGCTTGTGGTGTCCATAGAGAAGATCTAAAGATGTCGACACAAAGATCAGGGTGTCAGGTTTGGGAACCTCAGGTTTCTGATTTTCAGTGTCCCGTGGAACTGTTCACAGTCTAGTGTGAACCGTGTTGGAATAAGAGCTCGCTTCTCTAGCGCTAAAGAGCATAGCTCCTTACAGGAAAAAGGCAGAGTACTCTGTTCCAGTTGGAGTCCGTTTCTGCCTCAAATGGAAGACAGACTTTGGTGTCTCGTTCACAAATGATGGCAGGAGGGCGCATGAGTTGAACAGCACTTTGCCTGAAAAAATGAGGCAATTTCTCTGGTGTTTTGGGGGTACATTTAAAAGGCATACCATGCCAAAAGAAAGTTTTTGATTTCTGGGTCCATTTGAGCTTCACTGATGTTCATGTTACGGGTAATCACCCAAAGCGTGTCTGGGCTCTGCCAGCATACAGATGTACGGTAACTCAGCAGGAGGAACTTCCTTTTCTGGTGGTAACTTGAAGTGGATGTTTTGTTCCACTTCAAAATGAGTCAGCTGGGATGGTGTTGGCAGATAATCCTGAAACCTCCTTGATGTCCTCTCTTTTGAGTTGTTTTGGGTACACACCATCAGGAATAGAACCCAAAACAAACCTAAAACTACACGGAGGGACGATATCATCCCTTCTGATCTACGGATGCCATGGGATTGCCCATCAGGATCTGGAGAGTTTTGCCGGTGTGAAAGCAGTCTGGGATTTTTTCCACATCACAATGTAAATATCAATAGATCATTTCCATTTTAGGCACCTTTCAAGATATTTAAAGCAAGCATGTGAAGAAAAAAGAGTAATAAATATGGCATAAAATACAACAATTAACAGGTAAAAATATATTATAGCATCAGTGACATAACTGCACTGCCAGGATTTACAGTGAATATGCCTTATATCTCAGAATCTGTTTTAATCGCCCAGTTGGTTCACACAACAAGGAATTTAACTCTGGTTTGTCTTTGCTCTCAGTGAAGACAGTACAAATGTACAAAAAGGAAAATATTCTTGTAAATACGTATACATGTATTTAAGAAAGAGGAGACAGTAGAGAGAGATTGACAAAACTTCATCAGTCTGCTTCATTACCTGCAAAGAGAGATGTAAAAATAACAGCACAACCAATAGAATTACAGATACAATACAGCAACACCTTGATACCATCACTGAAGTATATACAGTATTAATCAATACGAAATGTATAAAGTGGTCCGAGTTTCCAGAGTTGAGAGGCAGCTCTTTGTCCATTTTACTGGCCAGGGAGCGGACATTAGCCAGTTAGATTGAATCCAAGGGTGTGCAAAGTCTACTGCCCGTGTTTCGACCGGTAATATCTATGCTGTATCTCTGTGCCACCAACCAAGATCTCAGTGAAGTTAGGGTTTATGAAAAATAGAAAAACTATGCTTAGAGAAGATTGTCTGATGGTTTGGAGTTCCTTTCAAGTGAAGGTAATTGCTGAAGAGTAAAGCACAAAGGCTGCTTTCTGCAGCGCCATCTTGCTTGTGAAATATCGTATATATGCTGTAGCTTAGGTTTTTACTGCTGTCATCCGTCCTTTGTGGATGGATGGATGGATGGATGGATGAATGAGCAGGCAGGCAGAGGGACAGATGGATGCCTTACTTGGCCTCTCAGGTTAAATAATGTCTATAAACAGCATCTGGTATCTGTTTCCAGGTGATTTTTCTGTATTCTCCACTGGACATTAGTGTCCAGACAGATTTCCAAGAACTGGACAGTTTCCCAATACATCTGTCAGGAAGTTATACATTATTTCACATGATATGACATTTACAGGGAAAGCACCAAAGTTATCATAAATACAATCTACCTCTTGCAAGGAATGTGATTAAACATGACAACATAAAAACTGCAGTGGAAGTACAAAATGTTTTATTTTAAGACAAGGCTTCTGTCTTAGTGAATTATGTTTTTTCACAACTAATGAAAGCTCATTACATTCTGTACATTTCCTCTGATCCTCATCCTTAATCCCTACATTTTTTTTTCAGAGAAGAGAGGACAAAGGGAAGCACTTTATTGGCTCCACTACACGTGTAGACAAGGTTTTTATTGAAGCAAAGGTTCACCGTGTGTCTAAATTCAGCTAGAAACTGTTAGCAGGAACAGGCCAAAACACATTCCTACAAAGCGGAGTTTCCAACAAACTGTCCTCCTGAGGAAAGTGATCACACAGATATTGTTCTCAGTCTCCACACAGCCTTGTGGTTGTGATGTCTCCTTTGATGACAAGCCAGGACAGACAATTAAGAGCGCTCACCGCCCTCCCACCCACGCACACACACGGCTTCAGAGTATCCAAACATTTACCTGCGAGGTGCTGAATTTGATTGAACCCTCAGATGCTTATCCAAATGTGCAGATGTCTCAGCGCTGTCCCCCGCCCTGCTCCCAGGAACGTCTGCGAACATCAGTGACACTGGTGAAATGGGAGCCTCCACACCTGCAGTTACAGTGATATTAGGGCACCGAGCCTTTCATCTTGTCCCAACAGGATCTGGGGAAATGTTGTGCGGGAACATTGGGATGTTGTATACACACAGCAGTTTGCTCGCTCTCCAAGATCTACATCCATGCGACTCCTTTGAAAGGCCGGGATCGTGTTTGTGAGGTCCAAGCACAGCTTGGAATACAGTAAAGCATATTTTCCATCAACAGTAAGCATTGGTGCAGATATTAAAGGAATACTTCACTAAAAACCTTTTGACTGAACTTTTAAATGTTTGAAGGAGGTCTCAGTGAAGTCAGTTTACCTTCTTTGATGCATCAAACTGATAGTTATTGATTTAAGCTTCTTCTAATGTGGAGAATGTGGTCAAACCATTGAAGTATTTTCTCTTTTTTTAAATTTAACAGATAATAACACATTTGTTCTTTCAAAAGAAATCATAGTATGACAAGAAGACCCATTTTTCCAGGAAGAAGTTAATATTTTGTATTACTTGTGTTAAAAAGTCAATACTGTTGTTATTATCAGCTAGACACAACTTTGTGATTTATCAGTAATGTATATGGTGCTCATAAGTAGAACCGCCACTTTTTGAGAACCTGTTTTTTGCAACAACAAAAAAAATAATTTACCTTCCAAACTGATGGTGTCAAATTTAAAAAAGGCATTTTAATACAAATCAAATCTTCTCAAATCAATCATGCAACATGATCTGCTTCTCTGCTCCTTATTTTTTTAAACAGATGTTTCTTTTTGTCCTAAAAATATCAGTAATGGAAATAAAGAGATGCTTTCTACTGGGTTAAGATAAGATAAGATAAGAAATACTTTATTGATCTGACAGTGGAGAAATTCACTTGTCACTGCAAGTTAGGGTTAGTACCAATTTTATAGGACTTTTTACTTGTGTCAAATCATCCATCTTTAAGATAAATGTTAATATCAGTTTTAAAGAACTCTCCATTTTGCTGTAATCTGAAAAATTCAGATTAAAGAAATTTGAAATCCCATTTCCAATATTGCAGCGTAATTTGAATGTCCACTGAAGAATTTACAGACACAAAATTGTGAATTTTAATGAGTCACAGGAGAACAAACTGCACCAAGTCAGATTTTATTATGCAGCTTTCTCAGAAACTGGACGGGTGTGGGGAAAAGACGAGTCAGGAACTAACCTGGCCAGCCAGATTAATAACGTGTAGTGCTCTAGTTCTGCACATCATCAATCTGGGACGATGACTGGGCGAAGCAACACCTAGTGCCCGCCTACCAAAGGCTGGTTTTAGCCAATCACGGTATAAAATTAAATCATAAGCAGCAGACGTCATGAGAAACCACAAGCTAAGCTGGTTAAGGCACTTCCTGCTCTTCTACTATCAAAGATGAAATTGTGGATTCTTAGAAAACAGATGTGATAGCAGCAGCTACGTGTGCGTCCTCCTGCGCTGCCATGTTTGTGTTGGTTCGGCTGTGGGCTCAGCCGCTCTTGCTTATCCCGCCTTAAACCTCAACACTGCAACATGATTGGCCCGAACAGTTTTTGGTTTGGACACAAACGGTTGAAGCCGGAGCGGCACAAGAAGGATTCTCATGTGTTTGTGAACGCACAAACACATCTTGCAGGCGAGGTTAGTCAGGAACAGGAAGCTCCTTCCATGTGGGCCCACCACCTGCAGGGAGGACCATCTGGATCAGCTGCATTACAGACCAGGCATTAGGTAAGGGCGGTGTTTCTGTTCCGCTGTGACCCCCCCGGTCCGTCTCCTTCTGAAGAATCTGCTAAACCAGTCAGCTGTGACTGAAGGCCCTTTAGAAAGCTGAAAAAGGAAGAGGGATTTTTTTAGTCCAGACAAACTTCCAGACCAACAAAAGAATGACTTAATGAGAAGAAAATTTTAGCAAATTAATTTAGACCTAAATCTGTCAGCTCAACTCACCTTGTTAAAATTACCAAGTTGCCCAGAGAACAGCTTTCCTTTTAAATACAGTAGTTCAATGTCTACGCATCCCTGTTAAACTGCCAGATGTAGTAGATGTAGATGTTTAAATATGTAGATTGAGATAATCAATAATGTTTTCAAACTTATATCCACCTTTAACGCAGAAATCCTACATGATTCAACCTAAAAATACAATAAACCTGTTAGAAAGAAAATATAAACAATTTACAAGCTGCAACAACCTGCTGTGAGCGTCCTTAAACTAATCCTATGTTGAACCACCTTTTGATCATTTCAGAGTTCAATCTTCATTCATAGAAGTCTTAACCTTTTAGTTTATTCTGGTTTGCAGGCATATGAATGCATCAATGTCAGCAGTTGGTGATGACATCCACATTAATATCATTAACATTTTAAAGAAGTCGATCTTGAGCATGGCTAACACAGTACTAGACTACAGATTCTACCAAAACAGCTCAGGTCATTAATATATTCAGTTCAATCTGAAAAACTCACAGAGAAAGAAATGGCAATTAGAAGGATTTTATTGATACAATATTTTAAGTCTTTGGCGCTCAGACCTCGGCAGGAACATTAATGCTGAATTATACTTTAATATGCATAAGTAGATGTATGAGAACAGGGATGTTCCCCCCCAGGTCTGAAACTGGTGGTGGAGTGGAGATAGAAGAAGTTTGTTCAGTCCATATGATGATCTGTTTAAGATAGATGTCCAACTTGATAAACACAGGTTTGCATGAACTGTCCATGATGAGCAAGCTTGAAGCGACTGTGGAGAGGAAAAACTCCCCTTTGGGAAGAAACCTCTGGCAGAACCGGGCCCAACATGGTGGTCTTCTGCCGGACCAATAACAGGCGATAGGGAGTGATGAAGACTGAAGGGAGAAAACACTCTGATGGGTTTAGGATGGAGGAACGTCTTGGAAGCTAGATGAACTCAGCTATGATGGTGGAGAAGGGGTTGGGGGTGGGTTGAATCGGACATCTGATTCGAAATCCAACACGCAATCCGTTTGCGCTTGCTGGTTAGCAGGCTGAGACGTGGATTTGAAGATGCTTTTAAGATGAGCGCGGGATGCTGATTGGCTTCATGGAGGTGCGGTTCGTAGCTGATTGGCTCACATCAGAGGCGTATCAGACTGATTGAATGGAGGCAGGCGATGAGTTTCTTCGATTGAACTTGCGCCTCAGCTTCATTTTACATTTGCATTGAATGGCAGCAGATTCAGGTGAGGTACATGTTGGAAAAAAAACACAACATAAAGTTACATTGGTGTTTAGCACAGATACTGGCCCTCTGTGTCATTGTTTCTCACGTAGCATGGATACACAGCAAACAGTGTTTTTAAATCTCCCTTTTGGAAAGTGTTTATAAAAAGTAGAAATTTTCTCACCCATAACTAAGCTTGCGTGTGAACAGGAGGGAGAAACAGCAGAGAAACTCTCAGCCGTGCAACATATCCAGGTGGAAAAGGCCTAAAACTGATCATCTTTCATTGCTTTCCCATCTTTGGATATTTGATCCTGCAGAAGAATTTGTTAACCTTAGAAGTTTCATGTTTAAAGGTATCTGAGTGCGCATTTCTCCTCCCGTTGTGGATTTCAGATTGGCCCTCCACCTCACTGACCCCAATCACTTCCTGCTATGGTTGCACGTTGAAAACATTGCCCCCCCCCCCCCCCCCCCCCCGGATGTAAAGTAGCACCTGCTATACTGCAGGAGGTTTCTGGGACAATGCTCCACCAGAGCATATTTGGTAAAAGAAAACTGTCCTTTCATGATATAGGAAAAATGTGCATTCAGGGTTGTCTTTGTGCCTCAGGCAGCCTTTGTTACCAAGGAATATTCTTCTCTGCAGACATTTGCACCTGCATGCGTATCCTCTTCTTTGCACTAGGCAGCGTACTGTTTTGAGAATGCCATTCCCTTCCCTGTGGGACTTAAACTATTCCTCCCAAGGCACATCTTTTTTTCACAGCTTTGTCACTGTTCTGTGCACCCCCCTCCTCCCTCTCCTCCTTTCTTTTCAGCCTCCCTGTGCTTTCTCGGAGGCCTTTAGTGCCTGCAGGTGTATAAATAGAGCTGTTTTCAATTAAGCGCTAACCTCGCCTGTAGCGTGCATCTGATCAGTGAATGCCCCTGCACCTGTGGTAATAAAATACCTCGAGGAGAGGAGATGGTGCACTGAATGCTAATCAGATGCTGCCCCGTTGTTGCCCTGTCTCATTTTTAACGACAACACGCTCCTCCTGACAGCTCGGCTGTAAAAGGGAGGCAAAGACGGGAGGAAAGGGAGGGGAGTTTGCGAGCACACACACACAATAATAATAATAAAAAGAACAGACAAAAGAGCCGGGGCTCTCATCAGACATAAGTGAAATTTAATCCATTATTGAAAACGGAAACTTATATGAATGGGATGTTTGTTTGGGTAGGGAGTTTGTCAGGATGAGGGGATTGTTTAAGAAGTGCTGTTCTCTCCTAGTTTAAGGTTTTGGCTAAAATCTCACGTTGGTAAAGCATCTAGCTGCAGCACTTATTTGTAGGAGAACACAGAACTTATGTTATCAGACTGTCGTGGAACAACTAGGAGCTTCTGGAACCAGCTTCAGCAGCAATAACTCTGTGGTCGTTTCCCCCCTGAGTTTCGCAGTTTGTCACGTTGTTGTGGACGAATTGAGGCCCACTTTGCTTTAAAACATTGTTTTTAGTTCATTGAGGTTTGCAGTCGTTTGTTTCTGTGCAACTCTCTCCTTGAGGTTGAGCTCTGAACTTTGACCACTGCGACACTTTGATTCACCGCAAAAACAGAACTAAAAATAAGTAAAATGTTCTTGAAATGAGTGTATTTGTCCTTGATTTGAGCAGGTAAATAAAATGATATGCCAGTGGAATGAGTTTTTTTTGCACTTAAAATAGGAACAACTTCAATTCAATTCAATTTTATTTATATAGCGCCAAATCATGAAACATGTCATCTCAAGGCACTTTACAAAATCAAGTTCAATCATATTATACAGATTGGGTCAGATTATACAGATTGGTCAAAATGTCCTATATAAGGAAACCAGTTGATTGCATCAAAGTCCCGACAAGCAGCATTCACTCCTGGGGAACCGTAGAGCCACAGGGAGACTTATCTCCATCATCTTATTTCAACTGCAGTATATCTAATTATCTTATTGTAGGGATCAAAATACTCATTCTATTACCTGCTCAAACCAAGGACAAATAAACTAATTTCAAGAAACCTTTATTTATTTTTAGATCTGTTTTTACAGTGGCCATTCTATTGTAAATTTGGTGCTGCCTTAGAAGTTATAGTTAAAAGTGATGCGCTCACGTTTGACTCGATAATACTCGGTACGCAGAGAAGTTACTGGTCGACTGCAGCTGCAAAACAAGGCCGACTCACCAGCCCGCCACTACCGTGCTTTACCATAGGGGTGAATCTTTGATGAAACGCTGTTTGGTCTTCAAACATGGTGCTGTGAAAATCTCTACTTTGGTTAAATATGGGTAAATATACGATCTTGCAAGTCCTTTGTTTTATCCCAACCGAGAACGAGAGGACCAGGGAAGGAGTGCTGAGCTGAAGAGAGGCCTCTCTTTCCTCTCCGCTCTGGCTTGGGCCCAGAAGTCCGTGTCAGCATATCCACCGAGCTCGCGTGCTCACGTCGCTCCTGCGAGGCTTTCATGAGACTCCCTGCGATCTCCCCACAGTTCCAGGCCACAGTCATGCTCATTGTCCATTGTGCTTTTACGTTTTTACAGTCTGCCTCAAGAATTCCTCGCCTCCCAGCTCTCTATATTAAAAGCGAGCTATCACTTGCAGTGCCAAGGAAAACCGGTGCCACAAGCACACACAGTGAATACATTTCTCTGCGGATCCAGCCTCCAGATGCGAAGCAAAAATAAGATTGTGGATGTGACTGACATGAGAAACCTCACGAAGCTGATCCCGGGCTCGTTTTCTGGCGAGCCAAAACCCCCGCCACTCTCAACGGCCGCTACGCTGGCGAGGGCCCTTGGGCAACGAGGTTCTGCAGTCTCTATTACATGTGCTGTCAGGGCAATTGCCTTCCTTGCACTTTGTGATTTTGGACGGGTGTGTAAATTTGGATCTCTCCCCCTGCAAGCACTGCTCAGAAATACACATCCTGCCAGGCTTCAGCTCACGACCACATCCTTTCCATGCAGCACGCGCGTATAAATACAGCTCAGTTTGTAAGTGGGTGCAAACAGATAATAAATAACAAATTAGATGTTTCCACATTTTAGACGCATTTCATCTTAATGACTTGTTTAAGGAACCATCTGTCATGACTGGTAGACTACATGCAGTGTGCCAAAAACATAACATGACTGTTCTTGACTAGCTAATACCGAATCATTGCTTGCTTGCCGTTTCTGGAGCTTTCAAACAAATCTGAGGGAAAGATTTTGTTTATTGGGGTCTCGTGTACATTTCTCATTCGATTGTGCTTTCTGTGAACATTTCAAGTTGTCATTCATGTAGATTTTAACCTGCGTCTGTTGTATTTCATACAAAAAAAGGCCATATACCTCATTCTATTCTATTCTATCACCTTTATGTTCAGAGACTCAGAGTCAAAGATCAACACTTATCTTTAAAATTAGTTTCTCAGCAGATTGTTCCATCCAATGACTTAATATTGCTGTTAAGTCATTGGTTAGGATCGCTGCATATTTCTTGACATTGACTCATATGCAACACAGCTCAACTGCTTATACATCTTGATGTTTTGGTGATCATTAAATAAACCTCTCTGCAACTTATTCAACACAGTTTTGCAAAGTAAGAAGTCCTCTGCAGACACCATTGACTGTGCACCACTTGCAGCAGAGCTGAGTATCTTCAGAATATTTTACTGGGATTTTAAGTGGTGGACCAACACAGTCTGTGCACGTGATTATGAAGTGGAAGGGAAAGGATACATGGCTTTAAAATTTCAGCTGCGCCTTCCTACCTGATCGCAGTAACTCTAGTCAGTCAGAGTGGTTCATTTCTGAGGCGTCCCGGACGCACCAGCGCTCCCCGGTTCTCTAAAATACGCGGCTGATCTGTTTTTGCCACTCGCTGAGCCTACTCCATGTCGACGTGGAGCAGAATGCAAAATGGATCCAGTCGAGTTTAGAAGTAAAAGACTACATGTGCAGACTTTGGATCGCATTTTGCTCTGAAACATCAACACGTCCTTACCTTCGGCTTCTGCCATAACCTAAAGTCTAACAGGTTTTCTCCCAGGACTGTCCAGTATTCATCCATATCCATCTTTTCATCAACTCTGACCACCTTCCCATTCCTTGGTAAATAAAAGCAGCCCCACAGCTTGATGCTGCCGCTACCATGTTTCATTGTGGAGACGGTTTAGTCAAGTTAAGGCGCAGTGTTAGCTCCCTGCTTGCATTTCCTCTAACATGTAGTCCAAAAGGCTTTCCTTATATGGTTTTGACAAATATCCATAAAGGTTTAGATTTTTGGTGTACACAACCTACAGTTTCCATGTCGGTACATTTTCCCACCTGAGCTGTGGCTCTCTGCAGCACCTCCAGAGTTACCATGGACCCCTTGGCTGCTTCTCTGATTAATTCTCTCTCTTCTCGGTTCATCAGTTTGGTTAGCCCGCCATGTCTTGGTAGGTCCGCAGAGCTCTGGGAGATGATGAACGCGTGGGATATTGTTTTTGAACCTGACCCTGCTTTAAACTTCTCCCTGAACTTTCTGCTGTGTTTCTTGGTCTTCATGATGCTGTTTGTTCTCTAATGTTCTCTAACAAACCTCTGAGGCCCGAAACAGAACAGCTGGATTCACACTGTGATTAAATCCCATACGTGCAGACTCTTAACTATTGAGCGACTATTGAAGGCAGTTAGTTGAATTTTATTTAGAGGCATTAAAACCTTAGTGCTAAACAGATTATTCAGATTTTTATTTGTAGAATGTTTTTAAAAACCTTCACAAAGTCCACTTTGTGTCGATCTGTCACGTAAGATTACAGCAAAACTGATTCGATTTTGTGGCTGTAATGTAGAAATGCTCAGGAGGGATGGACAACAGAGTTTCTGCAAGGCACGTTCTTGTTCTTTTTCCTTTTTTGATTTTCCCAACGCAGCACATTTATTTAAAGCAAATCTCTGTGGCTTCTACTTTCCAACCGTGTTTTAACTTTAACCCCTAACATCTTTTGCCTTCACTCAGTTTCTATCAGGCTAACAGGCAGAACTGTCATCTTTATGTTTGTACTTGTCCACGCTGTGGATTTAAGACGGTCGTGACAGCCTGCAGGAGCAGGATCTGCTGCCCAAGGTCTTTTGATGACTAATTATTTTAATTTTTTTGGAATCTGTTCTTGAGGTCTTGGGCAACAAGGTTGAATTGAGCCTGCTGAACAGCTGCACCCGTGTATAACAGGAGCTAAGAAATGGACCTGGAACAATGTTGTTCCTCGGGTGAAATTCTTCTCTAATCAGCAGCTGAAATGGCTTGAAGAATACTCTTAAATGATTTCATATGAGTTGCTTTGGATTACAATGTAAGCTAATAAACTGATGAGGAAGGAACCACACTGCAGACATGTGCACGACAGACAGTCATTCTCACACAAGAGCTCTAATTTTAGGACTTGCATTGAGTCTAATTTTCTTTTTCTCAGCTTTAAAGTTTCTCCGAGCTAAGCCTAAAGCTATACGTCAGAATGCATTTCCAAACACAAATCTGAGTATTTACAACCTCATCGCTTTCCTGTGTGCGTCAATTCAACAACATACATGTGGAAGTTAGAAAGATCTGCGCTCCGAGTGGAAATTACCTACGTCTGCTTTTTGTGACAGGAACTGTGCGTGAAAAAGGTGACAACGACTGCTTTGGTTCTTGCTAAAAACCAACATCTAAAGCCGGTAACACAGGAGGGTCCACCGCCACGACCCCAAAACCCGAGGTGGCCGCAGAGCACAAGGAAAACTCGGGCAGAATATCTTGTGCAGCAAACGTGTAACTTATACATTCAGTTCATTGTAATCAGAGGTGACAGAGGACTTTATAAAAAGCCTGAAATAAAGTAAATTGTCATGCTGTGTGGAATTTCCCTCGACATCCACCAGCCCAAAATAATATTTTTAATAAGATTCTTTTTCCCAAGCATTCTGAGGGGAAAAAATCCGCCGCAGTACGTGTTGCTCCTTAAGAAATGGCTGTTTTCCTAAGAGCTCCCATCCGCTATGCTGTCCAAGCTGCAGGATAATGAACGCTTCATTCTATTAATCTGCGGAGTAGAATAAGAAATCACTGCAAAGTGCAACATCTGTTCCCTGTCATGACATGAAAAGCTCACAGAAAACACCCGTCGTCCAGTCGCTGAATATTTATTTGCAGAAGGAGAGCTGCTAGTTAAGGAGGAATGTCAGCCCCTCTTTTCTCAAAGAACCTGTTAACGACGTTCAATTAATTATACTAGGAGCTATTTGCTGTTGCAAATTATCACGTGTGTGTGATGAAGAGAAAAAAACTAGCGCAGATCAACTGTGGTAGTCATTTTTGATGCACTGTTGCAACACGCTGCACAATATGTGATTCCTTCAGCGTTCGCTGCTGTAGGTGTTGTTTCTCCTCAGACGGCTTGTCGTTGACTTCGGCAAAGAGAAGAAAATATGGCCCTGCTTTAGGTTGGTGACACTTTAATGAATAAATGTTCCAAGGTAACAGATTGGCGTATAAACAGTATTAAAAATTACTGCAGGTACTTATACAGGGGTGACATAATGAGGAGGATAGAAGAGGCAAAGCTCTGTTTATATATGTTATCTCTAGAGGAAAACAAGTAAACTCAAACTAGTTAAAGCTTCATTCAAACACACAGTAGTTTACAATTGTATTCAAGATTTGAAGCGTAATTCTGTTCCTAGGAGATCATGAAAATGCTTTTAAAGGTGCCAAGATCAAACATTTTATTAATAATGTTATAATGTGGTCTGTTATGCACTGATGAGGCCGTGTTAATATCTATACTGAATACCATTTATGGGGACTTTACTGAAGACTGTTTCCTGTGGAGGGATTCAAGTCGGGGTTTTCGAATGGATTTTAAAAAAAGCAGCGCGGTGAAGAACTGGATCCCAGCTGCATATTCCCGTGTCGTGGCAGGGAACTCGCTACCGTACCACCGTGAGCTGCCCCGTCACGCCACGGTCTATGTGGTGGTTTGTTTCAGTCCCACAGGTTAAAGCCTTTGGTCAGCTTGGCCTCGCCTGTCTGACATCCAGCAGCACAAACACTTCCGCTAGCTATGAAACCATAATAATGGATTTGTGACGGAGAAGAGAGATGTGGATGGAGGGGGGAAGAGGTGTGGGGTGCGCATTTGACCATTTTACCAAATATGGCTGTAGCTGCTTATCATTACCGCAACCAACCCTTTTATTGAGGAGAGACATTTGGCCTGACAAAATAAGTTGACGTTAGTTTTTTAAATGACATTCTTTGGAGAATTTACATATGCAGCTATATCAATGACATTAAATGGTTTATACAGTGATGTCGTGACACCTTTAAGTGGTCAATTTATTGTTGCTGAGCTTGTGGCTCAGTACCAATAAATAAACAGTAAATGATGATAAAATTACACCTTTTACCATTAATATGCATTAATGGTTTGAGTTTAGGATTATTGAACGTAGTGTAGTAAAAGTAGTGTAGTGTAGTATGCACCCTGTACATACAAAATGACAAATAAAGATGTCTAAGTCTAAGTCTAAGTCTCTAAAACAAATTTATAAATAAAGACAAGGAAAAAAGTAAAGGACAAAAAAACAACTAAATATACATTAAAAAACTAGGAAAAGAGAAACAGCAGTAAAGTATAAGAATACACGTTCAAAGGAGTGGGTGGAAGTATAAACTTATTATTAAACCCACCCCTTTTCTATCCTATTCAGATATTTTTGTGTCAGTGTACAGTAACACAAAACAACCAAGGTTTCAATATACATAACAATGACAATAATATTACCAGTGATAACCAATTAATTTGGTCATACAGGAAACCCAAAACAATCAGTTTACTTTCAGTGACTGCACAGAGTACAAATATCCATAAAATCCAAAAACTACTAACCCTAAATGAATCGCAATTACTGTTTTTCAAAGTAGGCAAAATCATTTTAAAACTCTCTTCTCTGATTTTGGTTGAGGCAGATGAGCGTTCACACTGAGCCTGGTTCTGGTTCTGCTGGAGGTTTTCCTCCCTGTTAAAGGGGAGTTTTCCTCTCCACTGTCGCTTCATGCATGCTCAGTATGAGGGATTGCTGCAAAGCCATCAGCAATGCAGACGACTGTCCACTGTGGCTCTACGCTCTTTCAGGAGGAGTGAATGCTGCTTGGAGAGACTTGATGCAACCTGCTGGGTTTCCTTAGAGAGGAAACTTTATGACCAACCTGGAGGATCTGATGGAGTTTGACTTGAATTTGTAAAGTGACTTGAGATACCATGTATCATGAATTGGTGCTATATAAATAAAATTTAATTGAATTTCCTCATTAATTTAGTCCTGCTGCCCCTGCTGTGCGAAGTAATCAGAACAGATCCCTCAGTTACTCAGTACATAAAATGAAACTGTGATTCCATCAAGTTTCAGCATTTTATCGAGACACAGAGCAGAGATAAAGTAATCGCACCCTTGGGCAGGCTGCAGCCTGCTCCCCTTCTTATTTCTTCAAAGTCAAGAAAAAAATAATCCGGAGCAGATTTTTAAGGTCTGATTGTGTTGGGGTTTATTTGATAATTTGTATCTTTTTAGTATTGCAGAAATTATTTATCCTATGCAAGAATATTGTAATTTGTCTGCACATGTAAACAGACACACACACACACAATGGACAAAGCAAATGTGTGTCAGAGTATGTAAACACAAAACTGTTGGTGTAATTATTGGTGAGAGTAAATAGTTTAAAAACTTTCTAGGCTGAGGAAAAAGGCCTCGGGGTCTTGTAATGAAGTGGAGAGGTGTGTTTATAAGTGTGTAAACAGACTCGATAAACAGCCGCAAAGCACCAACAGCTGTTCGCCCCCAACGGAGGCGCACAAAGCATTGCTTAAACCTTAATCTATGACACAGACAAACAGGAAAGCCGCGAAAACGTTTGATATTTGCTCTTTTTTTTTGTTTTTTTGCAGTTTATAACTAAACACAAATAATGATTAAACTTAAATACATGAAAAGGCGGATGCATTAATGTCTGTAAGTATTACCACACTGCATTAGGGTTGGTCAAAATAACCTTTATACCCTCCTTAGGTGATACACGGGTGTACAGTATTACTGTATGGCCAGAACGCTGTGTTATGTTTCTATTTAGTTTTTATGGCTCTAGGTTTTTAGACCTGTAAAGTGTTTCTTGGTATTTAAAAAGAATAATAGCTTGTCAAGCACAATTAGTAATTCTGCTCTCATCCAGTAAGGAAGATCTTTATATATTAATGGCCTCGGGTTAATATTAATATACACCTGCCAGAAATGATCTTATTAGGTAGCATGTGCAAACCCAACTCAACATGAACGTTATAGCAGCAGTTTTGGGCAAAAGTTTTAAGACAACATGGATTTATTTACTCTCCAAGTGAAAATCAGTCAAATACAACGGGAGTTAAAGGGGAGTTTTCCTCTCCACTGTCGCTTCATGCATGCTCAGTATGAGGGATTGCTGCAAAGCCATCAACAATGCAGACGACTGTCCACTGTGGCTCTACACTCTTTCAGGAGGAGTGAATGCTGCTTGGAGAGACTTGATGCAACCTGCTGGGTTTCCTTAGAGAGGAAACCTTTTCACCAATCTGTATAATCTGATTGAATTTGACTTTGGAAAGTGCCTTGAGATGACATGTATCATGAATTAGCGCTATATAAATAAAATTTAATTGAATTGAATACAGTGAAAAAAATCCTACAAAACCAATAATAGAGACTGCTTGAAAACATCACAGTAAAGCCTGGCTCAATAGTACGAGCTGAGGGATAACTCAAGAATTTGTATTGAAGGCCAAATCCATCCATCTGGTGCCTGTCTCAGGTTATTGGGCGAGATGACGGGTCGCCATTCCATCACAGGGCAATAAAGAGACACGAAGGACAAAACAAAATATGCCTTGTCACACTCACACCTAAACACAGAGAATAAACAGTCATGTTTGTTTCAAAACGGTGGGCTAAAGGAGAGAGGAGGCAAACTCCATGCAGAAAGACCACAGGCCAGGATTGGAATCCAAGACTTTCTTGCTGCAAGGCAAGGCTAACCACTGCATCACTTTGGATAAATAGTTTAATAAGGATATATATATACAGTACATACGTTGGGTTGGTTTAAATAAAACTGTATTAAAACATGCAAAATATGTAGCCATATTTATAGAAATACACCAATGTTTCATTAAATACACAACTTATTAAACGTGGGAATCATTAATTAAAACCTAAAGTCATTGTGTTAAAATCACAGATAATTCTGAAAGTTTTTAATTTAAGAATCAATGAGAAAAAATCTCATCATTAAGGCATTAACACAGTAATAAATAAATATATTGGATAATTTTGAATTGATTTAAAACGGGAAAAGTTCAATCTGACTTAACGTCAGAAAGGGAGAGGACAAAGTCGCGTGTCTGTAAACATCTGGCTGCAGCTGTAACAGTGTGATCCGTGTGAGGACTTCTGCTCCTGGGCCTCCCGGTTCTCTATCAGGACCAAAAAGACCTTTCAAGATGCAAACATCTTCATTCTAAAGCTGAATCTCTGTCTTTTATGTTTTCCAGTTGTCTGGGTGTCCGGCAGCTGTGCCTGCGAGGCCACTTGGATTTTCTGATTAAACAACAACAACAACACAGTCAGGTTGTCCTTCTGGTGACTAAATCTTTCCAAAGTGTCCAAAAGTTTTTAGCTTTTACAGGACAGACCGTCTGTCTGTATTCAGCAGGCCAAATGATGAATGCTCAACTCCCACCTCATTTTCTTCTTGTTTTTCTTCATCATGCTGCCCCCCCCCCCCCCCCCCCCCCCGCCTGACCACAATCTGAAAAAAGCCGGGCTCCATCACTGAGCTTAATGCCGAGTCATTAGGAGCTAATAACCATCATTTCATCATAACTTTCTTGTTATCCATCCTAAATGAGGCTTGATAAGAAATTTGTTAACTGACGGAAAACTCCACATGTTTGCGCTGAAGGATTATTCGCTCTCTGGGTCTGCGTGTTGCTTTTGCTACTGGATGGGGTAACCCCAGTTACTTGGCTCCTCAACACCTGTGTTTACTTTGGGGCCTCGGCCCCTGTGACCCAGCAGCAATCCTTCACTCACTCAGAAGATGAAGTGAGGTTTTAGCCTCCAAATATGTGCCGTCCCTGCACTTTTACCACCGTGTGATTCCTCTAACACGTTCACCATGAAGCGCAGGCCAAACTTAAAGTATAGATTACAATCCTTTCACAGATTCTGGGAAATGTAACGATTCAAGCCTTCCTCCCCTTTAATCCAGGCTAAAGTAAACATTTCGCTGTTTGTCTGCGGCTAATGTGGCACTTTTGGAATTTAGTATGAAATTGGAAATTAATGATAAATCTAACTGTTCAGATTTTTGGATATTAGAATTGCCAGGACTTGACGTACACTGAAGGAGGTTTTTTTTTCTACATGCTTTATCTGGTAGTAGTATTTCACTCTACAGATAGCAAAGTCTTCAAAAGTAGAATTCAAACTTCTTTTTGATCATTTTGTAAGGATAAAATATGACCAAAATGCAAAGTTATTTTTAGTTTATTCAAGTTTTTTTGTAGATGATTTTTTTTTTTTATAACCCACAGCAAAAAACCGTGTCATGGTCAAATACAGGAAGTGGACTGAAAATAAGAAAAAAAAACTGTTAAAGTTCTTTGATAAACTTAGAAAATCTTCAAAAAGCCTTAGGAATAGGTGATCAAGGAGCTTCAAACATGATAAGAAATTTTAGATACTTAGAAGCAAAGTACTGAAGAGTAGTGGGAGGTTTAATTGTTTGCATGTATCTTAATGGAAGACATTTAAATGGTATTAATTTGGCATTATTCCTAAAGCTACTAGCCCTGTATATGTTTAATGTCAGGGCTGCGGTTAGACCGGAACACCAGACAAGCGTTTGGGAGGTGAACGATGAGTTGAAGATGAATTTTAATAAATGAACAAGCATAGAAAAAGAATCTAGCAGAACTACTAAGATCACAAAGCAAAACTAACTATACAGGAACTAATCTAACTACTCTAATCTAACTAATCTAATACCTGAATATATAATTAACATAAATGCTGAGCAGAAAACTAACAGATTATAACACGAGGATCTAAAGATGAACATAACAAAATAATAACAATAAATACTGACACAAAGCTGAACAGGAGACAAAACGAGGATCTAAGGGTGAATAAGAAAGACAAATACATAAACCCCAGACTGCAGGATCCCAGGGAGCTGCTATAAAATAACACACCCCTGGGGATCCTGACACTTAAATGAGTTAATGAAATATGAAATAGACACAACAAGTAAAAGTAAGTTTCTAATATTGTCCAGATTTATTTTTTTGCACAGATTATAAGAAAATAGAGCATATAAAACAATAATCTTAGTAATAATTAGTAAATAAAAGCATGTGTTGTGCTCTCTGTCTGTAATGGCGCTTCATCTCAGTGTTTTTGTCCTTTTTTTCACTTGTTGTTGGCCTTCTTCTTGACACTGAGAGGTCATCAGCAACCTGTTTACAGCCGTTAAGAGGTCCGCTTTCTGTGGATCTGATGAATGTTGTGTACTGTCCGTTGTGGCAGTGGGCCAGAGTTCTGTTGCGCATACTGCAGTGTGAACTGCTCAAATATAAGTGCCAGTGTTTTTTCAGGTGCGGCTATGTTGGCGAGCGCCAAAATCCACGTTTCTATGGAAGCAGCTTGAACTAGGAGTAGAAAGCAGTCTAAAAGAGTCATGTGGTGTTTAGTGTTAGATTTATGTTATCTATGAAGACGATAATGATAACTATGAAGACTTTAACAGATAACTTATATTTGGTGCTTGGTTTAACAGCTTCTTATTCAAATCCATGCAGTACTGTGTTAAAAAAGTCAGTCAGTCACTTCTAACATTTAAACATTAAAGGGACAGATTTGGTATTTTTTTCATTCAGTAATTTTTAGTTAACTAATCAAGTTTCAGTGGAGAGAGCAGGGCACCCCGGGGGTTTTAAAATGTGAGAAAATCCCATAAATAAAGAACCTCTAAGTCTTCATGTGACTTTTTTTCTTCAGGTTTAGAGAAACATTTCAAGCCGTTCGAGTGTTGTCTTTTCCAGGACACTGGCAAGTGCAGGAAAAGAGCTCAATGATAACTTCCTGAAGGCCCTGGCAGAGCGAGAAGAGGCCAACCGCAGTGGGAAAATGACTGTGAGTACATTATTACAGCACTCCAATTGCTACGTAATGGGATTCCCCTCAAATATTTCTGCAATTCCATTAGGATGGAAACAAAATCCATACTGTGTCAAGCTGAGTGGAAATGACCCTTACTCCCAGCTTCAGCCACTCCCCAAATACCACCAAAGCCAGCTGCCTGCCCCTTTCCCTACCACAAAACCCCCCTCACTAAAACTACCTTGTTCTTAGATTAAACCACAATGATAAATCCTAAAGGGCCTCATCCTGAGGTAATCCTTCACCATTCCTCTGTATAGTTTGGATTATTTCACACAACATTCGACAGACCTTACACCATATGATAAGGTTCACTGTTCAAACACCTTTACAGATACTAAATAAAGTAAAAAAACATCAGTTTATGTATCATATGAAGCTCCACCCGCTGTTTCTCATTCAACTGTAATGAGTAGAGCTGGGGAAGCCGATCTTCAGCCGGACACAGAGTTACGTTTTAAAAAGGTTTATTGAAAGAAAGTGCTCGCTTCATGCTTGCTTTGTATGAGGGATTCCTGCAAAGACATGGACAATGCAGACGACTCTCCCTGTGGCTATTACCAATCTGTATAATATGACCCAATCTGTATAATCTGATTGAATTTGAAAAGTGCCTTAAAATGACATGTTTCATCAATTAGCGCTATATAAATAAAATTGAATTGAATTGAATTGAAAAAAGCAGGCAGGCAGTAGCGGGACCGGAAGGTGCAGGTAGTGATCGACCAGACCTGTGGACGAAGGCACTTCAAGGCAGGAACTGACTAGTCTAGATGTTGCCTGCCGAGGAACTACCAGGACCGGCAGAGCAAGCAGCCGGATCTCATAAGGAACAAAACAGACTTGAGCAGCACGCAGACACTGGAACCAAACATCAGTGGGGCTTAATGTGAGCAGAGGCACAACATCCAGCTGACTGATCGTGCAGGAACTGGTAGAAATCTCAGCAGCAGCACACACCTGAGATGAAACAGGACAAGATGAGACATTCTGGCAGGGAGTGTTGAGTGAGGCAGGTATATAGAGGCAGGGAAACAGGTGGAATGACTTGGAGGTAATTAGTGGCAGCAAGTGGAGCTGATCAGGTGCTGGCTGAGTGGTGGCTGGGATGTGACTGGGCAGATTGGATAGTGGCTGATGGCTGAGAGAAGTGGAGCAAAGAGTGTAAAATCAGTCCAGAAGGTCCAAACAAAATCCTGAATCATGACATCAGCTTAACAGTACTGTTCTTTTCAGTTTTAATACAACAATAAATATTGAAAAACTGTGTCTAAAAAGCCAAATTTGTAAAAATTGAGAGGCTTCACTGAGCTCATCTGGCTGAATTCTACCACTTTCTGTCTGTCATGACATTCTCACAGGAGACCGTAAATTTTTATTACATAGTTTTGTTACTTCTCATCTATATGTTGAATTGATTGAAGAGAAAAGAAGCAAAAGTAGCAGTAGATGTTAAATCCTCAAATACTACAATTGCATATGGACCAAAGTCTGAGCAGTAAAAGGGTAAAATGCTAGAAGTACAGTGATAATGAAGCAGTAACTTATATTTGATCAGAAATCTATTTTCTCTCCCTACAACTGTTGTGGCATTTCCACCATGAAACCTTTTTTTTTAAAGGCACACTATGCAACATTTTTCAGTTAATTAATGTGTTCCATACCGTTTTGGATGATTAAATGAGTCATTTCAGGTTGAACAAAGGTTTTCTCGGCCGCCCTGGTGGTCTGTAGGGGAAATACCGTACTTGCAATTGCAGGAGCCCTCGGCCCGCACACACAGGCTCAGAATCTCGTGCAAGATCGCGAGAGTCGGTCTTGCTTTACGGCGAGAACTGCTACACGCCCCCAGTGAAACGCATGGTCGTTGCTAGCGCAGTGGCGATATCTGTGCAGTTATCATGGCGGAACCAGCGATAAAACAGCGAAAGCCCATGTCGGAGCAGGCAAGAAAGAGGAAAAGGGCTGTGCACAGAAAGAGGAGTCGTACACGGGTGAACATCGGGCAAGCTTTTTCCGAATGGCGAGAGCTAAAAGAAAGAGAAGGCTGCAAGGCTGACGCGGACCTCGCGTTTCTGCTGATGCGATTGTAAGTAACATTGGAATGGTCTCTCTCTCTCTGTGTGCATGTTCATACTTTCACTGTGTTAGTCATTGTTTGTACTGCCGTTTTTTTTTTCGACTTTTCGTTGTGTTCGCCTGTCTGCTAAGCTCAAAACAGATCTTGACGGAGAAACCAGGAGAACAACTGAGCATCTTTACGACAGTGCACTTTTACGTTCACCCTCTAGGGGGAGCCTCGCTGGAAAATCAACCCCAGTTGAATAGTATACCTTTAATTTAGGTTGTAAGTTTGTTTTATTCATCATTCAAAAAGAAGGTCCCAGATTCATATCCAGGTTGGGGCCTTTCTCCATGGAGTTTGCATGTCTTTATGCAAACTCCATGGAGCTACTCTCTGACTAAAGTCAGAGAGTAGCTTTTAAAGTTATATTTTTTGTTTTCATGTTGTGTTATATGAAGCTCTGTTGTGTCAGAGCCTGGATAGCTGTTGATGTGTCCAGCTTGCTTACATCTGTTGTGTCTAAAGTATGTCTAGGGTTGTTCGTTTCTAAACATATATATTTGGAGAAAAGGTTTGAGAACATATGAATATCTGAGGGAAAAACTGTCTTTGGTGATAATCAGAACAATCTTAGTTTAGGCTTGGGGTGCGTGATGAAGGGGTTGTGCATGTTCTGAAGAGCTGGGCTCTGCATTGTTCCTGAGACTATATCAGTGTTGATGGACTTCAAATGATTCACTCCCCCGATGCGGGAAGATAAAATAGGGAGTTCTGTTTCACCTCCATCTACCTGGCCCTGTGGGCGTGGCAGTTATGGGATCACATGAAGTGCACGGTAGGTAGAAGAACAAGCAACACCAAAGGTTTCCTCCTGGGTGTGAACATTTAAAATCCCCCCGTCTCCTTTCTTCTGGCACTTATGTTCTGAACCTGAGCCACTGTTTTTATCGTTCAGGAATATATTTACGTAAAATGATCAGGTGGATATTGTGTGTGGACAAATATGCTGAAGCGAAAAACAAGCTAGATATCACAAAGCGTCTCACCAACCTTGTTTTGCTGGCACAATATTTTTCCAGCCTGGAGGCACTTTCTTGGTTGAAAAATTGGACTTGGAAGATTTTTGTTTTCCTTTGAGCCCCATTCGTTTAAAATTAAAGCCACATTTGTCCGCTTAATGCTTCTTCTCTTTGAAACTGTTTGTGTAACAGGTAATCTTAATGCGGTTTGACGAGGCTTGACCTCATTGGTGTATTTACATTAGACAGATGTATTCCAGGCAGCGTTTGCACATGTGTGCAGGCGTGCCGTATCTTGTTTCAAGCATTTATTTTGTGCTGCAGGAACAGTTTGTGATATTTTAATTGTAATTTGCCGGTAGGCATGTATCAAAGCAATGTTTATACATAAAATATGCTCTGTTTGCATTGTAACAGCTGCAACAAATTGCAAACAATTATGATTTATGGAGAAGTTGAATACAGTGAGTTTTTTTCCCCTCTCCACCTAAAATCCACTTTATAAAATGGCTTGAGTAGCCATGTTTATCTTTAATTTGATAGTAGGACCACCCTGCATTTTAAAGATCCCTCTCTATTCTGGCCAGTTTTTTTTAAAGGCATATTAAAAACATGACATAAGCTCCTATCTGCTGTCCTCCTTGAACCAAAGAATCCTTCATGCTAACACATTCCAGGTCTTCATGTCTGCACATTTTTGCTCTCTAATGCGAAGCAGTCCTTTTCCGACACATGCTTCCCCTTTCTGAATTATCTTTTTTTTATGTTTGCACATTTTTGTTTCCTTCTTTCATTCATAGCACCTTTCTCTATGTAACCGAGGCACCAGTGTTGAACAGTACCTGCTTTTGATACTAAATGAACAAATCTTTATATTTAATAGCTTTCTTGCCATGTTCTCACACCGTTAAATATCCGGGACCAGGACTGAGCACCACTGTGTTAGGCTAACACAAAGTATCATATAATTGTGACATGATCAGGAGATGACGTTGTCAAAATGGTTCAAAAATAAAAACAACTTTGTTGAACCACCAGTTTCTGCAATAACAGCTGCCTGGCTCTGAGATCTTCAGTCTATTTCTCCACCAGCTTTGCACATCTGGAGACTAAATTTGTGTTTTACAAAACAGCTCAATCTCTGTTAGTTTAGATGGACTCATTTTTCAAGTTTTACGACAGGTTCTCAACTAGATATCGGATTGAACTTTGCTCTGCTTGTATCTTTGTGTTTAAGGCTGACAGCAGCGTCGGTTTTCATCCACATATAGTATTTTACATCCAGACCTAAAGGTTTAAATTTGGTCTTGTCCAACCGCAGCAGCTCCTCCCACATGTTTGCTCTGTCCCTTACATGACGTGAAGCAAAATGAATTTCACAAAATAGCTGCTTTCTTTCTTCTACTGTTTTATAAAGACAACTAAGAGTTATTCCGTCGACGGATCCTTCCACCTGAGCTGTGAATTTTTCCTTCCCGCTAACGGGTGTTTTTTCTTTCCACTGTCGCTTCATGCTTGGTCAGTATCAGGGATTGCTGCAAAGCCATGTACAATGCAGACGACTCTCCCTGTGGCTCTACGCTTCTCCAGGAGTGAATGCTGCTTGTCGGGACTTTGATGCAATCAACTGGTTTTCTTATATAGGAACATTTTTGACCAATCTGTATAATCTGACCCAATCTGTATAATATGATTGAACTTAACTTTGTAAAGTGCCTTGAGATGACATGTTTCATGAATTGGCGCTATATAAATAAAATTGAATTGAATTGAATTGAATCTCATCAGCTCCTCCAGAGTTGCCACAAGCCTCTTGGCTGCTTCTTTGATTAATGCCGACCTCCTTGTCTGTCCTGTCATATATCAGATAGACATCCATCTTTTGGTAGGTCAGCAGGCGGTCCATCCTCTCCTTGTTCAGGTGATCTACTGAGCAGAGCTCTGGGAGATGTTCAAAGCTTCGAATGTTGCTATAGAACCTGACCCTGCTATAAACTGGACCAGAACTTTCTCCCTGGCCTGTCTGCTGGGTTTATTCGTCTCCACGATGCTGTGTGTTCACTAATGTCCTCTGGCAAACCAAATAAAGTGTATTCATGATTAAGATAAAAGGTGATAAATTTCCACAGGTATGAATATTTTCACAGATCTGTTATCGAATCCAAACAACTCAAGATTGTGGCTTCGACTGCCTTTGTTGTGTTTTTTAGATGGTTTCAAACTGCTCAGTGACTTCAGAGCTGTAACTGGTTAAAATAGGTTGATGCAAAAAAGGTTCTGTTTGTGGGTTTTCTTTTTCAATCAAGCCAAAATCTTCTTCCTTTCCATTCATCCCGGGGTTTCTGCTTTGCCAGTCTCAGCCTTCAGTCAGGTTGAAATCACACGAGCCTTTAAATACAATTGCCAGATGTCTTGGTCGCTTCTCTTAAGGACAGAAGTGAAACTATATAAACAAACAAAAGAGAAATTGGATAGGTCTTCTGGACGGGTTGTTTTTTGTTGAAATGTTTCATCTGTTCCCAAGAAACGTCAACAAGTTTATGCGTAACAATCAAAACTGGTTGTTCACATGCAAAAGGGGACCATCAGGCTACCAACCGAGCGTTAGTTCCCTGATGGCTGGTTATTTCTCCCAGGGGGCTGAGTCACGCTCCCAATAATGAAATACAGGAAATCATTCAAGCTTGAATGCAATTTTGTCTTTTGGTCTTCCAAAGAGGCGTTAGGTTTGGTGTGGACCGAACTTTCAGCGTCTGTCCTCTATTCAAAAGCTGCTTCCCTGGCAGAAGTCAGAAAACAAAAGCTGCACCTGGGCAGCTTTTAGCTGTTTTTTTGTAAAACATTCTTTTGATCAGATCCAGGTCACACCTGGACAGGATGCCTGAGGGTGTCCACTGTGGGAAAGTTCACATTTGAAGCTGAAGGTGTGGTGCCAACACCTGTACCCTTCCCTCTCTGTTACCAGTTGTTTAAGATGACGGTGTGGATGGAGTCCAGAAACGTCATGAAGCGGTGAAGCTAATTTCTATCTGCAAAATGTACCCGACCAAGTGATAATTCAAAGATTAACCGCTCTCTGGCCTCTTCTCAGTGGATGAAGACCCTGCTATGCTCACTATAACCATCCCTGCCTCCTAGAACATTTTTGTAAAACTTCTCTAAGAACCGTACCTTACCACGTCAGCTGCCCGGCCCACCTTTTGGACTTTGACTGGTTCATTGCTTTGTTTCTTTTCTTTTTCAGCCATTCTGGGGTAGATGTGTTGTTGTGTTTGGGATCACTGTCCTGTTGATGGACCTTTGGGGCAGGTTTCAGCTGATAAACAGATGGCCTCGTGCTTAACTTGAGAATACCTCGGTATGCAGGGTTGTTTATGGTCGACTCAGTATTCATATTTTTATGTATGCCTTGTTAACAAAAACCTGGATTCTCTAAAGCAGCAAACTGCCAAAAGTCCATATTGATAATGATCAGTTAATTAAGACACTTGATCAGATGCTTTCAACGTTACAGTTTCTACTATATATATATATATATATATATATATATATATATATATATATATATATATATATATATATATATATTAGATAAACTCTTATTTAATACAATGAAATGTCATGGAAGCAGGTTATTTTTCTAAATGATAAAAAATGTTATGTTGTCCATGCATTTTATGTGCCTATTAAATATGCATTAAAGAAAGTATAATTGAACTATATATACCTTTGTATATTCAACATTAAAGTTTTGTAATTAAAAAATCTGTTAAAAACTGATTTTTACCTTTCTTTTACCATTTTTACTATTTGCTCAGGCTAATTTGACTGTCCACAAATGATTTTCAGTCTCCCACCCTTTGAGTTGTGGAATTTAACTGGTTGGCCTGTGCAGCGAGTCTCATGCCCAGAGGGGACATCCTGCATAAAGGAGGTGTTTGTCTTTGGTCTGTGGGCCCAGCGAGTTCTGTATTGATAAGCTCCTGTCGCTATAGATAATAAGGTGGTCAGTCATGCAGCTCAGAGATCAAGTATAGCATTGAAATTAAAGAGGAATTCCCAGCCCTATTGCATTTCAAGCCGTGTGTGTGTCCCCGCTGCCCAGTCCGCTTTGTCCCTGTCATGGGCAGTAAAAACAACAATGGCAAGTTTGATTTCAAAGCAGCAGGACCAAGGTGGACAACCTTTAGAAAGGATAGAGTCCTGCAGGGCTATCGTATGACCTTGACTTGAATGGTGTCACTGAGCGGAGGAGAGGTGGGGATAAGGCCTCAACGGTTTGGAACCATCTATCAGGTGGACAAAAAGGACTTTTTGTCCTGAGAAGAAACCATTGTGATATCTGAGATCTGGCTTAATTAGCATGTATTATTCTTTTTAGCCCCACGACTGGACTCCGCCTTACACACGTCTGAAATATCCCCTCTGAAATATCCTCGAGTTGTTATTTTAATTAATTGAGTTAATATGCTAATTTAGGCACCTTTTTTTAAGGTTCTTTTGTTGTAATGCTGCCTGAGTCACAGGTCTCAAGGAAACCCACAACATTTATGTTACTCTGAGTTCAAGTCAATCTTATTTATATAGCACCAATTCATGACACACGTCATCTCAAGCCTCTTTGCAAAGTCAAATCCAATCAAATCCTCCAGGTTGGTCAGAAAGTTTCCTGTCTAAGGAAACCCAGCAGGTTGCATCAAGTCTCTCCAAGCAGCATTCACTCCTCCTGAAAGAGCGTGGAGCCACAGTGGACAGTCGTCTGCATTGTTGATGGCTTTCCAGCAATCCCTCATACTGAGCATGCATGAAGCAACAGTGGAGAGGAAAACTCCCCTTTAACAGGGAGGAAAACCTCCAGCAGAACCAGAACCAGGCTCAGTGTGAACGCTCATCTGCCTCGACCCACTGGGGGTTACAAGTCATGGATTTCTCTGGATCTTGTCATAGACTTTGCAGTGTTTTGCAAAACTGTTAATGCCCTTTGTACTTCACATTTAAATACATTACAGCCACACATTAATGTGATTCATTGGTATTTTATCAGAAAAGCCAACACAAAGTAATGTATAATGGTGCAAGGAAGTTGTTTTTCAAAGCACTTTACCAATAAAAATCTGAAAAGGTGTTGCAAGCAACTACAATCCACCCTGTTTACTTTACTTTGATACCCCTAAGATCCAGTGCAGCCAACTGCCTTCAGAACTAGTTCACAGAGTCCACCTGCATGCAGTTAAATCTCATTATAAATCCAGCTGTTCTCCAACAAGCCTCAGGGGTTTGTTAGAGATCATTAATGAACAAGAGGTTCACCCTGCAGCAGGACATCTAGTCAGAGCTGCAATGGATCGATCGAGCTCAAAAGATATTTATGTGTTAATGTAACCCAGTCAAAATCCAGATTTAAATCCAATTAAGAATTGAACTTCATGTTCACAGATGCTCTCCATCCAATCTGTCTGAGTTTGGGGTATTTTGCAAAGAATAACGGGCAAAAATTCAGCCTATAAATGTGCGAAACTAGAAGAGACAAAAGACCTGAAGCTGTGATTGCAGCCGGAGGTGATTCTGCAAAGGTTTTGACCCGAATACACCAGCACCCCTACATTCAGATTCTTTTTGGGGGAGGGGAAATATGATGAAAACCATGGATTACATTCCTTCCACTTTGCAATTATCTGCAACTTTTTTTTTGTCCATCCCATACACTATAGACAGGCTGTAGTATGTGTTAAAGATCTTATAAACACATTATGACCTGCCAAAATGGAAACTAATGGGACAGACCTCAAAGAAAGCCAGAAATTGGCATCAGCCAAGAAATATCTGATTGGTTATCCTCTGTTTCAGCAATTTGGGGAAGCAGGACAAGAAATAACCTTATTGCCTTAAAAAAAAAAGACTTTCATGTCTAAACTAGCCACAGATATCCTCAAGCTACAGTACTCCATCCAGCAAAGGCAGTAGCCAGTACAAGACAATCCAAACAAGCATCCAGCCATAAAGACTTTTATTTCAGCTTCTTCATTCACTCCTTCGTTGACCCATGACCTTTAGTATGTTTTCACTCCAACATCTTTCAATGTGGGACATGTGGAAGATTTCAGCTGAACATTACCTGGTGTGTCCCAGCAGGAATGTGCGTATATTGAGGTGTGTATATTACCTCAAACTTTAAAACCAACACATTGTCTTCAGAGTCCAGTGATAAATGTGTGTTTGAATCCACAGAAATTGACAAAGAACAGAACATATCATACATTAAATTTGGGCCTTCACATTGCTCATTTTCATTTATTAGTCTTCTCATTGTGAAGCAGCTGTTTGGCCAGAAAAGAAATCCGTATGCCGACTGCTTTTGTTTACATTTTTCTTTCTGCCATATTTCTGACATCATTCCTGCGGATTTCCACCAAAACGGTGATTAAACTGTTCCAGTTTGTGTCTGGATATATCTTCTTCTTGGCGGCCTGTTGGGGAGGGAAGCCAAGGGTTACGTTGACTAAATTCAACTCGAGAGATTCATCTCGTCTGCGCTGCTGCGCGCTCAGATGTGTCCGTTCACAACGTGCTAATGCTGCCATGTATTAAAGAAAAGAAAGCACATTATCGAAATTGCTCTGGATTCCAGACATCCTAAACAATTTGGAGGGCTGCATTGCTCATAATCAGAGGACTGGTGCATGGTTCTGTTTGCCTTCCAGAAATCTCAAGTAGATTGTGTACAGGCAAAAAAGGAAACCTCCTTTTTTTCCCCATCCCATTTTTCAGTTTCATTCCTCTTGATTTTGTCTCCGCAACAGATTTAAAACTGGTGACCGTCACAAAGAATCTCAGCGAACTCTTTGTGTTTGAATTAAAAGGAAGAGAGACAGAGTACTAGTAAAAAAATTTGATGATTCCTCAAGGAGACGTGCAGCTTAGCCAAGTGTCTGAGCTTGTCAACGGCTGTTCAGAATCTGCTACTTTAAAGTAACGTGACCCACCAGCCTATAGGGAACATATGAAATTGGGCTCTAAGGTATGTCTTGAGGCCTTTTCTGCTGCTGCACTCACTGCATCGTCCTTCACTCCCAGCTTCCCTTTTTCTTTCTTTTTTTCTCCTGCTAATTATTTGGACTAATAAGTGAGCCTTGCAAACGTTGAAGGAATTCATTTACGGTGAAAACATTGATACCCAAACTGGGAATCAAGCTAAAGTGGATTCGCTCTTCACAGCACATGAAGTGCATTCTTCAGAATGGTCTTTGTTTTATCACTACACTCTGGACTGCTTTGGTGTATTATTTCACCTGAGTAAATACTGGACGCCATCTCTCCTACTTAGCGGCGTGCACATGTCTTCCAGGAGTGTCCCGTGCAGGCTTCAGCTGCTGGATCCTTTGGCCCAGTTACTGCCCCCCCCCCACCCCCACCCCCCGCTTCCTGTCAATCCAAGAGCAAGTGCAGGAGTTTGTGTTTTAGGTCCGTATCCTATGAGACCATCTGCTGTTGATGGACAGTTTCTCATCAGGTCAATGTCAGTCTGTCTTTTTGGTCCCGGTTCTCCGTTGCACCGAAATGCCAAAGGTTTGAGCGCACGGCTTAAACTTTCAAGCTTCTGAAATGTAGACAGGCTGAATTCTTTGCATATTTTCATGTGATTGTAATGCATATTAACATGTGTGTGAGGTTCTTGGAGGAGAGAAACGCAGATGGTTAAAGTTTATTAGCACCTTCTGGGAGTTTAAACTGGGTGCATTTGAACTACCTGCTCTCAGCACCCTCCACACTCATCAGAACCCTAAAAAAGGTGTGTAATAATTTTTTTTTAAAAATCCATCTTTTAATTTAAGGAACATTTATTCCAAAATAATAATATTTTATAAACTTGCCAGTGACACAGTTATTGGAACTCCACAGTGACGATAAAAGTTTTTTTTAGAAAAAATTGATCTTTTTTTAGTTCATACACTTAAGTTAAGCATTATTTCTTGGAAGGTAATCGGTAATCAACTACTTGCTGTTTCACTGGAGTGTAATATGATGTGACAGCTTCGCCATTTTATCTCAGACACCCTTCAAAATGAGAAAGACAGGACCCAATCTGTATAATATGATTGAATTTGACTTTGTAAAGTGCCTTGAGATGACATGTTTCATGAATTGGCGCTATATAAATAAAATTGAATTGAATTGAATTGAAGAGAACATCTCACCAACACCACCTTTATTCAATGAATAAAGGTGGTGTTGGTGAAGAAAGTGGTAAACGAATCTCTCACCAACACCTTTGGTGAGAGATTCCTGGAGTAAGGCACTTTAGTGTCATCACCTTGCCATAACAACCAGGCCAACCAACTGTTCAGAAGAGATGCCAGGGAACGTCTTTTCTGTCCAACTGTCACAAATGCAAACGTTTAAATTTCACATAAAGCTGTGGGGACTTTAAATGAGTAACAAAAGTTGTGTTGTTTTTTTATACAAACACTAAACTAAGGATAAATATGTGGACAAGCATCTTATATCCACTGATAGGTATGGTGGAGGATCTGTGACGCTGTATGCATGACATCATGACCAGAGGTGGGTAGAGTAGCCAAAAAATGTACTTAACCTCTGATAATGAGTATGCTACAGCAGTTAAAAATGAAATCATCTAAAGTTAAAATGTGGTTGTTATTTGAATGCTTCGTGATAGAGGCTTGATGATCTTATTAATTAATCATTCACTGATTAATGAAATCACTTTTCTGGTTTGTTTAAAGTCTGTTTGACAGGCAAATCTGACAAATAGAGACATACAGAAAATGTGCTGAAGTTGAATGTTTCAGCAGAAAGGTCTGACAATGTTATTTAAAAATGGAATTTACTGAATTTACAGGTCAGCATCCTTGTGTGCCATGTTGAAGGTAAAAAAAAACAAGGCGCCGAAAATGCATAACTGTATCAATAGGAACATTATTTTTTGGTAAGAAATAGAGGATGGAATAATAATGTTTTTGGGGGGGTTGTGTTTGGCTTCAAATTTAAGTGTGTGCTAACACACATTACAACAGTGTGGCACTCTGAGAAAAGCAGCCTACTTCCTACCTAGAAACTCATCTGCTCTCAGTAGTAGACCTATTTTTTTAGGTTTGCATGGCGTGCAGTCCTGTGAAGAAGTGTTTCCCAATCATAAATCATGAAAACTACGATTAAACACTTTGGTTCAGTTTTACACCAAGTAGTCTGTAATCTTCTGAAAAGCAAGAGATCATGTACAAATTGAAAGAAATTCAAAAACCGACGAGGAACAAAGTCACAGACATTATTATTATTATTATTATGGAAAAGGCTACAAAGCACATGTAAAGCACCTTGCTCGTCTGAATAAAGGTCAGTGATTCGGGCTCTATTCAGGAAGGAGATGGGTTCTCACTGAGTGGTTCATGTTTGTCAGAGTATTGAAACAACATCTCAAGAAATCAGCCAGGGAGTTAAAGCTTGGAGTCAAATGGATTTTCCAAATGGTTAATGCCTTTAAGCATACCTCCAAATTCATTACAGAAAGGCTCAAGCAAAACGAAAGTCAATGCTTTAGAGTGGCCATCACAAAGCTCTGAGCTCCGTTATGTAGAAAATCTGTGGGCTGAGTGATCTGAGAGACCTACGACCCTGACTCTGTTATATCAGTTCTGTCAGGAAAAATGGGTCAAAATCCCAGCAAACGGTTTTGAGGAGCTTGTGGAGGGAAACTCCACAAGCTCCTCACCTGGTCTGGTGTTCTGTTAGCTGTGACATCATCAGGGGAGGCAGATCATCCTCTATTACCATCTAACATAGAAAGTACTCCTGGATCAACGTGAGCTTCTGTGCTTTCTGTGTCTCTGCTCTGTCTTCTCTAAGCCCCAGTGGGTCGAGGCAGATGAGCGTTCACACTGAGCCTGGTTCTGGTTCTGCTGGAGGTTCTCCTCCCTGTTAAAGGGGAGTTTTCCTCTCCACTGTCGCTTCATGCATGCTCAGTATGAGGGATTGCTGCAAAGCCATCAACAATGCAGACGACTGTCCACTGTGGCTCTACGCTCTTTCAGGAGGAGTGAATGCTGCTTGGAGAGACTTGATGCAACCTGCTGGGTTTCCTTAGAGAGGAAACTTTATGACCAACCTGGAGGATCTGATGGAGTCTGACTTTGTAAAAAGCTTTGAGATGACGTGTTGTGAATTAGCGCTATATAATAATAATAATAATAATAATAATACATTTATATATGAATAAAATTTCATTAAATCTGTTGTATACTGGTGCCATTCATGCAAACTGAGCTGCGCAGAATGCAGCCTGCTGCTTTAACTGTTTCCTTTAGTTGCATACCAAAGCACCGGGTACAGCAGAATATCCATCAAAATGCAGGGAAGTTGCACCAACATTCAGTTAGGAGCTGATATTTTATTTCCTTTCCTGCCCTCCCCCTACAATACCACCAGCTTGTCTTTTTTTATCAGTGGTGTGTTTCCAGCTTCCATCTGGCTGAGCTGATATCACAGTGGTGGCCTGTTGTAGTGTGGCTATCCCCCTCCTTTATCTTATCCCTTTTGACAAAACTTTTTTTTTTTTATCTCAACTTGTCACGGCAGAAATAATTCAGAAATCAGTCAACAGAACACAGGAAATGGGGGGTTTGGGGGATAAACCCGCTTGCACAACCTGACCATGCTGTGTGTTGCTCCGTGCAATGCTAGTGTTTTCTCACGCCACACGGCAACGTTTTCAGCCATCTCCCAGCCTCAAAAAAGCAGAGATCAAACAAAGCCACCGTTTTTATTATTCTCTTCACCTCGCAGGGCTGAGCTGAAGTGCATGTCATGCGTTGAGAAGTGCAGTGAAAACACTGTGAATTCCTTGTGCCGCGGTGTGACAGCCGGCGATTGCGGGAGTCTCGCGGCAAGCCTCGAAGGGGGAGCTTCTCAGCGGAGCGGCAGGCCAACCAAAACAGAATCATGTTTGAACACCTATTTCCACTGGGATGGGGGGACGGAGCAGGTCCCCCGGCTTCAATCAGGATCCTAAAACAGGGAGGCCTTTGATAAAGACCCTGCTCACTACATTTATCTTCTTCCTCTGGGGGTTGCGCTGGCTTGTGTCGTCCACTTTGATCCTGCTCTTTTGGAAAGCGGCGTCGGACATATCTACAGCTGATAACACGCTGGTGAAGAACTCAAACACACCACCCTCTGAGCTCCTAATCAAACTGCACGGATGTGCGTAGCATGTTGTGCAGGGCCACATTTCCCCCCCCCCCCCCCCCCCCCTCTCGTCCCCGTTTATGGAAAGAGCGCCATTAATTTTCCAAGCGCTGTCATAAACATCACCTCCTGGTTAAAGAGGAGCTGTGACAGGGCGCTGCCCCACAATGTGCAAGGGCAACAATATTTGACTTGGACGTTCTCCCGGTGATGAGGCCAAACCCTGCAACAGGCCTCTTGGCAGATGTCATGCCTGAGTGCTTTGGAATAATGCTGATAGGAGCTGAGCTGGACTGGACTGGACCCATGACAAACCCCGCTGTAATCTGTGCATCAGCATTCACGGCACACCGGGCTGTGGCCCAACACTTTGACTCCGCTGCCTGTGGTTATCACACAGATTTCACAGTTTACAGTCCCCCCCCCCCCCCAGCATCTGGTTTTAAGGAAAATTAAACTAAGCCTCTACAGGAAAGTCTGAGGTGTATTTTTCAGTCTCCACCTTAAGGAATTGCACTTGATGGCCACTTTGTTAAGTGCACTGCCTTAGTTCTTTGTGTCACAGATTAAGCAAAAAGATTTTGGTCTATATTTACATGACAACGACACACAGTGGCTGCAGATTTGTCAGCTGCACAGCCATGACATCCACGTTTCACGTCTTACCACATCCCAAAGGTGCTCGGCTGCATTGAGATCTGGGGACCGTGAAGACCATTGGAGTACAATAAACTCAACATTATATTCCAGAAACTGCTTTGAGATGATTCAAGCTTTACCTTTACGACTATGCAGCATTCGTAAAGAGTAGCAGCAATACTCAGGTAGGCTGTGGTATTTTAATGCTGTTTGATTGCTGCCTACGGGTCCAAAGTCAGCAATACTCCCACATCATTACACTACCAGCAGCAGCAGCCTGAACTGTCCATCCAGGGCATGATGGATCGACGGTAAACGTGTAAACGGTAAACGTGTGGCACAGCTAAAATCGAGTCCTATCAGACTAGGTTAATGGCTAATCCTGGTGAGCCACAGTTTCCTGCTGATGGTTGACAACAGTGACACCTTGTGCTGTCTAGCCCATCTGCTTCATAGTCTGAGGTGTTCCACATTCACAAGTTGTATTTGGCATATGTAGGCTGGAACAAGTTACTGTTACCTTTCTGTTAGTCCGCCCATTTCCCTCCACAGCACTGGCCTCCACTGGATAGTTTCTCTTTTTCCCCCTTCGCAGATATAACTCAATAGTATTCTCATAAGTCCATTATGTGTAACTGTGGGCTGTCAGTAAACCCTAACACAATTTTTAGTGAAATCCAGAAGGAACTCTGAAAAAACATGTACACCCTGAAGAAATTGTATTGGCTGGAACTGTTACCAGGCGGATTTGGCACGTCAGATAGAGCCGTCTGTCTGTGCGTCTTTCTGCCTGGAAGGCTGCTCTCAAAACACCTAAATAAGAGGCAGAAAATACAATCTCAGTACCGTAAAACCCAGAGATAAATGTAACTTATCTTTTTCCATGTGATTTATCTGAAAAGTCATCTTTGCTGAAGAGAAACAAAAGGGTTTTGGTTCAGAAGTTTAGATTTCAGACTTTATTTCCCCCCTCTTCCCTGGTCTTAGAAAGATTCAAAGCTAAGGGTTTAAAGGAAGTGTATCCAGGAAGACAATGGGAATATTGAGAATTGGTCTGCGTCATTAGGGAAGACCAGGATTAGCAGAGACTTCCTGTTTGTGACTGGCTTGGGGGCCAGACCAGCCTGGGACGTAGGCATTAAAGGGAGAAGGCAGCCTTTAAAAATGGGATACCTTAAACAGGCCAGCCACGCAGGACATGTTTTCTTTCCCATGACACATGGAGGCTGCCACTTAGCTCACAGAGCGCGCACGTTCGACTCACCTCCTGCTCCCCTCACCCCCGGGGCCAACTGGCGGATCATAAACTGATAGCCTCAAAGGGAAATTTAGGATAATGGTTTGTAAAATAACTTTCAAATTACAATGAGCAAAGAGCTCTGTTTCATGTCAGTGTTATGGTGAGTGCAGTACAGCCACAGGAGTGAGCTGTTTGGCTGAAAGGCTTGTGCTGCAAGAGCCTGTCATTCATTCATTCATTCATTCATTCATTCATTCATTCATTCATTCATTCAAATGTTGCTGCTCCTACAATATGGCGATATGTTACTGTCTTCATATATATATATATATATATATATATATATATATATATATATATATATATATATATATATATATATGTGTGTATCTGTATACATATATATATATATGTATAATCTGTATAATCTGATTGAATTTGACTTTGTAAAATGCCTTGAGATGTGATGCTTTATTAATTGGCGCTATATAAATAAAAATGAATTAAACTGAATTGTATTGAAACATTTAAGGTTCTGAAGAGGATCTTTGTCATTATTACCTTTTGCTTCGGCTTCTCCATCTATAGCAGTATCCATCATAGGCTGGAGGTCAAACATATACAGGTTGGCACCTCAAATGTAACTCCACTGCTTCAGGATCTTTGTCAAAATCTGTGAGAAGCAGCTTGTCTGCCCTAATGTCAGCAGATCAGCTTGATGTCTGTGCCTTTTGTGATGTCATCAACCTACCAGAGTTATTTTACAGCATGTCTTTAAAATTGCATTATGCACATCAAATCTTTATTACCCAGCTGTGTTTTCGAGTTCAGTGTAGGCTACATTAGTTTGTGGGGAAAAAAAGCTTCAACACTGGACAGTCTCTTTAACAATTCATGAATTCTGAACGCCGAGTTGATCAGGTTCTGAGGGTCTGACAATGCTGCAAAAAATGTTTTCACTGGAACAGTCTTTAATTTGGGTTTGCTAAAGTATGTAGCAAGTAAAACTTCATCCAGACTAAACTGAATTAGTGAGAGCTTCATAACTGCAGATGATTATTTCCACAACATAAATATGTTGATGTCAGTGCAGAACTGACCTGTTCAGGAAGCTCTTAGTGGTCAACTGCAGATTGGAGGATGATTATGACGGAGCAGATGTGAAATCAAGTGTATTTTTAGTTTTTGTACTGTTTTATTGTCCAAGGGTGATGCCGGAAAACTAGTCCATGCATTTATTACTTCAAGGCTGGACTGTTGTAATTCTTTACTATCAGGAAGTCCACAAAATGCAGTTCAAAGTCTTCAGCTGATCCAAAATGCTGCAGCAAGAGTTCTGATGAAAATCAACAAGAGGGATCATATTTCTCCAATTTTAGCTTCCCTTCATTGGCTTCCTGTTAAATCAAGAATAGAATTTAAAATTCTTCTTCTAACGTATAAAGCCCTTAATAATCAAGCTCCATCATATATCAGAGCTCTGATTACCCCGTATGTTCCTAACAGAGCACTTCGCTCTCAGACTGCAGGTCTGCTGGTGGTTCCTAGAGTCTCTAAAAGTAGAATGGGAGGCAGATCCTTTAGCTATCAGGCTCCTCTCCTGTGGAACCAACTCCCAGTTTTGGTCCGTGAGGCAGACACCCCGTCTACTTTTAAGACTAATCTTAAAACTTTCCTTTTTGACAAAGCTTCTAGCTAGAGTGACTCATGTTACCCTGAGCTACCTCTATAGTTATGCTGCTATAGGCTTAGGCTACTGGAGGACATCAGGGTCTATTTTTCTCACTCTGCTGAGTTCTCCTACTGTTCTCCAATCTGCATTGTTTGTTGTCATTTCAGCTTTTAACTTTTTGTTCTCTGTCATTTTTTTTCTTCATAGTAGGTACACCTGGAGGATTTGATGGAATCTGACTTTGTAAAGAGCCTTGAGATGACATGTGTCATGAATTGGTTCTATATAAATAAAATGGAATTGAATTGAAATTATTGTATGTTCCTTTTGGGGTAAATCTAGGAAAAAACAATATTTACATATATATTAGTTCAATTTGGTGGTTATCATATTGGATATTTATTATTTAAACTCAAAACTGCTGAGTTTTTAGTGGATAATATCAACAGTTAAAAAGAGTTACTCATGTTCTACAAGCATCCAGTTATTTGGATGCATTCTTGTCTTCATCTGGATGTACGTCCATTCAGACCTTCAGCGTTCACTAAACCATTCCCTCATGTCGACCACCTAACAGGAAGCTGTCGTCTCTTTGGGATGGTTGGCATTCTCGGTACTTTCTCCGACATGTTTGCTCGGTAACGAACAGGCTTTGAAAGCTTCTGTCAACGGGAGAAATGCCTAATAATGCGGAAAGAGTTTGTCCCGGGTCAAAAGAATTAACCTCTAGTTGTGTGCGGGGCTAAACTTGGATAAGGAGGGCGATAGTCAGGTCTTTCAAGATTTATTTTGGGTCCCTCCCTCTCTTGAAAACACTCTTCGGTTAATTTTTGTACGGCCTGCTTGGTATGTGTTAGATTTCCTCCTCTTCCCACCACACACCCTCGTTGTTCCGCATATCAGGACTTTCAGCAAACTTCCAGATTAGCTAAACGAGGCTTTGGGACCAGGTGTCTTTTATACCAAGACCCAGGTCCTTGTCTGTAAATGGTGGTCAAGTAGGAGGAGATTTAGATGCTTTTGGATAACTGCAAAAGGAGCAGCTCATTAGATTAGAATATAACTGAAAAGTTAAAATACTTAATTAATTCTGCTCAAACAGTGAAGGTTCTTTTTTTTAATTTAACCTTTATTTATACAGGTATTCTCATTGAGAGCCGAGATTTCAGAGAGACTTTTTCATTACCATTAGTGGTCGGCTTCAAGCGTTTCTCTCTGTTAATTTTGATGATTTTGGGTTACAGCTTAAACAAAACACTTTCAGTTTCTCTGAAAATAATATTAATACTGAAAAATACTAATGAAACATAAAAAAAGAGCTTTTATTGGAAAGATATATCATATTACAGCCTGACTTTGCAGCTGTCCAGCAGACGGCCATTGACACCCTCCAGGAATGGTCCGTGCTAAAGAAGCTGGATGTTCACAACATGCTGTATTAAAGCACATAATTGGAAAGTTGAGTAGAAGGAAAACGTGTGTTAGAGGGACCGAACCTAAGCTGCTCGCAGTCCGGTGTGACGTTTCCACAGTCAGTGACTGGGGTGCCAGGCCATGTTGGTCCACTGGGTTTTCTGGAGTCCACAGTCAATGCAGCCATCAACCAGGAGGTTTTAGGGCACTTCCTTCTGCTGGCAAGCTTCATGGAGATGCCGATTTCATTTTTCCAGCCATACTTGGTACCGACCTTCACTGCCAGGGTTACCAACACCCGCTTCAATGACCGCGGTGTCACTGTGACTGATTAGTCATACTGTACTGTAATACATTATGGAGCTCTAAACGTGGAAACGCTTTATTTCCAAACCGTATGTATGCACTTTTTCATCACAGCATTCAGCTTTTTTTTTTAAATGCAGCCCCGTTTCATCCTGAAAGAAAGGAAAAGTATCAAGCCTAATCATAACCTTCCACGTCTGTGCTTATTTCTGTCTATCAAACCTTTTAATTACAGAAGTGGAAATCAATCTGTTAGAGGTCTTTCATTTGTTACTGCTGGGCTACTTAAATTATTACCTGCATTAAGCCACCAGTAAAGCTTTACCACATTTTATTTAAAGAGAAGATGGTTGGAAAATTAATTAAGAGATGAAGCTCCCGTATGATGCGCCGGCTTCCTGTGATCTCTTTCGCTGCTTGAAACGATTAGTCATGATGTAATTAAACGCAATCACTGAAACCATAATTGAATCTTGCAGGTTTCTGCCTGCTCAATATCAGCCCGAAGGAAAGCCAAGCCGAGAATCAAACTGAGCGCTGCCCTGGTGTTGACCTGGACACTGCATTCTGTGAATCTGCCTTCGACAAACACTGCAGAGACCGAGCCAAAGAACAAAGCTAATTGAATTTAGTGCAAACATTTTCTTTTTCTCCCCTGGCTGTCTTTATCCGTCTTCAGGACTGATTGTGCTGTGTACGCTTTTCCTTTCAAAGCCTTACACCTGCAGCTTTGTGCGCGCCGGAACGCGTCCACAAATATACGACTCTGATAGCGCTGCACCTGTTTGGAAAGTTATTTTAGGCAGGCTAAACAATAATCACGGAGTAACTCATCATTAAAGCAGACCGAGGCTATTATAGCTGTTATGTGAGGGTTAGTTTCAGTTCACGTGCACGCCATTCTTTACACAGCTGCAACAGTTCAGATTCAAAGTTTTGCTATTTAAAGTGAAACAGGACAGATTTTCTTCCATTAATGAGCCCAGCGGTGAAAAGCCATGTTATGGCTTCAAAACAGGAACAAATGTATGTATAATAGGTATAACATATTAAGGTCTGTGTAGAGAGGGAAACAGTAAAGTCTGACTCTGTTTTCAATCAACGTCTCTCCGGGCATTTTCTAAGAGCATGCAATATTTTAGTGTTTGGGCTTGTAGCTTTTGACAGTGTCTTCGTTTCCTTGCCTGAATTGGAGAAATGTGGAAATAAAAAATGTGAAAGATAGAAACGAGCAAACAAGGCTGCTGTGAATGCAGCCTGTAGAGTGATTGCGTTAAAATGAAGCTTTAAAGTCGAGGATTAATACATCATGAACTATGAACCCCCTGTGGTCTGACGAGTACACATTTCAAATATTTTTTTGAAAATCACGGCTATCGTGTCCTCCAGGCCAGGAAAAGGACAGTCAGTCAGAGAATGAGGAATGAGGTGGAATGAGGGCATATTTAACATATTCCTATTCACCCAATCTGTTTTCTGTTTGCAGCAATGGGCCGCCACACACTACTGATCCAGCCTTCATGTCATTATCCAAACATGGTGGTGGATTTCCATTGTAGGGCTGCAGATCATTTTCTGTCAAAAGTGTGTTTTCTATTTCCTTTTAAAAAAATAAACTGTTTTTTTGTTTTCATTTTGTAAGTATAATTATTGTACTGTATGTGTTCTGGTTGTAAAGTATGCTGAAAATTAATTGGGAAGCTACTGTGTAATGACCCAGCAGGCCTGTTTAAATTAACTCGCCTTATTACTACGTGCAATTCTGCTTTGGATTATACTCACTTTTGTTTGTGCAAAAGCAATAAATTAAAATGTATGAGTTAAACAAGCAGGAGGGAGGATTCCAGTGGGAGAAAGTCAGAGGTAACAATGCAAGATCCTGTGTGTTTTTTTTCTTCTGTTATCCATCAATGTGTTTATCACAGAGTTTACTGGTTGCCAGATTTGAGTGCAGCTGTGGATGAAGGCTCATAATGACACATGTGGGTCACCCCGTGTCGAATCAACCCGAGGTTAACTGCTTTAACTTTTATGTCAAAAATGTGTCGGCTTTTTGGAGAAATTACAAATATTGGAACAGATGAACAGTTATTTTTCAAGTTAGAAAATCTTTAGAGTTTGGATTTCAGTTGCAGTTTTTGTTCTTACTGGAAGGTACGTTTAGGGAGAAACGCTACAGGCACAATTTCTTCCTCTTGGGTCGTCAACATGCAAAGAAGGTTTTTAAAATGAGGAAAAGTCATGTGGGATTTTTTTACACTTTTTTCATGTTTTTAACTCTGTTGTCATTAAACTTTAATCACAGGCTAAAAAATTAACCAGTAAAAATAACGGTTAACACTTTTTCAAAGAAAAAAGCTGGCTTATTGTTATGGGACAGCAAGGATCCATCTAACGGTTCCAGACACACAATGATACCACGCTGGTTGTGGAATAGATGCAGCAAGCTACCGAAGCCCCGACCTTAACGCAATTAAAAGTTTGTAGAATATATTAGAATATGTTTAAAGGGCCTATATCATGCAAAATTAAGCTTTTTAGAGCTTTTAGCTATGTCATGATGTTATTCCCTCATCAAAGTCATGCCCAAAGCGTGATTCATGCATGTCTGGGTATTCCTCTCTGAGCAGCAGCCCCCCCCCCCCACACACACACAAAACGAGCGAGCAGGACCAGGTCTACGTATACCGCTGATTACCCACCACTTCCAGGAAGTCCCTACCTTGACCACACCTGCCCTGCCCAGAAGACATGTCCAGCGAGCTGTGATGATGCATAGCGGGACCATTTCTGCTCGAAGATGAGACGAAGTGGCTCTTTTAGCACCTAATCTGCACAAGGGCAGCATCTTTTGAGACAATGTTGCAGCGGCTCTAGGGCGACCCCACATGGGTAGAGGCAGCGTTGCAATAAAGGCAAGTGTTGGAAAAATAACACCATAAAACAACTAATATTTAATTTTTTTAAATCCCCCATTGTGCTAAATGCAATATTTCATGATATATAGGCCATTTGTTTCATGCTGCCTTTAACAAACAAGACGTCCCCTATGATTTCCTTGTTCTTAACGGCAATTATTGGCCATATTTTAATACTATTATTTTAGATTTGTTATGTTTTTTAGCTTGATTATTTTTATGATTTGTATTCTATTGTTTTGAACCTCATTTATTTAAGCAGCTTGAGAAGTCACAAGATTTTAAAGTGTGCTATACTAATAAAATTTACTGAAGTTATTGATATAGTTGACTTTGGAGAAACATCATATAGAACTTTTAAAGCCGTGGTCCGCATCAGGGAAGCCATCAGTTTAAATGAACTCCATCAATTCTGTCAGGAAAAGTAGTTAAATCTCCATCCAGTAGTATATCGGAAGCATGTGGTCGAGATGCAACTAGTTAAAGCACGTTTGACCAAATATCAATCAGGATCCAAGTATAATTTTAATCCTGTTTGGATCACAGAAAAACTTTAGCAAGTGGGCAGTGTGTGGGTTGTCTTGCAGTCACCTGAGTGGTTTGCGTTAATGGAAAAAAGTTTTTAGCTGCTTTAAACTTACCTCTGTATTCACTGTCGACTTTTCCTCCCGTCTCTAGTGCCAGCAGAAGCTTAAGCTCACAAAATAAAAACTCATTGAATCAACGCTAAAACTCCAAACTGTCTGTCGATAACGAAACAGTGAGCTAACAGTTCAGGGACACTTACCTGTCTATGCAGAAAGATTAAAGCTCAGACAGTCAGAAAGCAAAGCTTCTTTTACTGGCAGTCCATTTAAAGCCAATGTGCTGACCAATCAAAGCTTGTTTTTTTTTTTTATTATTATAAGGACCGAAACAAAATCCTGAAGTGTATCATTCGCTCAGCTGAGATTTGCAGCTAGTTACGGAGCATAAAGGCTTTTGGCCTCAATTAAATTTGATGGACATCTGGGGCCGTTGAAGGCATCCTGACCTTTCAGTTACAAGGTGGTTGCTGTAACCGCAAGGCCACCCTGCCGCCTGCCTTCAGCTCACCGGTGGTTCCTGACTTGACTCACTTATATCCCTAAATGTTAGCAGACTTAATACAGTGGGACTCCATGATGTCACATAATGTGAGTGGTTAGAAAAGCTGCTTCTCATTAGCTGGTGGACTGGAACCAATATTGCGCGTGTGTGTGTGTGTATTATGCCCTCACGTATACATGAACTGGACGCTTACAGTACATGCATAGGCATATTTAAGCGTGTGTGTGTGTGTTTCACGTGAGAACAACAGGCAGGGACTTCCCCTCTGTTTGGAGCTAATCCCCGGCTGCACTGCCCAGATTAATGTGCTGTGGGAGCAAGAGCTGACAATTAGAAAAGTGCTTGTTCCTTTTTAGAGCTCAAAGTGAAGCCTGCTGTGACAAACTCACACCACAAATGTTAACATTTCGAATGGGGACGCTGGAGATATGAAAACGGCGAAACTTCTCAGAGGATGGTTTGCAGCAGTGCATGGCATGCTTCGCTTTGAACAGGAAGGTGATTGTTTTCATGTTTGCAAATCCCGTTTTGGTCGACTTGCTCAGATCAGACTAATCTCTAAACATTTTAGGAGGAAACCGTGCCCCTCCCGGTCACTTTGAACTCTGTTTTCTGTTAAAGATTGACAGTTTAGACTAAAGAATGGAAACAAAAAGTGTGTGTAGATTAAGTTTGCTGCAGCCGTTGCTTACTTCTTCAGTGTAAATTCTGCTTTTACTTGGAGCAAGCATATTTTTCCCCCCAATATTTTTTGGGACCAAGAGATAAGATCACCTATGTTCCAAAATGTAAAAACATCTGACTTAAATGGTAATTGGTATGCTTTCAAACTGAGGGCAGTCTATTGTTTTTTTTTTTTTTAAATGATGATGTCAATACATTTTTATTTCATCCTTTCGTCAGACTTTTTTCTTTTTCACAAAAATTACCAAAGGTCCCTCTGAATGAACACATCTGGTGACTTACTTTAGATCAATCTAAAATATTTTCCACTTAAAGCAGCAGCATCTACACTTCATGATATTTCAGGTCCAAATACCAGATATTTGGCGTTAGGATGGCAAATGTTCAGTTTAATTCAGTTTATTCATAAGGTACCAATTCACAACACATCGTCTCAATGCACAAAAAAGCCAATCAATTAAATCATAAAGCTTGCTAGTCAAGTAAATGCATGCCAATTGATCCTAGTTATTAAACACTAATCAGGTTCAGAATAAAATAGAATTAAATGTAATAGAAATCATTTATTGTCCCACGGTGGGGAATTTCAGGTCTACCATCACCAAACTCTAAGGCAAATAAAGCAATTAAAGCAATAAAGCATGCAGATGAACTCTTGGAAAGGTGTCGAAACGTTTCCAGAAAGTCCAGTTGCCTCCGATTTAAGCCTGTTTGCTAATGCAGATGAACCTGCATGATGAACGAATCTGGATTCACAAACAAGAATGAGACTGCAGAGTAAAGACAGATTTACACGATAAGAAGAAATACAGTTACATGCTATAAAAAAAAAAAAAAAAACTCAACTTGGTAGGGTGATTTTAAGAAAAGGTATAAAATGTGCATGGATATTTATGCATAAAAAACACACTGATTACAAGATAGCAAAAAAAAAAAAAAAAAAACAGCAAGGGTGTAAACAGTTATTGGGAGCAGTGATGTTTCTAAAGTCTAAAAGCTGCTGGGAGGAAGGATCTGTGATAACGCTCCTGTGTGCACCCAGGCTGCAGCCGTCTGTAGCAGCTTGGTGTAATTTGGGGAAGGGGGTTGGGAGCCAACAGTGGTGTTATTTTTGCCTTCTGTGTCCCACCACCTGCGCTGGGTGGAAGAAGGACAGAATTGGCCACCGTGGTGAGCTTATTTAAAGACCCTAAAGCATGTTAAATCTACTTTTTTGTTATGATGCTATTCCATCATCAAAAATATGCCACAGTCGTATTTTGCCTGATCTATGCATGTCTGAAGAATCTTTTCTGAGCTGCAGTCCCTCCCCGTCCTAGAAATCAAGTGGCCATGACCGGGTCTACGTATGATTACCCGTCCCCTCCAGGAAGCACCGACCTTGACCCAGAAAAGAACAACGAGCAGTGATGTGTGGCAGAGCGCAGTTATTTCTGCTCAAGCTAACTTACATACCTACCAATGGCGGCTGGTGATACAAATCTTAGTCGGAGACCACCACAATATTAAACTACTTGAACATAAATCAGTCTGTGGTGACTTACCTGCAGCTGAATTTTTAAGTCTGATTGTAATGATCAGAGGCAGGGGACCCAGAATTCAGCCAGACCAGCAGAGGTTCAGCTCAGGTTCTTTATTAACAAAAATCAAAGACTGGGGCAAAAACCAAAAAGACCTCACAACCAAAAGACGGCACAAAAATAAACAGACTAGCTGGGCAGGCAAGGCAGGAACAGACAGGCAGAAACAGGATGGCTCAGATCTTTGGAGAAAAACAGGGTCAAAATCCATAAGCAAAAAAACAAGAACAGTATATTGCTGGAGTAGACTGACCCGTCAACTCAACAAGAGACGACCTGGCACTGATATTCTTCTTCTTGTGGAGTTTTATGGCGGTTGGCAACAAACTTTAAGTAGCATTACCGCCACTTACTGGTATGGAGTGTGGTTCTTAATGGTCTATTTATCCATATATACCTATATACATATCTATCTATCTATCTATCTATCTATCTATCTATCTATCTATCTATCTATCTATCTATCTATCTATCTATATGTACCTTAATATTCTACTCATTTATATAATTCACTCCTTCTATAATCAAATTCTATGATATAATTTAGTTTTCTTTAAATATTGAATAACTATTTGTATATGTTTACTCCCCAAATGCTTCCTCAAAATATCTAACAAATTAATCTTTTCCTTAATACATTTAAACTCTTTCCTCATATATCTTCTCTCTTTCATATTTATTGCATTCTAATATAACATGTTCTACTGTTTCATATTTTCCACAATAATCACATTTACCGGTATTATGCTTTTGAATTTTATAAAGTGTATAATTAAGTCCTGTAAACCTGGCACTGATGTCTGGTCTCAACAGTTTATATGGAGGTGGAAGGAGGTGAAACCGGTGAGAGGTGATTGCAGCAGGGGTGGAGTTAGGCAGGTGTGCGGAGTAAGTAATTAGACCAGACATCAGTGCTGAGGCTCAAAACAAGAACAGATCAGAAACCAAACCTAAAACAATAACTGCAAAAGAAACCTCAAAACCCACACTATGACACAAACCAAACTAAGACAGAACCTAAACTAAAAAGCTGACAGGACAAGTGGACAGGAACAGAAACTACACCAGACTTGATAAGAACCAAAACAACCCTGAAGTACAAACCTAAGGCAGGAGAGTGAAAAAACTAATAACATAAACCAGAATATTACACTGATGGGACGTTTCCTCTAGCAAAATCCTCATAAAATTATTATTTTGTGAATAAGTTTTCAAATGTCCTTCCACTGTCGCTGTTTTCCCCTGTCTTGTTGTTGTTTAAGATGCCAGGGCTGTGACTTTGAGTGACAGGTATCATGGATTAATCATCTGGGATTGTTACACCGGAGATTGATTTCAGGAGGAGGGGCCTTATCAAAAATCCTTGCATATGATTGGATAACCCACTTGTCCGTCATCTTTATTAACGCACTAGAACAGGGGTGGCCAACTCCGGTCCTCGAGAGCCGGTGTCCTGCAACCTTTAGATGTGTCCCTGGTCTGACACGCCTGAGTCAAAGAATCAGTTAATTAGCAGGACTCTGAAGAACCTGACTGCATACTGAGGAGCTAATTGTGCTATTTGATTCAGGTGTGTGGGGCCAGGGAAACCTCTAAAAGGTTCAGGACACCGGCTCTCGAGGACCGGAGTTGGCCACCCCTGCACTAGAAGCTCTCGCCAAACCCGGTCTGGAGAAGGGCGAAAACATCGTTTGCACTAACAAAAGCCTTCAAAGCCGCTCTCTGGGGTTCTTTTAAAGAATTAATATGATGAAACAGCAGCACCAGTGTTACCGCTTGCTTCCTCTCTGCGAGCCGCCATTGTTGTCTGAATCCAAACAGTCGCTTCTCTGATACGCCACAGCTACGAAAATCCCGATTGGCTCGTCAATTTCATGTGGTAGTGAAATCCCTCTCAATGGCAGCGAGTCCAGGCGGACGTGTGGAGCCGTGTGGATCTCGGAGGAATTACATCCTTCTGGTGAGACAGGTTATATTTTGCATTACTGCGGCCCAAAGAAAAAAATAACTCAAAGAAGCTCTTGGCACCACAAAGTTCCTGTCAGTAACCAGATGGAAGAGGAGCTGTTGGACGTCACCTGGGCAACAGCAGGGAAGATGGAGGAGCGTTCTGTGGGTATCCACAACACAGACACATTTTCCTGAGTTTTTTTTTATTCTCATTCTCATGCAGATATTTTTTCTGCTCTGAGTTTGAATTCACCACAGTAAACAAACATTTCTTAGTAGTTTTTTTTTGTTTTTATCTTTTAAATTAATCTTCTACTTCCCTGAACCAAATCTGATATGCAATAAGAAACCACACTTTGTTTTACTTCGTACACTGCATTTTCATATGAAAGGAGCTTTTCGCAGAACCTTATCTGAGCTGAACACTTGATGATGACCTGTAGTGTTAAACATGTTATCTAATCTCGATATGAGCGTGTACAAGAGTCATTTACATTTAAAAAGGTTGTAAATCTAGTTCAAGTGAACCTTAGCACGCCATAGTCGGCTTTTATCATTTTAAACATGATTTCCCAACAACCAAATTGTGGCTAGTGAAAATGCTGAGTGGCTAGTAACTTTGGAAAACCGATAGCCGAAGTTGCTGGTGAGCAAAAAAAAGTTAATGTCAAGCCCGGACCTTAAGTAACCCCGAGCATTCATATAAGAAGAAAACAATATTAAACGTAGGTTATCCAAGTGTTCACTTAGTGGCATCCTGTGTTTGAAGAGGCAAGATGTTAAGGAAATGACTGAGATTCAGTTATATTTACAGCTTTGTGTGGTTGGTCATGGGTTTGAGGTATTTGGCTTTTTTGAACGTCAGCTTAGCCTGTTCTGGTCTGATCCTCGCCGTGCTCCTGGTTCCTGTCATTCCTGCCTTTTTGTAAGCTTTCTTTATTTAAATGAATCACTCACTATTCACCGCGCTGCTTCCCAGCTCACTTTGGTCCTGAACAAAACACCACAAACCCGACAGTCGGGGATTTTTAATGCAGGTTCAGTTCATGCAGAACAAATCCTGTGAAAATCTTTGTTGCACTTAAACTCTGTAAAGGGAGCAAAAATTAAACTAAACCCCCGAGTTTAACTTATTGCTTCAAATGTTGCACCACTTGGTCCAAGACAAAGGAGAAACTAAATAAATAGGTTTCAGGGTCTTTCTTTAAGCGCGTAATTTATTGGACGATTCCCAGCAAACGCCCTTCTTGTTCTTGTTTATTCTTCCACAGCTAATATTAATAATTATCTGTATTTGCCATTGCAACATACATTCCACTGAAATTCGTCCTCCACATTTAACCCGTCCCTCAGGGTGCAGTGGGTGGGCTGCCACTGAGCATTCTGGGGCTAAGGGTCTTGCTCAAGGATCCAGAGTGGCAGGGACTCAAACTCAGAACCTCTCCAGGACACAAGCGCCCTGCTCTCTACCCTCCAGGCCACCACTCCTCACATCTTTGTTTCCAACTACATGAACATCATCTGGACTTAATGCTTAGGTAAAGATATTTAATATTCCACTATTACAAAGGCCAAACCCCTTTTATTCCCCATTCTGCTTACGTGAGTAGCTGTAAGTGCTCACTGGCCCCTGATGGGGCCCCTGCCCTGTCGCAGAGCAACACATGAAAGCAGGATTCACGTATTTACAGCATAAAAAACAAGAAAAGGGATGTTGGACAAGTGGACAACCTGCAAAATTCACCGGGTGTGATATACAGACATAATGCAAACCGTAAAAACTCCAAACATTGAGATGAGATTCGATAAGAAGTTTATTGTTCTTATACACTGCTGGCAGCGATACAACCAAATTGTGTTGGTTCCCAGACCAAGAAATAAAATTAACAAAGAAAACAATTATAATAGAGTAAGTACAAATAAATTAAATTAAATGAGAGCAAGTATAAGGCAGATTAAGAGCCACTGAAGAGTTGTAGTTGTAGATGAGAGAGTAAACTGTACAGACAGATGAAAACAGTAGGAATTAGGGTAAAACTGCACAAAACAACAATGTGGCTGAGACATCAGTATTAAGAGTCAAATGTAGGTAATGAACAATGGATAGAAATAAATTGAACATATCCTCCTGTATGTTGCACATACAACTGGTGGGGGGGGGGGGGATGTATGCATGTTTTTTTCTGTTAGGTTCAGTTTAAGAAGGTCTTAATTTCTCCTAAAGCATCTAGAGAGCTGCAAAAGTATTCCTCTCCCTTTATTTTATTGCATCTTTTACAACAACATAATTAGATCTATTTTATGTTTTATGATGACTTAATGTAAAGTTGAAGGAAACTTGTACGTGGTTTTCAAGATTTTTTATATATATTAAAATCTGAAAAATGTGGCGCATTTTTATTCTGCCCCGTTAACTCGGATTGCCCTGAAATACGATGCGGTGCAACCAACTGCCTGCAGGATTCCTCTGAAACAACAGCTGTGTGTGATTTAATGCAGTCTTATGTAAAAAGGGTGTATGGTAAAAATGCAAGAGGGGGGAAATCCAGGACTTCACCCCACCAGAGCAGTTTCTGACTGACTGATACTTGTGACGCTACTGCTGAAGAGTGACAGCAGCACAGATGATCCAGATGATGAGAAAGTGAGAGCTTTTTGCACTTTTTAGATATTTTGTTTACTTTGCATTTTTGCTCCATTCACCATAGAGATTTTCTAATAATATATTTTTTATTTTATTTTTTATGGTAAATGGCTATAAAGTGTTTCGGATTCTTTTGTTATAGACCAAAATCTGTTCTTTCGGTAGTGGATAAGACACATTTTGATAGTTTTGTCTCTCGGATGCTGTAATAGCAGCACACCAAACATGTCAATAATAATATATTTATATTTTGAATACGTTAACATCCTATACTTGGAGCTTAATTCACGCAAAAGTAAATGAGCAGAAGCCAGTTCTGCTTCCAGGAGCCGCTGGTTACTCGTTAAATTCTTGGAAGTGTCGGTGTAAAAGATCGGCATGTGTTTACTGCATCTGGATCGCAGTCATGTGGTTCCCGTCTCCAGCGTCTCTGCCTACAGTAGGAACTCTGCGAGGCGGTCCACGGCTGCACATGTCACGCTGCAGATGCAGCCGACGAATGCATCATGCATTTCCCTCCTTTTAGAGAAATCTATTAAAGCCTCAAATAACAGGAAGGGAGTGCGCTTAGAAGAGCTGTTTGTGGTGGCCATGTTTATGTCCACTTCAGGACCAAAGTGAATGTGGAATGTTTGCAAAGCCCCGCGATAATTAGCATCATTCCCTGACGATGTGTTACAAGGATAGCGAGCACTTATGCCCTCCAAGAAGAATTTTTATTTGGTTGTTTAGCATGTTTGGAATATACAGTTAATTGTAATCACTGTAAAATATTTGCTTTTATTCTGTCATTTAGGTTTTGCTCATATCTTTATATTTTATTTTTAATAATCTAGTCATCTTGATCAATTATTCTCTGGACTTTCTGAAGTTTTTTTCTTTGGACCACTTTTTTTTACTTATTTTCAGTCTAATCCTGCACCTGACTATGGCAACATGTTGGCGTCGCGTGTTTAAATAATAAATAATAAAAACAGGACAAGTGGAGGATTTAGGAGGAAGTGTCAGTGGCTCAGGACCTGAAAAATGCATCATCCTTCAGCTGATCATCTTCTGGATCCCAAGTTTTCAGCTGACGTCTCTTTGGGAATAGATACTGATATATTCATGGCAACATGCCCACAGATCCAGATATACGTTTCTGCTAACGTGTCTGTAATGTGGGGACCAAAAACACCGGTTCATCCCTGAGTTTAGGACCTTTTTCATGCCTTCTCTGCAGTTCAGAGTTTGATTATTCAGACAGAAACATATTCGGGTGTTTGATTGAGTCCCTGTTTGCACTGATACTGACATTTGGCAGACACCTATATTCTTGGCTGCATTTGCATGTTTCAGAGAGGAGATTTTTAAAACTCAGGGATGTATTTATGTGGACTTGGAAAACTGAGGTTTCCAGAAAGGAAGACATATTAGCCTACTGTGTACATTTTCACGGTCACAGGTTTTTTTTCTGCATCCGTCTTGCTTTGTTTCTATTAAAACTCTAACAAAAGGTCATCACTGATGAAAACTGTTAAACTGCAACAACTTATTACAAAAACTTGAGCCGAGCAAACTTTTTTTCAACCTGGCTCAGAATGTTCTTCCTTTGAGTTTTGCTATATTTTTATTTGTTTAATGAGGAACATAACACATAAGGAAGAAACGTGTGAGGTTTGGGTAGCAGTTATGAATTCAACAGAAAATGAATAATTTACTGAATTATCCTCATTTGTGCACCAACGCACGTCTCCTTTAACTGATATTAATGAGTTGTACACTGTTGGTTGACATGTTTATAGACCAAACATGATATGGGTTGTAAGTTTTGATGCATTTAATGAACACGAGAAAATCTGATTTTTCAGTTCTTAACCATTGATCAGAGCCAAATAATGGAAATTTGTCAGAATCCAACATCTGAGCGATCCAATCTGTAGTCCTGAACAATATTTCCACCAGGACTACGTGGTTCTTTTAGAAGTATTACTGAGGTATCATTTAGGCATAAAAACTCCTATAGGAATTACCCAGTGAACTCTATACATTTATCTTGTGTTACAGTGTTGTTACATGTTGTTACTTACAGTGATGTTAAATGATGGCTACACTGTCTGCTTAGGGAAAACTGACAACATTCCCTTCGGAGGTCTGGGGATTTCCAGAAGCAAAATAAGGCCCAAGATGACAGTTTGTTTTGACTTCATAGCAGTTAAGCTTTATAGACATCAAAATATTATCTGTTAAAAAATCTTGTTTTACTTATAATTCAATCTATTGTTTACACTTTGTGCAGAAATCATTTAATTATTCTTTGACAGGCCATTAATAAAATACATGCATTAAAATGTCCCTTTTTGGACTTAAAATATATAATAATCTTTTGATGTGTATGGTCTGGGTGCAACAGGCCTAAGTCTGCAGCTGTGTGTCAGTCAATGCACATTGACCAACAGAGTTGCAACAGCACATAAAAAAAATTATGATGCTATATTTAATTCAGAAAATGCAACAATATGGATTTAAGTTCTCTCAAAGTCACTGATACTATAATCTTTCTTTTTTTTTTAGGGAACCGTTTGCAAGCTTACCAGAGAAAAAGTGACCTTGGTGCGCTGCTTTCACACTCGTATATTTTAGGCTAAACTGGTAATTTAAAAGCCAGAGGAATGTGGAAAACGATTCTGGGAGTGGAGGGCAGGAAAAAGATATGCCTTCCTCGGTCACTCTGGTGTCTGAAATCCATCGCTCAGATGGCATTTGACTGATTTGTGTTGTGACCGCATGTGCCAGACCCGCCTGCTATTCTCAACCCGTAATTCTTCCATGAATTCAGGCATGCAGCTAATTTACTGTAGAGGCAGGACTTTCTTCTTCCCTCTTGCAGAAAGCAGAAACTTTAACCCCCCTTCTGTTACACAGGCGCTGTAAGTGATGCCACCTGTCACGCTGACGGCTTCTTCTCCACGTTGGGGAAGCCTTTATCTGCTGCAGCTGTGAGGACCGCAGGGCAATCTGCCACCTGACAAACATTTTAGCCTTTTTTTTGTTTGTCAGTTGAACGGAGAGGTTTTAAAAGATGTTTCTTAACCAGTGAAAATAGCAAACCGTTTTCAGTTATTATTTCATCATGTCATCACCTGCAAGAACAAATCTCACAGGACAGCCTGTTGTCATGTGGTCACGCATCTTGGTTTCTTGCAGATATGCTTGTTTTTCTGTCTTAAACATTTGAGTTGGACTGCTTTTACCTTTTTCCGACTAAAAACGACGTCAAATCGTATAATCCAAAGTTCATGCTGTGCTGCGTCACAGAGAAATGGTTCTGATGATGTTCGCTCGTGTTCCCATCCCTGCTTTATGCCACAGCAGGAGGTTGGATTGGGACGGCTACAGCAGAGGCATGGTGTGGCCGTTCTTGGTAGATTGTGCAGATTAACTGCTGCATCTTTATCGTCTCAAGACGACCACAGCTTCCACTGTAATGTTTTCGTGTAGCCATGCATGCCCTTATTGTGCACACCAGTGGTCCTGCTTCTGAGGACTGTGAGAAATTTCCAGACAAAGCCCAACTTCTCCAGCCAGCACTGAGGAAAAACAGCAAAGCTGCTCTCTGGGCCCAACTAGGGAGGTTTTAATAGAATTTCTTAAACATCAATTGCAAAAAGCAGAATAGCATTTTCTGATTCTGAGTGCCCTGTAATTTAAAGCGCGTGGGTTCAAGCCACTTATTTTGTGGTGGTGGCTAAGCTGCCGGCCTCTCCGAAAAGGCAGGAGCCAACGCGACCAAGGGTTGAGCTAGCTGCTTTTTGCCTTCCTGACTGATTGGCTAAGCTGCTTCCCCTTTTGGTATCAGGCCGTCGTCGTTCTGCCCTCATGGCTAACCTCACTGGGCGTAGCTGGCTACCATTGGGTGTTTAGAGAGCTCAGCATGAGGACACCTGTTTCTGGATCTATTCGTTCCGTCTCCAACACAAAAACACGAACGTAATAAGTAAATGGATGCATTTGGAGAGAACGTTAAGTAGTCTACAGTTTTTGCATAAGAAGGACGCCATTTCTTGGAAGTTGAGGGATTTGGCCGGATGCACATTGGATGGTTTCAGGGTCATTTAGTCTCTACTTGGTACAATACTGTTTGCAGTTTCCTGAAGCCTGAAAAATTCTTGTTTTTTTTTGTCACCAAAACAATTTCTGTTAGATTGTGAGTGCATTACATAGAACACACCGTGATTACTTTGTGCAGAACTACACATGTATACAATATTTGTTCGTGTTTATCCCGGGAAAGAAGAGAAACGGTATTAAATGGATAATTAAAAAGGGAAAATCCACCATGCCAGTCTGTTTAGTCAAGTGTTTTGTGGGACCTGACCAACCTTTGTGCAGGGCTTTAAGGGAATACAGATTTAACCACATCGCAGAGTAACAAGTCCTTTTGAACACTTCACTTGTGCATTTTGTTTTACATCTGCGTAGTGACACACCCTGTAATTATAAATGAGGGGAAAAAATGAAGTATCCTCTGATTATTTTCATCCCTGTTGCTTGCACTCACAATCAAATCTGTCAAAGACAATTACTAGAAGAAGCTGTAAACATTAAAAATAATTTATTCATTGTTACTTGGATGGCAGGAAAAAGATCTCAGTGAAATAACGGCACCGTTGAACTGAAGAAAACTGCAGACATGACACCATTTGAACTACTTTGTTGAATTTTATACATGTATTCATCTATGTGAAATTATAGTGCTGTAAAAATTTTGTGGTCTTCATTTTTAGATTTGCAGTGATGTGAAAAAGCATTCGCCACTCTATAAATCTAGTTTTTTGGTCACGCTTAAATGTTTCAGATCATAAAACAAACTTCATTAACTGACAAAGATAGAATAAGTCAATACAAAAGGCAGGTTTCAGATGATGGATTAAATTCCTAATGGAAAAAAAATTATGAACCAACCTCATCCTATGTGATAAATAATAAAAACTAAGTGCCCCACTTTTGAAAACATGAATCAGGTATAAATACCAACAGTTTTTGGACACCTGCATTTACCATCATGAGTCACACTCAGACCTGAAGAAAGTAATTAAACAGAATCACATTACATGGCAAAAAGGCCAATAGTAGTTTTCACCCATCTTATATTTCCCATCAAACATCTTCATGTCATTTCAGAATAAAAGAGTCAAACACAGTGGTGGTAGCGTGATGATCTGGGCCTGCTTTGTTGGCTCAGGTCCCAGATGACAAACCCTAAATGATGAAACCATGAGTTGTGCTTCATAATAAAAAAAATCCTCAAGGAAAATATTAGTTATAATATAATAATATAATAATATTAGTTCATGAACTTAAACTCAAGCACACCTAGAATATGCAGCAGGGCAATAATCCAAAGCACGCCAGCATATTTTCTCCTGAATTAGTCAAAAAAAGAAAAACAAAGTGAAGATTTCAAAGTGGCTTAGTCAAAGTCTCGACTTCATTTTGATTAGGATGCTCTGGCATGACCTTAAACAGGCTGTTCATGTTTGAAATAATCCAATTTCTTAATTGGATCATCACAAATGCTTTATGATACTCGTTACAGCCAAGGCTGGCACAACCAGTTATTACATCGGCCAGTGTTACAAGTAGCTTTCACCTTCAATAAATAAAATCTTGATGTTAAAACTGTTTATATGTAGTTGCTCAGATAATTTTTGTGTAATTATAACATTTTATTTCGATGAATAGAAAGTTGAGGGGGAGGAATCAAAAACAAAGGAAATCTGGAAGAGAGATGAAGACATGAACATGAACTACATCTCGTTAGCCTTCTTTGAAGATATATTGAAATGTACAATGAGTACATGAAATAATTTGATGACTCTCATTTCACTTTGTCGTACAACTCTCAGTCCATAGCTTAGAGTTTGCACCAATGTCTGGGGAGTTATTGCTGACACTATATAAATGGAACTAAAGTGGAGGTTCAACTGAAGAAACTCTGCTTACTTTCATCCAATTGGAGGCCGGTCCGCTTCTGTCCAATCTGTTCAGGGCCACACCTCCACGAAGTCCAATCAGCATCCAACGTTCTACTTAAAAGCTGCTCCATATCATCCCTCAGCCTGCTTCTCAGCAATTGCGAGAAGACTGATCATGTCGGACTTCGATTCGGATGACCCTCAACCCACCTCCATCCCCTTCTCCACCATAGTAGCAAGCTCTACCAGGCTTCGTCAATGCACCTTCATCCTCGTTCCTAACAGACTGCTGTTCCTCCTGGACTCTCCGGAGTTTTTCCGCAACTCCCTCGGTCCGGCAGAGACCGCCATGTTGAGCCCGGTTCTGCCAGAGGTTTCTTCCCAAAGGGGAGTTTTTCCTCTCCACAGTCGCTTCACGCTTGCTCAGCATGGACAGCTCTCAATCTAAGTTATCCTAGCGGGACCAGCTAAAGCTATCGCCTCTCAACCAACTCTTGGACTACCTACTTTATCTATCTCCACTCCACCACCAGTTTCAGACCCGGGGGAAATATCCCTACTCTCATACATCTGTTATGTATATTAAAATATAAATCAACATTCATGTTTCCTGCCGAGGTCTGAGCGCCAAACTGAATTTGTATCAATAAAACTCTTCTAATTGATTCCCTTTTTCTCTGTGAGTTTTTTAGATTGAACTAAATTTTGGATTAAAAATAAAAATAGTGCAATGTGTGAATGTCTAAATCAAACTTCATGGTGTACTGGAATTCAGGCAAACGTCACATCTCATCTCTTTATGTATAAGGATCAGCAAATAGAGATGATGTAAATGACTTTTAATAGAAAAGTAAAGGCTCCATTATACTTATCGGGTTTAAATTTGACACAAACATAGGTGCACTATTCTCCAAAACACAGGGGGGCAGTACTCAACATGACCAGTGGAAATGCTGAAAACAAGAGTAGAAACAGTTCACGGTCCCACGCCCAAAATGGTCGCACGCAGTATTGTAAACCATAGACATCATATACGTAGACGCCTCGTTGGGCGGGTTCTGCCTGTGCTGCGGATGCATCAGAGCGTCCGCCATGTTGAATGTGGCAAATCTGCAGTTAGACTCAGACACTTAAACAGTATCAGAGGGACTTTAATCTCAGAATATACTTTATATTCGTAATATTTTTATTTTTGTAATATTACGAGTTTATTTTCGTAACCCTTTGGCTTCATTCTCCTGACGTTATTCTCGTAAATAATAAAAATAATTAAAAGAATCTAACCTGGCCCTATTACTCCAAGACTGACATAGTTCTGCAAACTGTGACTATTCTGGAAATGTTCCCCCTTAATTCTCATATGTAGTTTTTCTCAGAATATTGCTACTTTTGTCTTTTTTTACTTTATTGTCCTATGACTTATTTTCTCATATTAGTAATTTTATCTCTTTAATACTTCCCCAAAAAGTCTGTTGCTAATCTGTGTCTTTACCAGATCTTAAAAGGTTCACATGGTTTTATGAAATGATGAAGACCACAATGTTTAGATTTAACCAATTGATTTATATATTCATAACACACACACACACACACACACACACATATATAGTTATATACAAACACACACCTATCTACTATAATACTTCAAAATCTATATATGCACACCTATGTCTAAAAACATTGATCAACAGCTCTCTGTTCTGCCAATCTCTATCGATTAATATATATATATATATATATATATATATATATATATATATATATATATCTTTTCAAGTATATATAAGCTCCATCTATATCTTTCTATCTAAATACTTAAAACATATATACAGGGAACATAGACGTTCACTACTTTCTGCCACATACAATATGGTGGTGACGTCGACGTACAAACCTGCGCCCAATTAGGCGCCTGCGTATATATGTCTATGTTGTAATCAATGATAAATAGTTGGCATATTTATGGCAGCTAAACAGAAATGAGCGGAGGGTTAGAGATGTAGAAGAAGACAGGACACTGGGAAAAAAAGAGAGATGTAGAAGAAGACAGGACACTGGGAAAAAAAAAAAAAAAAAAAAGAGATGTAGAAGAAGATTCAGGTTGCCTACAGGAAGATGTGAAGATTGGGTCCACAGCCTGTCTGTAAAGCCCATAGAGATCTCTTAAATAAAAGGTTTAAAAAACATTTTGCTTTACTAAATAAAAGTTGATTGCTTTACATAATGTAGGTTGTTGTTCTAGGCTTGATTTACACACTGAAGGTGATGGAAACAGAAATCAAAATCCTCGTTTGTACCCATAAACCTGGCCATTAAACTCACCCTGAAATATGCTAGTAATATGTGTCTCTACCCTATTGTAAATTGGTCGACTACATTTAAAAACACAGTTTGTGCCAGAAGATCGACCCATAAAGAAAATCTATAATGTTTTGCCAATTGTAAAAAAATTTAATGTAATTAAACTGGACTGAAATTTAATTGAAAATAAATTGAAATTATTTCCGCCGAAAAGTTTGAAAATGTTTTGAAAAGTAAAAACATTTTCAGCATTTATGGATTATTTTGGGTGTGTTGTAATATTCCACCCTGGGGGAAAAACTGTTGGAGTGCAATATTAAAGGTCCAAAATTAGAGATGGATGGACGGACAGACGGACGGAGATATGGATGGATGGATGGATGGATGGATGGATGGATGGATGGATGGATGGATGGATGGATGGATGGATGGATGGATGGATGGATGAATGGATGGATGGACAGAAGGAAGGATGGATGGATGGATGGATGGATGGATGGATGGACGGAGGTATGGATGGATGGATGGATGGATGAATGGATGGATGGACGGAAGGAAGAATGGATGGATGGATGGATGGATAGATGTCTTGATACTACATACTTTCAGGTTGTTGCAGAATTAGATCAAAATAGAAGATAAATCTCCCCCTCTAATGTGTGTAAAAGTCTAAATCTATAAAAGAATAAATAACAGACACATGGCAGCTAACATGCTAGTGACTGAAATACTTCCCTGGTAACAAACCTCTGCCTTAGTGAGCTCCTGCTCTGGATAATGTATCCTGCAGGAAGTGTAATTTGGGTAGATCCCTACTGATGCAAGTCACCTCAGCACATATGGTTTCCACTGTTGCATCTATTTCACAAGCTAGCCGTGTGAAGTCACTTCCAAGTCAAATAAGCAAACCCCCCCCACCCCCCTTACCCTCATCCCACTCCCAAAACTCACCCCAATCTCTCCAAAGCACATGCACACACTCCTCAAGAAATATCAAGAAAGGGGGAAGCTTTCCAGAAAAAGAGTTCCCAACTAAAAACATTTCTGCAGCACAGGCCATGTTTTCTTTACCCTAACAAATTTTCACAGTTGTTAGTGATGGCCTGGGATTCCTCCTACAGCTCAGCCCACCAACAATAAACAGTGTGGCAGCTGACACCGCAAGACACCTGCACAGCTCCCTGACACTGCAGGATTGTTCCCAGGGTCTCAGGGAGCTGCTGTGGGCAGAGGTGGGCTGGTGGACAGGGGAACAAAAGGCCGGGGGCTGGCAGGCAGGTTAGTAGTGTCAGCGTCAGATATGGGGGATGGGTAAATTACAAATGGTCATGGTTGAAACCATCTGATTTTCTCTACTTTCATCCGTGAGTGCTTTGATACGTGACCATCAATCGGTTTAGTTGCTTAGAGAAAGGGATTGCCTTTTTCACTTTTAATAAAGGAGGAGAAGTGAATGCTGCTTGGAGAGACTTGATGCAACCTGCTGGGTTTCCTTAGAGAGGAAACTTTCTGACCAACCTGTATAATTTGACCCAATCTGTATAATATGATTGAATTTGACTTTGGAAAGTGCCTTGAGATGACATGTTTCATGAATTGGCGCTACGTGCTATATAAATAAAATTGAATTGAATTGAATTAATAAGAATATTGATAATAATAACTTTATTCACGAAGCACTTTCATACAAAGTGCTAAACAGTAACTAGAGGTTAAAAATAAGAAAACAAGGCATAACACATTGCATTTTAAAAACAAATAAAAACAAAAAGGAAACAGCAAAAAAAAAAAAAAACACTGAGATAAACATCATAACTTCAGGCACATAATTTAGCCGCATAAGACAGACAGAACGATGCCTGCCGAATGTCTTTAGGCAGATTGTTCCACAAAGATGGGGCATGAAAGAAAAAAGCACGTTCCCCAACAGTTTTTCTTTTAGCTGTGGGTACTTTTAGAAGTGCAGCACGTTAAGTCGGAAATCATGTCAAATGAAGCAGAAACAAGCAGAAACTGTTAAAAAGAGAGTAGACACCGAACCTATAAAAACAAAATACAATTAAATATATAATTTTTATCTTGTTCGTTTGGCTTGAATGGGCTGCAGCTAACAAGCAAGGTCAGGATGGTAAATTATGGACTACTTGTCATAAACAAGACAGACAGTGGTGCTGGCGAAAGTTATCATGGCGAACACAGGAGTCCCTCAGGGATGTGTACTCGTATCTGTACTGTTTAACTGTGGTGATACATCACCGAACTGCCAGATTCAGCAAAAAAATCCAAACTTTTGGATTACATACAACAAAACAAAAAGTTTACAAATGTGCACATTTAGCAGCATACATTGTAGTGTTTTATATATATATATGTTGTATTGGCTAATGCTGGAGCACTACCTGACAAATATTGAGATTAACTAAGGCAAGAACAAAATGACAACATGACTGTTGCTATTAGGTTTAATAGAAGAGAAATAAAGATTTTTAAATTATCTTTTTATATTTAGCACTTTTGAGAATTTACTGTTTGATATTTGTTGCTTTCAGGCTAAGATAATCCAGATAAAGGTGTTTGGGGAAACTGTCCTTTCAGGTTTAGATCTGACCAAATAGGACCAAATCTCCCAGAATTTATCCCAATGCAAGAATAGGGCCTTATGGGTACATTAGTTAATACTGTCAGTTGTTATCAGATAAATGAAAGAACTTTACAACACACAGCAAAAAATAATAACCAATAATAGTTATTTTATTTGTTTTATGCCTTTAAGTAAAAACAGCTGGAAACTGTCGAATGAGCTCACTTACTGAGACCCCTAATGTCCTTTCAACATGTTGAATCGGCTGTATTCAACATGTTGAGAGGGCAAACGGCGACTGAAAAAACGTCAACAGGACTCACTGAGAAAACAAAGGCGACAGACATTCACAGACGTTACCGACAGCTGACGGATTCGGTGAGTTTCTGTGTAACAAAAAGCAGCAGAGCTCATTACCCTGTCCCATGGTTTGTTAGCTTTGTTTAGCTTTCTGTTTGCCTGTACAGTCACAGACACATGCCACAGGATGTCAGGTGGTCCCTCTATTGTCTTCCCACCTGTAGGACATTGTCAAAGCACAAAGACAGGGCGCAGTACGTGTCAGCCTCCTCGTAGCGTCTGTTTGAATCAGATTAGTAAATCCCTCTCTTTCAGCCACGAGGCTTTCAATGATTAGTTGATGTGAGAATTAATATCTGTGCAGAAAGAGGCAGGGATTTTTTTTTTAACGGACCTCGGTTACATCTGAAAATATACAAATGTTTGGCTATTTTACGAGTTTTCATGAGAGAGCAGTGGCTGTGGGGATTTGAAATGCTTTTGTTGTGTTCCAGGAATGGTGCATTAAAGGATTCTCCTGCTCCGCTTATTAGTTTATGTAACCTTCTACCTCACTGACCTCTCTCACGGTTTTTCATAGGTATACCTACTTCCACTCACTAATCTCCAGTCTGCACTACGTGAACTGGAGATTGTTGTTCAGCTGCTCCTAAACAAGGTTTTCAAGGGTTGTATGAGTGCTTGGCACTCCTTTACAGAATTATGTCATGCTCACAATGCTCCTTTGTTCCCAGTCCTCATTGAATGGTCCTAACTTTTGTCATTTTCTGCTTCGATCACTCTCGCTTTAAGCTTTGTTACATTCGCAGCTTATGAGCAGGTATACATTTTCTCCAAAGGTCACCTTTCTTTGTTTTCTCCAAGCCTGTTCTCAAACCAAGCCTGTTCTCAAACCAGGCCTTTAAACTCCTCCTTAAAGGCATCTCTAATCATATTGCCTCTTAGCCTGATTCACGTAAGCTAGTTTCTCTTCCTATCCTTAAAAACCTCCTCACGCCCCTCTGCTCTCGACCTCTTTTCTTCTACCTTAAATCTCTCCTTTCCAGTGCCTTTCTCCTCACCTTTATGGGCTCCTCGGATTAGGTGAATTTACAACCCCTGATAATGTGTTTGTTCCATCTAGAGATTTAGCTTTCACAGATCTCAAGTCCTATCCCGATCACTTCAAAGTCTTCAAGCTTCTTGATTGCCTCTCTAAGTCTAATCAGGTTCCTATCACACCCTCTCTATGCCTTGTCAGGCATGGCCGAGTCCTCATTCCATATGGCTGTCGGCATACAACCTTCTCTCTCTACGCCTAGTCAGGCTCTTATAAACCCTCTCCTTGCCATGGCATGCTCGTATTGTCACCATCCCTAGTCTTGTAATTATCCCCTTCTCCACTGACACCTCGCTGCATAGACTTCCATACTTAGCTCCTTCCATTCATTTTTTGATTCTTTACAGCCCGGCCTTGGTACACTCTTTTGGCGGAAGACTTCACTAATCCTAATCCTAAAATTAACATCCAAGCTCATAGCCATTCTTAGCTTTCACGTCTTCTGCCGGGGTCCGAGCGCCAATGAACTTTTACTGATTTATGTCAATAAATATCTCTAGTTGCTTCCTTTTCTTTGTGAGTCTTTCCAGGTTTAAATGAAATTTAGATGTACATTCTCCAGCCAATCTGTGTCAAGTCCTCATCCTACTTCAGCCAGTCATCCTGCAAGGCTTAGCATATAAAGCACTACATCCATGGATTCTCCTGCTCTTCAGCTGAACTTCGACCCACCTCCACCCCATCTCCTCCTTTGCACTCTCAGGCTCCTCCTGGCTTCCTTCTCTCCTCTGGCCTCCACCACTAGTGTCAGGAACCCGGGGGGAAGACTTCTTTAATCCTAATTCTAAAATGATAATCCAAGATCATAGCCACACTCAGACCTTCTGCCGAGGTCTGAGTGCCAAAGAATCTTTATGTATGATTTATGTAAATAAATCTTTCTAGTTGCCTCTTCTGTCTGTGTGAGTCTTCCCAGGTTGAATTTATATCAAGATTTAATTATTAAGGAGCTTCCAAACTATGGGTCCCCACTTGAATCTGTGTAGTGAGCTAATGATTTGGGTGATGGTCAGGAGGACTTCTAACCTCAAAGACTTGACGCTTACCTCAAATTCTCAATGTAAATGAGAAAACAGCAAGGTTTGAATACCATGATGCTAATAAAGATCTTGCCATTGTTACTTTATTTAAATGTACACTACCAGTAAAATGTTTGGAGACACTTTTGCCATTCATTGGCTTTTCCTTTTTTTATTATTGGTTTCTACATTGTAGCTATATAGTAAAGTCATCAAAACTATGTAGCAAAAGTATCTAGAATTATATAGGAAACAAAAAACATAAAATAACAATAATAAAAAAATTATAATATAAATATCTTTTACATTTTAGATCCTTCAAAATAGCCACTTTGGTTACTGCTTTGTACACTCCCGGCTTTCTGTTGATGAGCTTCATCAGGTAGACACTAGGAATGCTTTTCAGACTTTAGGGAGTTCCTAGAGGTAGTATCCCATTTTTTCGGACTAAAAGTCGCTCCTGAATATAAGTCACATCAGTCAAAAAATGCATCATAAAGAGGAAAAAACATATATAAGTCGCACTGGACTATAAATTGCATTTATTTAGAAATTTGTTTCACACAATCCAAGACTAAAAACTGACATTTAATCTGGTAAGGCAACTTATTCAAAAACCAACTGCATCCACAGCCGGCTGAATAACATGGAACAAAGCTGGGAGGTTGAAAGGGGTAAATTAGCATAACAAGCTACCAGCTCCAACCCAGAAAGTTCTCGTCAGCACATTTCAGCGTACCGACCTGTTACGTTGAAATCTGTCAAAATTAAACTGAAATTAGACCGTGAGCGTAACGGTGCTACATACTAAGCTAACAGTACCACACGGATGTTTCAGAACAACATAAAGCTCACGTTCATCAGCGAAGTTGTAAACCGCCCGGACAACAGAGCTGTAAGATAGCGCTAGCTGCTGTTAGCTTCACAGACAGCCCAATAACAGGTTCTGTCACGGTCTGAGTCCTTAGAGCCGCACCACGTAACGCTTTACTGCGTGAATGCAGACTGAAACAGTGAAACAACATACAAACATGCATTCAGTCTTTGTTCTCTATAAGTTAATGTTTCAATTGATTTTTAAGTAGTACAAGAGCAGCAAATAGTTTTCACAAGCTTAGAGCGCCCTCTTGTAGCTAAACATGTTAATATTTACTCCTTGGTTCATGTTGGTTAAAATTAATTACCATTTAAAATTGATATATAATTATATCTGCGATATAATTATATATCGGGTGGTCTATCTGCGAATTACACCTGACTGTAATTCGCAGGATCAGCCAAATTATGTGTGTGTGTGTGTGTGTGTGTGTGTGTGTGTGTGTGTGTGTATTTACCTATTTATTTACAACTCTTTGCAACATTGCGATGCTGAAGAGGTGTGTCAACAACGACCGCCCCACAATGCCCAGAACACTCAGAATCTCAGGTGGTTATCTCATTCACACCTGGTGCCCTTGGGCCAGAGAGCATTTTAAATAACTCAGCTCTGCATTTTCCTGAGATTACAGGTTCTGCCTTTACACTGGAGGACATGTTGATGTTGACAGGACTGAGGAGATCCAAAGTGCTTCCTACATCACCCTACACAGCTTGGGACGGTCCTTGTCTTTCTGGGTTACTTAGGTTGTCCAGAGCATCCTTGTTGTCAGCCCCTCTCCCTGGCCTCTCCAACTTCCAAGCTTTTGCTTCAGTAGCAACAGTCATGACCATTAGGTGAATTGGTCACTCTAAACTGCCTTTAGTTATGAGTGTGTACATTGCTGTCCGTGCTGTGTTTCTCTGCATTGCCCTGTGATAGACTGGTGGACTGTCCAGGGTGTATCCCACCTCTCACCCAATAAGCACTGCACATAGTCCCCTAAAGTTGTACTTTCGAGAATCTTTCCTTAATTTACATTTTTCTCCATGTTTGACCATTCTAAAAATATAAATTTTCATGCTCGTCCCAAATTAACGCTGTGCTGATTACAAAATAGTATCCAAAATGAACCCAGGAACCCAAAGCTGTATAGGACTAATACATTTAATTGTTATAATACAATTTGCCTTTTTGATTTACACATTAATCACACATTTATGCAATTATTTTATTGCTGCCACTTAAATGATACTTTGTTCTTTTTAGATTGGCTCCGTAAGGACGGAGCCAGGAGCACAGATAAAAATGGCTCAGGTCTCCAGCCGGCTGTGAATCCAATAGCATCTGTTTTAAAGATTTCAGAGACAGAGAGAAAGACACATTTTCCCTGAGAGCTCTGCAGCCCGTTATCCACAGAGGGCTCATGTCCTGACAGGTACACAAATGGGAAATTGTACACTGAGGTATCCTGCAAGGATGTGTTACTGTAAACAGAAAAGTAGGACTTACTCATGCTCAGAGCAAACAAGACATGCCAAATACAAAAGGAGTCAGAAAAGAAAGAAAAACAGCTTTTCTTTGTAGGACCAGGCAGACAAAACACCCTCTTCACACCTGAGTCTGCCTTTTGTGGGGAGTTTTTCCCATCCATTGTCATCGTGTGTTATCTGTACTATCACGTAGACATAAAAAAATCAGTTCATGTTCGGCTTTAATCAGGTTGGTGCTGAACAACTTGGCTCCAGAGCTTTTTGTCTGAATCCAGTGACAAAGCCATTTCTCATCCTTTTCTTCCACTAGTTGGGTCGTCTTTGAACGCAACTTTAAAGAGGCTCTCTTTGATAAGCAGCCGGGAAAACTGTTTTTATAATGGGGATTTTCTTACATCCGGACCTTTTTACACTGCTGCACTCATTGTCTCTAAATCTGATTTGTGTGTTTGGTCTGTTACCATCACCGTCTACAAAACTCAACCATGATCTTGAGCCATAAAAAACCTTTGTATTCAAGTGAAGACATCTACTTCAAAATGCATGAAAAGACAGGATTGATTTTCAGATCTTGCCTCGTTTAATTTCAATTCAGCTTATTTAGACATTTCAGAAATACAACAAATGTCATCTTTACAAGAAACAAGTCAAATAAGTATTGAATTATAGAATCAAAATTACTACAAATTCAATTCAACACAATCCATGTTCATACAATCCAATCATATCATCAAATTTAGGCCCCATTCAATACACTTCACCTTGATCATACAACAATACATTCATAGTTGATCACATTTTACCAACTGTAAAAAAATTGGCAATTTAAGAAAGCCCACCAGACTGCATTATTGTCAACTGCAGCAATCTCTCCTACAAGCGACCCCATCAATGTTTGTTTTTAGTCAGAGAAAAAGAAAAAGGCTGGCACATTGAATCCAGTATGGTCCAAATTCAGCTCAAATCTGTTCAATTTTACTGTCTGTTATAGTGTCATAGACACACTCTTCCACAAATGTGACCTTCCATTTACATAAAACACATGCATGCTTGTACAATGTGAAAGGTGAAAGGAAATCCTCCTCAAGAGGCCCGTAACACATGAATGCTGTTGGAAAGTTGTTGGGACTGATCACTGCAACGGTGTTTTCACAGGTCTGCCTAAAAAGTGGATCAGACAGCTGCAGCTGATCCAGAACGCTGCTGCCCACGTCCTCACTAAGACTAAGAACGTAGAGAACATGGACCCGGTTCTGAAGTCCTCACTAAGACTAAGAACGTAGAGAACATGGACCCGGTTCTGAAGTCCTCACTAAGACTAAGAACGTAGAGAACATGGACCCGGTTCTGAAGTCCTCACTAAGACTAAGAACGTAGAGAACATGGACCCGGTTCTGAAGTCCTCACTAAGACTAAGAACGTAGAGAACATGGACCCGGTTCTGAAGTCCTCACTAAGACTAAGAACGTAGAGAACATGGACCCGGTTCTGAAGTCCTTCCACTAAGACTAAGAACGTAGAGAACATGGACCCGGTTCTGAAGTCCTCACTAAGACTAAGAACGTAGAGAACATGGACCCAGTTCTGAAGTCCTTCCACTAAGACTAAGAACGTAGAGAACATGGACCCGGTTCTGAAGTCCTCACTAAGACTAAGAACGTAGAGAACATGGACCCGGTTCTGAAGTCCTCACTAAGACTAAGAACGTAGAGAACATGGACCCGGTTCTGAAGTCCTCACTAAGACTAAGAACGTAGAGAACATGGACCCGGTTCTGAAGTCCTCACTAAGACTAAGAACGTAGAGAACATGGACCCGGTTCTGAAGTCCTCACTAAGACTAAGAACGTAGAGAACATGGACCCGGTTCTGAGGTCCTTCCACTAAGACTAAGAACGTAGAGAACATGGACCCGGTTCTGAAGTCCTCACTAAGACTAAGAACGTAGAGAACTTGGACCCGGTTCTGAAGTCCTCACTAAGACTAAGAACGTAGAGAACATGGACCCGGTTCTGAAGCCCTCACTAAGACTAAGAACGTAGAGAACATGGACCCGGTTCTGAAGTCCTCACTAAGACTAAGAACGTAGAGAACATGGACCCGGTTCTGAAGTCCTCACTAAGACTAAGAACGTAGAGAACATGGACCCGGTTCTGAAGTCCTCACTAAGACTAAGAACGTAGAGAACATGGACCCGGTTCTGAAGTCCTCACTAAGACTAAGAACGTAGAGAACATGGACCCGGTTCTGAAGTCCTTCCACTAAGACTAAGAACGTAGAGAACATGGACCCGGTTCTGAAGTCCTCACTAAGACTAAGAACGTAGAGAACATGGACCCAGTTCTGAAGTCCTTCCACTAAGACTAAGAACGTAGAGAACATGGACCCGGTTCTGAAGTCCTCACTAAGACTAAGAACGTAGAGAACTTGGACCCGGTTCTGAAGTCCTCACTAAGACTAAGAACGTAGAGAACATGGACCCGGTTCTGAAGTCCTCACTAAGACTAAGAACGTAGAGAACATGGACCCGGTTCTGAAGTCCTTCCACTGGCTCCCTGGATCTCAGAGAATAGACTTTAAAATCCTTCTGTTAGTCTATAAATCCCTGAATTAGCACCTAAATACATCACAGACTTGTTATCAGTGCATCAACCCTCCAGACCACTCAGGTCTTCTGGCTCCAGCCTGCTCTGCAGAACCAGAACCAGAACCAGAACCAGACATGGAGAAGCAGCATTTAGTTCCTATGCTCCACTGATCTGGAACAAACTCCCAGAAAACTGTAAAAGTGCTGAAAGCCTGAGTTCCTTTAAATCAAGATTAAAAAGACATTTGTTTAGAGTCGCCTTTAAATGTTAGTGTTCAATTCAAACTGTTATAATTCACTAAAACTTCATAAGATTAAGTTTGTTGTCAAATTCATTCTGATCTGCTGCTACTATTCCACTCTGATGTACTTTCCTCTGTATTTTTTTTCTTTTCTAATGTTCATGTTCACCACTTTGAATTGTCTTGTTACTGAAATGTGCTACACAAACAAACTTACTTTGCCTAGCCAAGCAGAGTCAGACATTTAATGTCTTAGTTCAGGCTAAATTTGAACATGCTAGGTTAAAATACTCGTATTTTCAACATGTTTTACAGGTGCAGAGCCACAAAATGTGACTTTTTTTCATTTATATGTCAGTAGCTCACTCTGGTTGCATACACAGTTTTTATGAAAGATTATCACATCCTGCTGGTGTATTATATGTCATTTTGGCGTTTTACGCTTTGTTTTTGCTCAATTTGTTAGTAAATAAAGCCTTTCATGTTTATTTATAATGACAACTGAAGTACCTACTGCGCATGTGCAGCAGGGGATAAAACAAGCAAGGGGCTAATGGCTATTAGCATCTCCCAGCAAAACAATGAAAAAAGGTCCAAGATCCAGTGAAAAAAAACGCTAAAACATATATGATTCCCAGAGGGAAAAGACTGAAATGTCTCTGGGAATAAAGTGTGAACGTTGGTGTTCACTGAAAGGGAGGCTAAACCTGCCGGTTGCTCAGATGTGACCGCAGAGTTGACTGACGTGAGTAAATGTCCTCATTGCAGAGGATCAGGTTCCGTCCAGCATTATTTACAAGTGATTTATTAATTAAGCAAACAGGCATTATGATAGTTCTGCGATACTGCCACTAGATGGCGCCACGTCTGTTTATATCTGCTCATCGTACCCATTGTGGGGCTATATTTAGCCTAAAAAAGGACCATCAAAACACTATCAGGATGGGCGCGTGGTGGACATAACTTTATTTTATCATGATCAAACGGTTTTTGGTCTTTTTTAAGCATATAACGTGGTTATGTAACTTTAAACAAGTACAATAACTAGACAACTTGAAAGTATTTTAACCTAGCAGGTAAAAAGAGTTCTGTTGATCTCCAGTGTTTAGGTGAAAACTTTAAACTCCAAACTTCACAATTGGTGTCATTTAAAGAGACTTTCCCGCCCTGACTGTGGGAATGATGGAATGAAGTTACAGGATTCGGGCTCCGGGTCCCACGCTCTTATCTAAGCAGGATATTCTTTGGACAGTCCTCCTCTGTAAGGCTTCTCCGGGACGACATCAGTTTGAGTCATTTTTATTCTGAACATGTGTCAAAAATTTAACAAGACCCTTTGTATTTAAAGATTGGACGATTTCTGCCAGATGCCTTTCATCTGCCAGAAGAACGACATTTGTCCTTACTGGTCTTTCCCCTGAAAAAGCTTTAATGGTCATAATGATTTACACAGAGGCTTTCCTTTCTTTCTTCTCTTCTCTTTTACAGTCGATCATTTTCATAAGGGATTATAATACACTTGGACGTGAGGTATCTGGATATATAGACTACGCCCACAGGCTCAAGATACAAGATTTTGAACAATATTTCTGTGGAAGGAAAAGGCTCATGCCAGGACGCTCAGATTTATGGTAAGTTTTATTTTAATATCTCCTTTTAAGTTTGGCCAGCAGTCGATTTGGGACAGTAGGATGTATAGCAAGATACGTTTTTGCTTTTTTTTTTTCCTGTGGTGTTAAAGGGGGAAAAAATAATTAACAGAACAAATAAAGTTTTGGCAATGAAGTTTCTCTTTACATTATTTACACCCCTCGACTTTTTTCCACTTTTTGTCATGCTGCAACCACAAACTTCAATGAACTTTGTGTGGATCTTCTATGACAGACCAACACAGATTCAGATCTAGACTTTGACCGGACATTTCTACCACAAGAATGAGCTTCGATCTAAACAGGGGTGGGTAATCCAGGTTCAGTAAGTAAAAAGCCTGTACAGAGATTAGTTCCAACCACCTGCATTTCCAGCTCCACAGCACAGACAGGGAGTAATGAAAAATCACATAGTTAAGTGGACAGGATGAAGGAAAACGAGGCCTCTGTATCTAAACCTTTCCATTGTAGCTTTGGCTTTATTTTTATTTTATTTTCCTCCTGGGAGGTAAGCTTCTGTCCTATTTTCAAGTCATATGCAGCCAATGGCAGATTGTCTTCCAGGATTGCCCTCTATAAAGTTTGCTCAATATCCACATAGCACTCCCACAGCATGATGCCTCCACCTCCATGTTTCACAGCAGGAGTGATGGGTTTAGCTTGGTGTGCTGTGATTTTCTGCAGCAGAGGGGTTTTGTTCTGTGTCTTTCCTTTGTTCCTATTTTCCTCTCTTATTACCACAGCATCTTCTTCTTCCAAGTGGATTTTATTTCCACGCTGGATACAAATGCATGCCACACTTTTCAGATTTTTATCTCCAAGTATTATTCTGGAACATTTTGATTCATCTTTAGAATTATGTGTTTCTTTGTGTTGATCATGAAATTTCAGCGGAATGCATTGAAGTTCATGGTTGGAATATGACAAAATGTGAAAAGGCTCGAAGGACATAAATACTATTGCGAGACACTGTTGATCCATAATGGTGTCAAAATTCTGTTTTTCTGTAATTTTGTTAAAGATCTGACCAGTACAAAGGTATTCTGGTAAGAATCAGAAGAAAAGCAGATTTTTAAAGATTTCCTGCCTCTGTGATAGAAAGTTGTTTTTTTAAAAGCATTTTAGTTTTCAGCTTCTTTAGTGAAATAAGGTCATAATTTCTAAAAGCAGGTGAGTTGGAAGATTGTTTGGTAGCTTGCACTGACTTTCTCTGGATGACGTTTCAGCAGCACGAGGTTCTATCAGCTGCAGCTAATTAACTTCACTTCTGTATCTGTATATCCGTGAACCTCAGTACAGGGTTGCACAGCATTCGGGTCCAGAGCCAGTTGCACAGTTTCAGCACAATCCACCGATGAACTTCTGAACTCACAGGTGGAAGCTAAAATCCTCTCCGTATCCCTCGCTCAGACATTTTTATATCGTTATAATTCTCGTTCTATCATCAGCCGTGTGCACACAGAGGGCTGTCAGCAAATCACCGGAGCCAAAACCATTCCCACATTCCACATACTCGTGCGCAGTAACATGTTACCAACATGTCAGATATGTGTGAGAAATCCCAAAAGGACAAACACAACTGGCCAAAGGTGAGAATGACTGGTAAAACATGATTTAGTTAAGAGTTCAGCCAAATGGCAGACAACCTGTATAACCCCACTGGCAGTGGGTACACGCGGATCTCAATGGTTCAAATGAACATTTAGAATTAACCCTCCGAAATGTTTTAATACTGCAGTCTGACACACATTACTGACAAGTTATTTTCTCAGTATAACACAGAATAAGACAGCAAAGCAGGACAATACCGCACATTCTCACACTCACCCCTAACAGCAGCTTAGAGAGACCAGTGGACCTAACATTCACGGGTTTAGGTGCAGAGGGAACCTACACATGCAACCTGCATGCAGACCCCAGCTGAGATCCAAGCCCAGGACCTTCCTGCTCTGAGCCAACAGTCTCAACAACTCAACCATTGTGCAGCTCGTTTAAAACTGATTGTAGTGCTGATCCCCTTTTGGGTCAGTTGACCCCCATTAAGATCATGTTTATGTTTATGCATACAGCAGACACTTCTATGTAAAGCAACTTACCAATGAGGATATAACGATGCAGTTCATGTCACTCTGATAACCTCCTACTGGTGGATAATAATTTTTTTTACTGTCACATAACCATATTTTATTATTGTAGGCAACAAAAGGTTGCCAGAAATTTATTGAAATGCTAGTTCATTAAAGCAGCACCAATAGATTTTTGTTTGATTAAAAGCATCCAACCAAAAGTGCAACATGGAAAAAGGTTGAAATGATCAACACCTGTCTGAATCTTGATGACACTAGACAAATAAACGAGGTGGGAGACAGGAAATAGTGCTGTGAGCTTTGAAACAAAAGCGTTTTCTCATGATAAAGGCTGCTCCCTGTCTTCTTGGGACTGCCATGAAGTTGGGACTGCCAACTTCATGCAGTCCCAACTTCTCTTTCTGAGATGGGAATCCCAACAGTGTAGCTGTTTTTAAGGGTCCATACTAGCTTTATCACTTAAATGCCAATGGTGCCGCCACCTTTCCGTGTTTTTGTAGGAAGTTTAACAGATAAATTCTGTGGACAGACATTTTATGTCAAAATATCCATTTAGAAAAGCATTTCCAGAATAACACAGTCTAAGTTGCTAGCATTTATTTACCTGGTTTACCTGTTGCATGTTTGAATGATGGAGCTTCCCAATCAGTGATCTAGTTAGTATTGTGTGCTACAGGAACGTTTCTGTTCAGTAAATGTTGGCAGATTGTCTCTGTTTCTAGCTGATAAAAATATCAGCTAGAAACATCAAACATCTCTTTGATACACACCGGACCCCAGGGGTATCTTTATCAGAAGTGACAGCTTTCAGAATTAGCTTTGGCCCGTGTTGAGAGGAAGCTGTTAAATATCTGTGATGATATGTAGCAGAAAAAAACGAAGCTAAGAGGACAACAAACAGAAATAAACAATCACACTTAGAAGGCTTAAGTTGTCAGATACAACCAGACACAGAGACGATACCAACCACTGAATGATACAAACTGGCTTTATTAAACATTAGATCTGTCAGGAAAATCAATTAAAATCAATGACTTCATCACTGACCATAATCTTGATGTCATGTTTTTAACAGAAACATGTTTAGAGGATGTTAAAAGGACACCTACTCTGATAAAGTCGACTCCTCCAAACTACAGTGTGCTTTGTGAGAGCAGACAGCAAAGGAAAGATGGAGGAGTGGCAACATTGTTTAGTGATTCAGTGGAAAAAGGTGTTTCTGGGAAAATTTGACTCTTGAGTATTTGGCTCACCACGTTAAAGAGCCCGGTACAAACTACGTTCTTGAATGTTTACAATCAAACATTTTAAATGATTTTAATGACCTCCTATCTGTGATATCTGTTGATTAAGACTGTTTAATTATTGTCGGAGACTTCAATGTTTGTGTTGACAACCCTGAAGACAGAGGTGCAACAGAACTCATTTTGGTTTAACTCAACATGTTAAACAACCAACACACAAACGGAGATATCTTAGAGTTAATCATCACTACGGGGCTAAACATTTCCTAGGTCAATGTAAGTGATGTTGCCCTTTCACATCACTTTTCTGTTATCTTAGAAAGCATAATTTCCAGCGACTCTGTTAGCCCAAGAGAATTCATAAGAAAACGTATCTTTAAGGACAATGCCACTGAAACTTTTATCCAAGCTTATTCTTCTACTTCCACTTTGTCCTGTAAATCAGTACATGAACTAGTATATAACGTTCAGTCTAAAGTCTTCGTGAAGAAGTGCTCCAGCAGTTAGAAGTGAAAAAGGGAGTGTGGAAAAGCTGAACGCGGGTGGAGAAAGACTCCAGGTTCACTATGACATCTATAAAGACAGACGTTACAGATATAACTTAAAACCGAAAAATGCAAGGGATCTGCATCTGACTGAGAATGCTCCTGGGAGGATGGGCCTATATGTCTTTAAAACAGCAGCGCTCCAGCTGCAGGTTGCTCAGTGTGAGCCACCAGAATCGACAAAGACTCCTGGATAGGTGTTGAAACGTTTTCAGAAACAACTGAATGAAAGTTTGGTTGCCTCCGATTTAAGTCTGGTTGCTGTTTATAAATAAACTTGCCTTTCCTTTGCCCAAGATACACCTGAATTTCTCCACTGATGGACAATAATGGATATTTCTATTCTGTCTTGTGCACAATTCTGGAGTCTTTATTGAGATGCTGCATTCTAGATAAACAAAGTTTTACGAAACAGTATTGAAAGACAAAAAATGAAGATAATTGATTATTTATCGGACATGTGATGCACTGTTGATTTATTTATCAATTTCTGGCCTCATGTTCTTCCCAAACACCCTTCTTGTGGCCCTGAACTCATCCTCCTCCCTAACAAGCTGTAGGTGTGAGTCATTGGGCGAGCATGCCTGGAGCTACAACCTACTCCCTAATGATGCTTTTATGAGGCTTCCCCCTCATCAGGTCTCCCTTCCCTCCCATTTTAGTGACATGACTTCACACTCCCCCTCTGCCTCACTTTTCAGCTTTTAAAAAAGCACTTGATCAGATTTACACACCGCTCTGACTTTTTTTAACTTCTCTTGGCTCATATTTTATACTTTGCTATCCGTTCTTCTTTCTCCTTTGCTCCGCCCCTCTCAGCCTCCCCCCAAGACTTTTTTCGTCCCTGTCGGGAACAATAACACACAGTGTGGTTGCCGCTAAGAGGGAGCAGATGCTGGAGCTCCTGCCCACTCAGTGCACTAAACTTCCCACCGCAGGACTCTGAATCCCGTCCCTCCAACTCCTCCTCCGCCACGGCCACAAAGAACACCGAGCCGTGACACCAGCGCCAGCTCCTGCCTACACATCCCACCTCCATCAAAGAAGGGTGGATAGGTTCATGTCTTAAGTCTCCTTCTTCTTTTGACATTAAAATTTATATCTGATCTTTTAGGAATCATATTTTTTTCCTCACTCTATAATATATGATGGATTCTCACTATATATTTATATAGTGAGAATCCACACGTTATATTTTTTCCTCAATGTCTGACGTTAAATAAGGCAAAGCTTTTTCTGGTAATCCTAGGTAGGCTAGGATTACAAATTTTTTGTATTTGCTAAATAACAGAATAATACAAGAGATAATTTAAGGTTTACATAATATCTATGCCTTTAAACAATTTTGCAATGTCCAGATGACGATGACGTCATCAGTTTGTAAGCTTATGATAGTAGTAAGTACACAACATTTAAACTAATTGTCTGGTTCATTCTCGGTTATGTGTCTTTACACGGTAAATTTCGGGTATCAACTGTGTCTTATCGTGGATAGCAGAATAAGATCACAGTGATCTGTATGAAGTTTGTTTCCTGTCACTAAAGGACATGAGGAGAAGAAGACTGAGCTTTGTAATAGATCCTCTGTTTTCCCATTTAAACACCCCTGACCCGTTGAGCTGTGAACTATGTTGGACTTCACAAATGTTCTCCATATTCTACCTAGAAGTTAATGGTAGAGCCTGGAAGTTCTGTAAACTGAGTGTTGGGTCTCAGCAGATCTAAAGGGTGCTTTATGGTATTGGGACCCTGAGATTTAAGAGAGTAAGTAAACTTTCCTAGCTGATTGTGTTCCTTAATCAATTATAACTTTTTTAGGTATATTCTTATTAACGAGTTCGCTGTCATTCGGGCTTACCATTTCCATGTTTCTTACAGTAATGAACTTTATGTTTAGTACATATGCAGCCACTTTTAACTTTCTTTTCTGGTTAAATACCAACAAAACAGGTTGAATCGCTGAGGTAACGGGTACAAGGCAGAAACTCTTTACTCTTCTTTAACATAGAAAGTACTCCTAGATCATTGCTTCTGTGTTGTGTTGTTTTTTTGTGTGCGTATGCTTTGTCTTCTGAAACGCCTTTCGGTTGTGGCAGATGGCCATCGACAGTGAGCTGGCTCTGCTGGAGGTTTCTATCTGCTCGGTTATGAGGGATTGCTGCAAAGTCAACGACACAATGCCAGCAACTGTCCACTGTAGCTCCATGGTCATCCAGGAGGAGTGAATTCTGCAAGTCACTGACTCAATGCATTCTGCTGGGTTTCCTTAGATAGAAAACTTGTTAACCAAATTGAATTATAAACTGAACTTGACTGCATTGTTTGATAACTAATAGCAATTGGAATGTGTGCATTTGACTCAGTAGGTCTGTGTGATTCCATTGAACTGACTTTTATTCATTGTACTGTGCCTTACCTTATATATATATATATATATATATATATATATATATATATATATATATATATATATATATATATATATATATATATATATACAAATCTAGGGTGTTTCTGTCCTGTTTCCCCGATCATTCTCCTGAAATGTATCGAAATTCTTCGGCTCGCGCGTCACGCTCCACAGGCGCCATTGTTTTCGAGCTCGTGAAATTTTAGCGCGAGACTTGCTTCCCGAAATTCTTCGGTTGTTCTGTGACAATCTGACCGCATGCAAACCTTTAAAGAGCCATTTTCACGGGTGAATTTCGTAAACAACTTTTCCCGACTTCCGGTTCATCGAGACGAGACGAATCATGACAAAACGCAAGCGTTATACGAAGCCTGTTAATCAGAGAGCGATCTCTGCATTTTTTTGTAGCATCCTTGGCAGTGACCACCGCCCGTGTAGCTGTAGCTGCCGTTGTAGGTATGATTACTTTGAAGTAGCAGACACCCTGTGGTGTTAAGTTACATGATGCAAAAAGTGGTTTAGGACAGAGCTGGTGGGACGGGTCACCCCATATGGATATGTTTGAGTAAGAATAAACAGAGCAGTAGTTTGTTAGACTAGACCAAATGAAGGTAAACGTTGTGTATTTGCTTGAAAATGTTACCTTTCTACTAGTATTTTTACATATTGTTAGCAGTAAACAACATTTCATTTGACCTTAAGAAGAAGTTGGTGATTGACATTTTCTTATGTATCTTAAGTTGGACTGGTATGAAAGCTGAAGTTGCTGAAAATGGCCTCCATTTGAGGATCAAACCCAGGGAGTCATTCCCAGGACAACCGTGTCGAGGTCTATAGCCTCTTTGCATGGAGCACCTGCTCTACCAACTGAGCCATGCAGGACCCCCAGGCGAGGCACTCCAGCTCAATCTGCAGGATACCAAGGCGTTCCTATACCAGAATAGCTCTAAAGTCCCTGCAGAGGGCTCTGGGTCTCCTCCCAGTAGGACATGCCTAAAAACCTTCCAGAGGGGAGTCAACCGACGCATCCTGATCAGACGCCCCCACCACTTCTGCAGAGTCTTTTCCATGCTGAAAACGACTGGCTGCACTCCAAGTTTCCCCAGAATAACGGATGTCTTTTCTCTATCTCTATGCCAGAGTCCAGACCCTGTATGGAGTATGGATGTATGGAGAAAGCGTCGCGGCTTGTATCAGCAGTTTGTTGCTCATGAACATAGGTGAGGGTTGGTACAACTGGTAATTCTGGTAATTTGCTTGATGGCTCGGTCCTTTTTTCAGACCGACTCCTGAACCAGAGGAAGCAGTCCAATATTTTCCACTTGAAAATCAAATTTAAAAGAGCTGACTCTCATCCCAGCTGCTTCCCACTTGGCTGTAAATGGCTCCAGTGCTCGCTTGAGGATGTCAACGGAACAACATCTACAAAAGGCCCAGATGAGACCCTGAGGTTCTTTACTGTCACAATCTGCATTGTGAAAAGTGCAAATGCACGTGTGCTGTCAGTATTAGAACCCGTTACTTTCACGGCATCAAGACAACTGCGACAGCAGAAATATCATTTCATATACGATCATTCTGAACAGAGGAGGGAGAAAATCCGACCTGATCCAACATGAGCCGACCCGCACGGTGCTGCTGCGGCCGTATCTTCAAACCATGTGGTTCGGACTCTAAAAAGCTTTTATATGCGGTTGTAAAAAAAAAAAAAAACTTTATTATTTGCTTTAACCTCTACCTGGACAAGGATTTTCACTTTTACTTTAAGAACTGAATCTCACAACGATACAGTACGTCGGTGGAGATAAATACGCGTGTTTTAAGGCAGAAACTGTAGGCACTTGTACGCATACCGAGGTCCTGAACCTTGTCTAATTAACTCCCAGATCTGCAGCTCCATGCACGCCGCTTCCTGCCAGTCCAGATGTGCCTACAGCATCTCTTATGTCTATTTAATGTTCACCAGCAAAGTGACCATCTGTTTATACGCTGCCTGTTCCCCTCCTCCAGCTCTTTACCATTCCCTGTCTTTGGTCCTGGTGTTTAGTCCGCTCTTGCTTCATCTTCATTATTTCAACAAATGTTTCCGATTTAGCCAACTTATTGAAAAGCTGTTGTATATAATTAGGTCCTGAGCAGGCTGCCAACATTGTGCACATTTGACAACAGACAGAACCGCTGCATGTGAAAGATCAGCGCGCTCATGCCTGTTCTGGAGCCAAACCCACGTTGCCTCCATGCTCTGCCTCTGCAGTGCACCTGTGCATCTGGCTTCATTTTCGCTATGAAAATATTTGCTCTGCTGTCCCGTTTTATTAAGTTTTAATACAAAAGAGAAGCTGTTCCAGCTCCAGCAGTCAGCCCGGTTTGAGGTACTGTGTCCGAGCTTATGGGGACGTTATTTTTTTTTTTTTATTTTGTTATCACGGCACATAAGTATTCATTCCCTGTCATCTCTTTTAGCCTCCACACATGGCACGCACACCCTTCGCCGGCTGCATCCTCAGGGTTAAACCGTGTTGTACTGTTTGGTCTCAAAGCTGATATGTTTGGATGAATTTATTCTGGGTTCCACCAACGTTATGGATTTTCTTTCCATGTCACGTTTGTATAATTTGGTCCTGTTATCAGAAATTGTTAATTGATAGAAGAGGAAATGTCAAGAACTGCTATTGAGAGCCATACATCTTTCCATTACAGTTTAATCATATCGTATATCCAGTCTTTGAACAAGTGAGCGAAGGCTTGACCCTAAACCTCTCTCAGCCACTGTAAAGCATCCCGCCTAAATATACACAGCCTGACAAGTTTAAATCATGAGAAAACAAAAATCTAAATATACATGCAGTTAAAACCAGATATTTACACTTTTTGTCCTGACTGACATTAAATCAGACTATCAATGTTTCCAGTTTGTTGCTGCTAAAGACCGAATATTGATGTGGAAATTTATTTTAATTAGTGTCTTCAATTCAGAAGTACAGTATGCATACACTTGGATTACAACGCCTTTAAATAATTAGGGGAAGCGCAGAGGATGGTGGTCAGCCATCAAATCCAGATCCAGTAAAACATGTCCAAACTTTAGTCAAAATGAGACCCAACTGTGGCTGTATTTTAATGTAACACCTCAGACACTCTACTTCCTTGTGTGACATCATGGGAAATCCAAAAAAAAAATCAGGAAAGATTTAAGTCTTTAGGTACTATTCCAAGTGCCCGGAAATGCTGCATTGATCTATTCAGCAAAATTTAAGCAAGCGCGAACGCCATGGAAATGTCCAGCCATCTTCTGGTTGGACATTTCTTCTGCTTCTGTGTCCCAGAGATGAGCGAGTTTGAGTGTGACACGTCTGAATCATTCGCAGAACAAAAGCAGAAGAGTGTCATTATCCACAGGGACACCAGGTCTGCACCATCCTGGACTGAAAGACCACTCAGAGAGGAAGAAGCCATTACTCTGAAAGCAGCGTGAAGAGTTTGAAAATGCGCTAATCGTTGAAGACGTGTCCTGTGGTCTGAAGAAATTTAAATGTATCTGTGCGGCTATAGCGACAGTTATTATGTTAGGAGGGAAAAGGGGGAAACTTGTAAGCCGGAGAACACCTGGCTTTTTGTTTTATGCATGAGTCCACTAAAAAAAAATGAAATAGTTACAGAACCATTGTGTCCAGGTGTTGTTGCTGAGGGGAGATCAGGTTTGGGAACCTGAGGGTAAAAGTTTTAGTGGGATGTGGTTCTGTTGCCCTCTTAAAGCCATTTCAGCTCATATTGGAGCGGGATCCGGACTTAACAGGCGAGTGTGAAGCGGTCGGAATGAAAGGCTGCCTTCAGGTTCTGAGTCTGAAAATGGGGGATCTCTCCCTCCTATCTTTGCTCAGACAGTACCAGGTTCTTCAGATTTCCACTGACACCACCTTTTCACACCCTTTCTGACCCTGAAGGGTTTTTATGCTCTTAAACATTAATTTCGGGAATAAATGGCGTCCTGCAGAAACCAAAACCTAGATACACCTGGACGGCTACAGATGCTGTCTACGCTTTGATGATATATATCATCCACTGCCCATAATCCAGCTCCTGTGGACCCTGTAATGAGACTGTTGACATTACTCTGGAAAATGACCACCTGGAGATAACAATAGAGCCGAGCACAGTAACTGTGGAAAGTGAAAGAGTAGAGCGCACATGTCACAGAGTCATGCTAAATGCATCGGGAAGCAGGAACCCATGCTGAGAAAACCGTCACAGTTTCCACCAAATCCAGGTTCTCAGATTTTTTTACTGGTCCATGTGTCTGGGTGTGGTGCCATCCAGCTGCTCGAGCTTTCTCCGTCACCGACGGGAGGCTAGCGGCCTTTCTGACCATTCACATAGTACAGTAAGGGAAGTGGGTCCAATAAAACATGTCCAAATAGGAGAGCAACAAATTCCTGGTTTACGTTCAGCCCTGAGAGATCTCACATCTTAAAATATCTCACGTCTCACTTTTGCAAATGTGGGCGGTTTACCGGGGAATAAAAGTGGCTTACCAAAAAAATGTTAATTGTTGCATGTTGTGTCTGTCGGAGGAGCCACTACAGCGCCGTCAGACCTAATCTAGAGAGAGAAGAAGGTCTGAAAGTAAGGCTGGGAAGACGTTCGAGTTTTAAAGAAAAAAAATCGGCTTGTGTTTCAGAATTGGGGCAGCAGCAGTCTTTTCTGCACAGGCTTTACCCAACGTTGCTGGCATGTAGGACAAAATACCGGGCCTCCGGGCCTCCGGGCCTCCGGACCTTATAATTTTATGCATCAGAGTATTTCCTTGTACGGCTGTGACTATTTGGGAGCATAACGGGAATGTGTTCTGGACAGGAGGCTGATGGCTGGCAGGAAGTGCTCGACCGATAATAACAGAAGCACCAGAACTTATTTTCTGTCACATTTTATGATACGTAAAGCATTAAGTGAAAGAAGCAGAGATCAAACAGGATCTGGATACATCAGGATGAAGAAATCCAGCAGTTTAACTCAAGGCTGAAGACATTAGTGAAGTTGTTCATGTTAAAAACCAAGAATTTGTGAAATTTCTCCAGTTCCAAACCTAAATGTTTCACATCTACATCCTGACAAGAACCCGAGATCCTGTCCTGTGTCCCCATCAAACAGGTTATAGCAAAACAAAATCAACTATAATTATGTTGATAGACAAAAAAAAGTTTTAGTTGCACTTTTTTGTAATATCCAACATGACTTCAGGTTTATCCGTTTCAAAGAGAAATCTCTTTTGTCTAGATAATCTGTTTATATTGTGAAGAAGTGAAACCTTCTTCTCATCCATTTTTCCCCTCTTATGAGCAAATAATGCAGAAACTGAATTAAAATGAGCAGTGCAGAGCAGCAACTTGGGAAAAAACACAGGATCTGGCGGTAAAGAGTTAAAGATTCTTTATTGTCATCACATCTTGCCATTTCTTTTTGGCCACATCAAAAAAAAACTGTAACCATTGTTCATTGCCTGTTTGTTTGTCAGTTTGCCTTCATTATGTTTAATGTGTATAATGTGAACCGTAGTAGCCAAAGACAAATTTTGCCTTGATAACGCGTGGTGATAATAAAACACTCTTGACTCTTAAAAGACAAACAAACAGGCAAGGAACAAGAGTCACAGCGTTTTTCTCATTATAGCGTTCAAAAGATAAAAAATAATCATAGTAAAGACTACGGCTCCATCCGAATATTCTTAACCATAGCTCCTGGCTCCTGTTCCTTGACCTTTCCTAACCATGATAGAGTTCTGACTCTATCATGGTTAGGAAAGGAGCTTCGGACTGCTGTGCCGAATTCAGACAGCCTTTAACTCCGATGTCATTACGTGACGGAAACGCACATTAATGATGTGAGTCAAGAAAATTAACTACAAAGTGCGCGTTCTCTTCTCTCTGGAGATTTTTGTTGATTTCCATGCGGTGGGCAGTGCTTATACGTCATGTCGCTCAAAGGATTGCGGGACACCTTAAGGCTCCTTAGCACCGGTAAGGAACGTCACGAGAGGAAGCATACAGCCTTCTTTTCCTACCTCCTTCCTTACTGACTGCACTATTCTGACAGCACTGATCATGGCGATCGCTGACGCACTTTTGCTTTGGCTAAAGAGTCCTTGCTGCTCTATAAGGGTGTTCGGATGGACCCCTAGGTAAACCAGAACAGCATAGTGAGGGAGAAAAGACAGGGGTGACTATTACAAATCAAGACCAAGTGGGGCAGAGGGGTGGGAGTCAGATTCTAGAAAATAGAAATTCTGAAGCTGCAGTGACAATGCAGCACTAAAGGCGTTTAAACCCAACAGGAGCTTAACTAAAACCTCCATTAAACCCCAAAAAAACATAAAATGATATAAAAATCTACAAGCCCTAAAAATAATGCAGACTGAAACAAATGGAAACCAACTCTAAACTAGTTTTCATCTCAGCCTGGAAGACCTGACCCATTTTCAGAGTTAATTCAGCAGACCACGTTGCGTGATATTTTTATACGTTTCCTGAAATTAGTGTGGGTCTGTGAGGTTGTGGAAACCCACATGAATATGTAATGTATTCCTTGGACCATGTCTTTTCTTGTAGACTATTAAACTATGAAGTTTAATGTTTTGCTTGGGGGAAAATCTTTTTATGCCTCAGATGACAATAAGTATTTATGGACAGCTTTGATCTGTCGCAGCAGATTACGTAGAAAGAATCTGACTCAAATGCCATGAAAGCAGACCAAAAACTGAGTTTTAACAATTTAAACCAAATCATTTAAAGATTACATAATTTGGGTTATTGGTTTTTGTATCTGCTAATATTCAGATTATAAATATCAAAGCAGAAAACATGCAGAGCTTGGGTGGTGAAGATGTGAACACCAAGTGATGAGACCACAGAAAAGATTGTTAATGATTACAGCTCCAAACAGCAGCGTAATCTCACCGTTTCCTCCAACAACATGATGTCAGGTTTGGTTCTTTGGGTTTTCTTCTGCATTTATTTTAACTGAGCTAATTTGTAAATTCAGAAAAACATAATCTCAGTAATAGTTAAATTCAAACTCAGCACATTTCAGTCCAAAATTTCTCAAAATGACTCAGATTACAGTTTAATCCATTAGAGTCACGTTCAAAATAAAATGCAATAACATTTAAACTGTTTAAACCATCTATTCAAATATCACAAGATTTATTGTTGTTATTATTTATTTATCTATCTATCTACTACATTTCCAAAGATGTTATAGTGAGGCAACAAAAGGCCACATGCCCTGTAGCAGCTGGAAGTGACGCTCGCACAGTTGTACAAGTTTCATCATTGAATACATTCAGTCACAGAATTCCAGCCTAATTTTACGCTGAGGAATGAAATGTTTTCTCCTTTTGTATATTAAATGTATTATTTTATTTATTTTCAGAATTTAAAGTTTAATCTTTTGATTTACAGTCATCTTTATTTTTTAGCTTTGTGAACCTGGCAGCTAACAGAGTATTAGCTATTGGTATTTCTGCTGACAGATTAATGCCTGATAATCTTTTAATGAGACACATTAGTATACAACTACTACTCTGACATTTAACTTCTGTTCTTGTCCATACAAATCATTAAAACTGAGATGTTGATCATGACCCTAAGCTAAGAAATGCTACAACTGTTGTTGTTTTTTCGTTTTTTAATTAAAAATGAGGATGTGATGATAATAATAAGAAAACATAACATTAGAGTATATCTTTGTTCATAAAATGTAACATCTGAATCCTAAGAAATCAGGATTCCAGAGTCCAGACCCTCTTTTCTACTTAAATTAAAGGGAATTATTCCAGTTTCCGGCATTTTATCCTGCAGGAATGTTTTCAGGTTCTTGCTTCGCAAAATATATAAAATTTCAGAGCAAAGAAAGAACGGTAAAGCAAATAAAAATGTTTTCATATATTCATTTGTCCTAAATCAGTGTAATAAATCATAACCAGATGGGGCTCGTTACCTCAGTCTGACCTCTTTTAACGTCAACTTTTTAAAACACAGTTAAAATAATTTTCAAGCCTCATATCTTTAGCTTTATCGTTACCTGCCAAGAGGAAACGAGTCCAGACCCAAAGAGAGCACAATGGAGAGTTCAAAACCTGCTATAATGAGATGTTTTCACCTCCAAACCTGAATCATATTTCATGTCAACAAAGACAGAAGATCGGCCAATTCCACGGCTGAAGAATCTGAAGCTGAGGTTGTTTTTCAGCAAAGAACAAAAACAAAGCTTTCGATTTAAAATCACCCAAAAGCTTCAGGAGATACAGCTGTCTGTCAAATACAGATAGAAAAGAAAATTGCAAGAAAAACAGCTCCACTAATATTCTGGCCCCTTTGAAAACAAAGTTGCACATTATTGCTCCTCCGCAGAACCTAAAAGCCGTGCGAGTTTGAATCGGATGCTGAGAATTAATCCGTCATTTATTCTGGAACTGAAGCCATTCTTTGGTTTCACTTGCTGATTAGTTACAGCTTCACCCTGGCTTTGGTGCCCTGCACATAAAATTGGAAACAGCTTTTTAACCTCTCAACCTCTGATAAAGAATATCTGACTCCGAAGGCTGTTTTCCTTTCCTTTTTGATCTCCTGTTAGTCAGCACATGAATGTCCCTTCAGTGGGGAAGACTGCTCTGCTCTGCTGCGCTATTCTCTGTGGAAACAGATCCTCTTCTTCAGTGTTTGTCTGTTTTTTCTCTCTGATAAACCTAAAAGAAAACCTGTTGTTTGTACTGGATCATTCCTTTTGACAAAAACTCCTTATGCACAATATTGGAGCTTAAAACTATGTTACAACAGAACCATTGGTTCTGTCTCAGTGCAGTGGGATTATCTCATTGTCAAATTCATGCTTTAAAAAAAATAAGTCCTGTTCAAAAGTCACTTATTTGGATCTCCCTGCAGCAGAACCAGACTTTCTTGTAAATAAAAGAAAAAGCCTTAAAAATCCACCAAACAGATTTTCTAGAATAAATGTTTCATCTGATTTTGTTAAGCTCTGATCTGCAGATACAGATTTTGGCTATAAGCTATAAATATTCGGGCCATTCCTCTAGGTTTGAAAGACTAAGACTAAGACATTGTTGATGGAGAGGATGGTTTATAGGGGATGTTACTTCCATCCTGGGTGACAAATTACAATGATTTAGGTTAATTTTACAGTAAATTTCTTACTTATAGCTCCTTTAACTGAAAACCTGCTAAAATCGTGAGTGATCGACTGAAGGTAAATACATTTTATTGTTGCTTTGTCAGCTCTTGGCTTTATTCTATCCTGCGTTTTTTTTTTTATTCAAAGATGTCACCTTCAGGCTGATCATCTGCTGGAGTCATCTGGGTCCTGACTCTTCTTCCTTTGTCCTGTGCTCACCCGCTGTCCTCATTTTAAGTGTCCTCTGCACTGTACAAGACGGTGTCATCGTCAGCTGACAGCAGTGCAAAGGAAAGGAGTGAAGAGATCCCTAAAACCACCTGAACTGGTGCTGGGCAGCCATTTTTATCTGCATTTAAAACCTTCTGAGATGGTCATGTTCCCCCTTTCCTTCACAGCTACTACAACTGGACGACACAGACGTCCACGTCCAACTCCAGCCCGAACTTTGAGGTGATTTATGACGACCCAAACGGACTTCTCTTCAAGAGCAAGAGGGACCAAAGGATGCTGAATGTGGATCCTTGGGTAAGGATGTGTTTCTGTTACTGTTCAAGCTCTGCTGCTTTGCTATTAGGTCCTCGGGCAGACAAGTGGGGGAGTTAATCAGATCCAGTCACCTGCGCCGTAGCCATAAAAATGTTTCAGGGAAGTAAAAGGCCTTATCAGATCCAGTGTGCTTCCTGGCACAGATTGTCCTTAAAGCCAGTGTTATGTTTAACAGAGCATGTGACATTATAGCTCCTATATTGTGCCACTGGCCTGAGTTTTAGGCATTAAAGCATTTTAACAAGCCAGAGATGTCAGCCACACATTTTGGAGCAGCTGGAGAGGCGGAGAGCTTTAAAGACATCATATTTGCTTTCCACCTGCACACAGAACGAAGGATCAAGGGGTCGAGGCAGGTGCTTCCTCCTCGCTCCCCTTCTGGCGGAGGCCTTGGAAGAATAACGGCCCACAGGGATGGTTCTTATTTTCCCTCCTGCTTCTCTCTTTGCTGGGGGGGTAGGGAAGTAGTTGGTGGGGCTGAACTATTTTGAAATTGCAGACAGAGCTGTGGGGACTGCGTTTTTGAGGCCAAAATGGCAGCCCAGTGTTCTAGCTGTGGTCGAGCCCCGCCCCGACCAGGCCGTCTATTAAAAACACAAGCGATGGAAGGCACAGGAAACCAGGGACATCAAACCACCCGCGTGCCCAGAAGCGCGGCACAGCTCAGCCCAGAGCCGTCCAGCTTTTAACCCTCCCTCTGTGCGCCATAGCTGCTCAGCGGATCTGCATCTAATCTTTGGAGTTCGGCCTAAATGCAACCTCGTTCTCTTGGCTTTGATTTTCTGCCTTTGTCAGACCGTGAACTCTTCTCAGAAAAGTGGGGTTTGCCGGTGAAGGGCTCCTCTTATCTCCGGGGCTTGTTAGGTTTGGCTGAATACACCTGAAGGAGAAGCTTTTCTTAGACGACGGCAGCATTAGACGACGAATTTCCGATTGTGGCGATGAAGTCGTTTTTAGCCGTCTGTTCCTCCTGAGGTTCCTTTGAACTCGCCTCTCTCGTTTCAACAGCCACGGGGGTGTTTGGGGTAACCGTGTAAATTGAGTGTAATGGTTGACCAAAGGATGGAGGATTCTGACACAGTCGGGCTTAAAGAAAACGTTTCCAGCTGCTTGTGGCTTCACGTCTAAAGAAGCCGTTTGAGTTTTGATCGGGAAGGACGGATGAACAGACAGAAAGACAGACCGTTGGTTTCAGGTCTGGACTTTGACAGGGCCACATGGATATGGTTTGATGGAAACCACTCAGTTGTAGCTCTGGCTGTATGTTTAGGGTGTTTGGTCCTGTCTGAAGGCCAACCTCCACAGTAGTCTCACGTCTTGGGAGCTTCTAACGGGTTTTCTCCCAGGATAGTCCTGCGTTTAGCTTCATCCATCCTCCCATTAGCTCTGACTTTTCTGTGCTTGCTTAAGAATAGCCTCCCCACAGCATGATGCTGCCACCACCATGTTTCACCATGGGAGCGCTGTATTTAGGATGAACCAAAAACTGCATGTAAGCCTGAAAGTTCAATGTTGGTCTAATGTGACCAGACCACCTCCTTCCACATCTTTGCAGGTGTTGTTGCACTAAAATAAGGACAAAACTTTAAGAATCATGTATTAATTTCCTTTCCCTTCACAGGTCTGCTCTACTTTGAGTTAGTCTGTCACATAAAGTCCCAATAAAATACATTCAAGCTTACGAGTATGAAGTGACAGAATATGGAACGGCTCAATGCTTATTGCTACTTTTGAAAAGCAGAGTCAGTTGATTTATTCTAATATTATTCTAATATCCCACTGAATCTAATTATTTGATTAGTGTAGTTGCATTGCATGTTTTATTTTGCAAATAGACTATAAATAATATCTCTGTTGCCTTGCAACAGGACCTTGCAAAGTCCTGGGTTCAAATTTCTGCATGGAGTTTGCGTGTTCTCCCTGTGCAGGCGTGGGTTCTCTCTGGGTACTCCAGCTTCCTCTCACTAGAAAATATTTTGGACACTCTTGAAAAGAAAAAACATTTTTATTACGTTTTTTTTTTTCAAGAGGAGCCACTCAGTTATGTACATAAAAAAACCTTTGTAATGAATACTTTAACTTTGTTACAACTGCTAATAAAGTGATCCTTAAAATTCCTAATTAAACCCTGACTGAAAATGTTTTCCTTCAGAAAATGGTTCTAGATCAAACCCAAAGAAGAGTTTCTAATTCCTAAATGTGGGTTTTATGAGCATAGAGGACAGTTAGAGCCTTGAAGTGTCAAACTGTTCATATTTAGACTATTTCTGTGTTTTTTTAACAGGATCAGAGAACCAAAAAATGACGGTGTTGCTTTCTGAACCTGTCCCTCTGTTTGGTTTCAGTCCGGGTCCAGGGAGGACTCCAGCAGGGTGCTCCTCCAGTCGGACCTCTATGTCCAGGTCGTCCTGTACGACCACAGCGTTAGAGTCGTCTGAGCTTCAGACGCTGCCGCCGACACAGGCGTACATGTGGCGCACGACGCAGAGCGCTGGAAGCCTCTAATTTAAGCGGGTAGCTGCATCGTCATTTTCAAACTCTTTCCCTCATATCCTGCACGCCATCAGGGTGGAGCTGCTGCTGCTGGTTCGAAAAAAATCTGCCTACAAACGGAGGATTCCCAGAGGAAGGCGCGGAGGAACTGGTGTGACGGACGGAAAGTTTCAAGTGGAACTCAGAAATTCCTTTTGTTGCAAACTGGATTTGTTATCTGTCATTCCACGGGCCAAGAGTCTTAGTCAGGAGCCAGAACCCTTCTCAGCGACCCCAGGCTCATCCACCGACAGGGTCAACATGTTTCAGGCTGTTTTTCTAAACAAATTAAAGGTGTAAGAGCTTTAAAAGATGATGGGAGCTGCTTTTATGTCCTCCCTCAGGCTGCGGTGGATCCTATTGGACTGGAAGAGTGGGTAATGGGCTTAAAGCATTCCTCGTGTTCCCAGATGGACGGCACACTATGCCGGACATCAAAGCCCTCCATCACTTCCACATTAGTCGTTGACTGACAGATTTTAATGCAGCACAACTCAACAAATAATCTCATTCGTAAACTTCTTTGAAACCTGAAGAAGTTCGAGTTTTTTTGCCACTGATGCTGAAACAGATGGGGGAATTGCACAAGTAATATTACATCTGACCATAAAATAATAACAAATTACCGGGTTTCTGGGTTTTCTTCATTCATGTGCGTTCATTCTGAAGCTTCATCCTGGCCAGCCATTTAACTAAAGTGATTTTGTTTTCCACCTGGTTCCTTTTTTCCCCTTTTGCATTTACTTCAGAATGTTTAAAGAAAATAAAAAGCTTCACAACCAAACCCATAGTGAGGAAGATTTTCTTTTTTATTCAAATAGGAATCTAAAAATTGGAGTATGCATATGTATTCCCTCCCTTTATTTTGACCCCCTTAAACAAGATCTAGCACATTTGAAGAATCAAAAATAATCAAGTCATTATTGTCATTATGTAACCACAATGAAATGTTGGCGAGACACCAGCTCAGAATTCATATATAACACACAGACACAAATCAAAGACATAAGCTGAATGTGCCGAGAAGCTAAAACACGTGCAAGTTGTCCTCAGCTTCTAAGATTTAACTGTTCAAGTCAAAACAGGCAGATAGCAGTCGCTTTCCTTTAAACGTCAGCAAACAGAGTCCACCTGTGCATGATTTAACCTCAGCATACGTACAGCTGTTCGTTTTCTGGCCTCTGAAGTTTGCTAGGGAACCTTTTTGGGAAAGAAAACAGCATCTTGAAGATGAAGGAACCCAGCGCACAGGTCAGGGAGGAAGTTGTGGAGAGGTTAGGTAATAAAAACAATAGCCCAAGCTTTGAGCATCTTATGGCACTCTTTCATCCGGTATCTGACCATAGACAGAGAGGATGGGCCAACTACAAACCTGCCGAGACGGGATCGTCCACCTGAAAGACTGGATTCCCTCATCAGCTCGCCATCAGGTTCTGCAGAGGCAGAATGAGCCGTCCCTTTCACTCAGGTGTGTTGGAGAAAGGATCCACATGTATAAATACATGTGGTTAGTTAATGTTGATCTTGAGTTCTTGAGTTGAAGACCCTAAACCTAAACCGATAGGCCAGGCAAGGAGAAGTATCTAGGAAACTCATGGGGACTCTTGGAAGGACTGTGGAGGAGCTGCAGGGCACCCCAGCTCAGGTGGAAGAATCTGCTAAAGGGCGACGTTTAGTCGTATATTCCACAAAGTTGGAAGAGGCATAGAGAATGAAAATACAAGCATTACATCCTGGTCAGTTATTCATTTCAGAGCCATTTTCCCCATGTATGTCTGACCTTTAGGATGGGGCGTGCAGGATAATACATCTGAGTTGGGTTTCCCTTCTTGAAACATTCCCTACTAGCAGCTTATTCCTGCTCTGTAATGTTACTCCTCTCCACTCTTCGGGAAAATGCATCTGCTGCCGCTCACGGGAACTCACCTCTGCAGTTTTCCCTGGAGCCGCGCTCTAGTCTCAGTAGAGATCTGTTCCATCAAAGCACTCCCAGTTAGTCATTTACAAACACAAACACTGTCACCCGAGACACATTAGTCCTTTTATTCCTGGCACTCACACACTGTCTTTAAAAGTTTAGAAATCGCTTTTTCACATGTAGATAAGCCAAGAAAAAAAGCAAACAATTTAAAAAGTGTTTCCTGACTCTTTCATTTTCCAAAAGTTAACAATTTTCTGATAGATATTGCTTTAAAAAGAAATGTTTTTCAGTTTGATTTTCTGTAAAGGAATACACTTACTGATTATGTCATCTTTTTTTTTTGACACAGCCTTGACTATAACATTTACGATTCAGTATATTTTGTTGTTGCAAAACAATAATTGGGAAAGGAAAAAGTTGATTAATTAACTAGTGAAGTTTAGTAATTACTTTTCTGTAGACTTTAGCCTGTGTGCAAGCAGTCGGCGGTCTTAACAGAATAAAAAAGGCAAATGACGATCAAAGGAATGGTTTCTCCAGAACTTGATGACTTGGTGCTGAGATTTAGCCATTTGATTCAAGTGTGTTTGAGTAGAAATGTGTTTAAAAGTTGCAGTTCTTGAGGACTGGAGTTGGAGATGCCTGCTTTAGCCAGTCAGTGACAGGAAACGGTTACTTTCTGGCTAAAGCAGGCGGTACTTTCAACAACACAGAACCAAGCATCTAGCCTTATAGTTTGTTAGCTTCAGGATTCCAGTTGTGGTTCCACTCACCACCATGTTATATCTAGCTTTTTTTATTCTGATAAGATCACAGACTGCTCACTCTCAGTTTGGGTACAGAATCCCACGCAAGCAAGGAGTGGATACATTATCCACTCCTTGCTTGGGAAAGAGCCACAAGAATAATCCTTGACCAGTCCCCTGGAAACCATTGAGGCAAAACAGCAACTGAGACATAAAATAAAGTTTGGTTAATTTTTATTAAATATTTTTACAGATAATCCTGTTGACACATCTGCAGACCTATGTGCCAGAAGACAAAATACAGAACCCACCAAACATCTCACCTTACCCCGGAGACCCAGTCCTTTGCAGTAGTCGCCAGGCTTGAGTGCAGCCATTACTACAGCATGTTATAGAGACAAGGACAGCATTTTATCTTATGGTGTCAGTCACATCTTTGTTTGTCTCCAACACACCTGAAGCAAACAAATGGCCCTTTACCAAGCCGCTGCAGAGCTGAATTACTTAATGCTGATGAGGTAGTTCAGTCATTTGATGATTTGAGTGAGTTGCAGAAGAGATGCATCTGAAAGTTGCAGCAAAGAAGGTCTCAAGGACAGGACATAGGCAGCCGATTGCTGTGCCTTAGAAGATGAAACAGCTTTTTTGTGTAGTTTGAGCATAATCTAAGTATTTCGACCAAACAAACAGGTGTCAATAATGTCGGTATAAATTGGATTTTTGGACATTTAAATCAGGAAAGGACCGTCCGTCCGTCCGTTTTCTTCTGCTTATCCGGGGTCGGGTTGCGGGGGTAGCAGCTTCAGTAGGGAGGCCCAGACGTCCCTCTCCCCGGCCACTTGGTCCAGCTCCTCCGGGGGAATCCCAAGGCGTTCCCAGGCCAGCCCGGAGACATAGTCCCTCCAGCGTGTCCTGGGTCTTCCCCTGGGCCTCCTCCCGGCGGGACGTGCCCAGAACACCTCACCAGGGAGGCGTCCAGGAGGCATCCTAACCAGATGCCCGAGCCACCTCAACTGGCTCCTCTCGATGTGGAGGAGCCAGTTGAGGTGGCTCCTCCACGTCCCAAGAGCCAGCTTCTGCAGCCGAGGATCGGAACGCCAAGGTCCCCGCCCTCTACTGCTACCCGTTGCACAATGCACCGACCCCTTTGGCCCCTCCGACAGGTGGTGAAGGGGGACCCATGTCGCCTCTTCGGGCTGAGCCCGGCCGGGCTCCATGGGCAAAAGCCCGGCCACCAGACGCTCGCCAATGTGCCCCACCTCCAGGCCTGGCTCCAGAGTGGGGCCCCGGTGACCCGCGTCCGGGCGAGGGAACACGACGTCCAATAATCGTACTCATCATAAGGGGTCTTTGGGCTGCGCTGTGTCTGGTCCCTCACCTAGGACCTGTCTGCCTTGGGTGACCCTACTAGGGGCTTAAAGCCCCTGACAGCATAGCTCCTAGGATCATTGGGACACTCAAACCCCTCCACCACCCAGGTATTAAGTGTTCACTTATATACAGTAATCTTATAATTTATTTATTTATTTATTTATGTTTTTTCACTTTCTTTTTTCAAATATCACATTACACATGTCAGCTTACATAATAATATATATGATTTAGCAATGGCATCTAGGTGTTATTCGAGTGTATCTGTTGCTTTATGTCTGTTGGTTGTGCTGTTCTTTTTGTGTCTATTTCCAGGTGATGGAGCAGACAAAGAAGGTTTTATCACTCTCTCCCTTTTATCTCCTCTTTCTTTCACCTCTACTCTTTTTTTTCTTTTCTTTCACTTTTTGTTCTTCCTTTACTCTCCCATTGTCATGTCCATATAATTTGAAATTCTCCTTGCAGGAATCATAATAAAGCTATTTACAAGCATAAATCAAGTGGAGCACTATGGCGAAAGCTGTTTGCTCCACTTGTAAAAGCAAAATCTGTCGAGCTCTATCTGGCATTGAGACATCAATTCCTATTGCCATATTGCCAGACAGGACACTGGGATAGAAAAAAAAAAAAAAAAACCTCCACCACGGTAAGGTGGCAGCCCAGGGAGAGGTCAGGAAAGGACAATAAATAATAATAATAAAAAGATGAGTAAAAATGCAACATTTTACAGTCAATTGTTTTTGCACCTGGTAAAGCAACACTGTTGCCATCAGTAATAGTTTCAATGCAACAAAAGTTGTAGAAATATGTAATACATCCTAATGCAGGTGTTCCCAAATGCGTTAAGCTGGTTTATCACTTACTGTCTACCTCATACGCTCCGTCAGCAATTGCAAAATATGCCGTGCGGCAATACAAATTGAATAAGTGTCGGATCTATTTATGCACCCAGGTGCATCCCTGCTACAAGACACCTGAATTAAATGCCTTAAATACCTCCTCACCTTGTCACCAAGTTCCGTTGATAAAGGTGTGTTGGAGCAATTGCAAATCAATACATACCTGACAACTGCTTTCACAATGATTTTTGTCTTTGCGCTAAATTTTTAAACTAATTTTCTCAAGGTTAGCGTTCTGACAACGCATGTTAATGAAAATAAAAATTATTTAAAAAGGTTACAGAGGTGTTGCAAAATGTTCTGATATTTCGATCAAAAAGATCCTGTTTTCTTCAAGAGATGACTGTTCCCCAATAACAATGAGCCAGTTTTAGGAAAACCTATACAGAAACCTTGGAAAAAAAGTCAGACAACCATTAATGACGGATATAGAATAACATTTTTCAATTCAGTTTTATTTATATAGCGCCAACAACATATGTCATCTCATTTCAAACCTGGCATACCGGGTCCATGCTCCAGCCCCAACCCACCTCTGAGTCTTATTGGCCTGAAAGTCACAAGAAACAAATGTCTTAATTCTGACAACTGTGAATGTGCGTCAGACGGCTTGATGCCAGACGGGCCTTTCGTCCATCGGCTGCATCTGTTTGTCTGTTTTGACCAAACTGGTCCCTGCCGACCTCACTGGAACAATGTGTGGTGACATGAGGCTTTTGGGTTCTGGGGAATGACAGCCTGGTTTTGGGTCACCTCAGTCAGTGCGATCCTTTGTGTGTGTGTGTGTGTGTGTGTGTGTGTGTGTGTGTGTGTGTGTGTGTGTGTGTGTGTGTGTGTGTGTGTGTGTGTGTGTGTGTGTGTGTGTGTGTGTGTGTGTGTGTGTGTGATTTATGCTGCTGTACGAAAAGAATTGTAAGAAGCACCATGAGAATTGAAGAGGTGTTAGCTTTTTACTTAGTTTTCATTTTTTATTTACTGAATATATGCTGAATGGGTTCATATCTATCTATGTTAGCTCTGTACCTTTTAAGTCAAAAACAACTAAATCAAGCTTTAAATACCAATGGATGGTCCTCTAAGCAAACATAAAAAGATTATTACAACATAAATGACACATTTTATGTGTGATACCTTTAAAGGGGGTGTACTATTACAATATGCAACCCCCTCCCATGAACTCAGATTAATTATCCGTAAGCATCAATAATTTGACTGTAAAATTGGTCAAATTGCTTTCATACCCCTTAAATATTTTTATTGGGCTTTTAAACTGTTGCGGTTTTAGCTGAAGTTTAGTTTTATGAGTTTGGGGCTTGACTTAACTCTAATATGCCCAACACGCGGTAATAATGTGGTTTCACAATAAATGGACCATTAGATAGCAGAAAAGTGATTCTTGACTCAATCTGATGCTTTTTCTTCATGTACTTCTGTAAATAGATGAAATTATTAAAAAGACCCGATAATGTTAAACCTGGTAATGACTTTAAATGTTACTGTAACTAACATCTCAGGATTCAGCCTTCCAACATCACACAGTTTGGATAAATGGGTACCATTTCACGAGACCTAAAACCTTTAGCCATTTTCTTTTGGTTGGGTTTCTGGTTAATTGTTACGTTCTGGTTAGCTTTACCTTCTGCTTGGTCTTTTGTCAATTCTTTCAACATTTCTTCTTCTTCCTCCGCAAAAGTCGTTCCTAATTGTTAAGCAGTAGAATGCCTTGCACATGAACATGTTTAGTTAAACATTTTTAATTTATTTATTTTAATCCAGTTTCAAAACAGCCCCATCATAAAGATGCGTCATGGTTGGAGGTTGTTTTTGTTTTCACCCAAATGCCAGGACACATTGAGCTGTGCACTGAGGTTCAAGCAAGATCACTGCAACCAATCTTGCAGAGCTAACAAGTCCTGCTGAGGAAAGTGACTGTGTCACTTCCTCATTGCATTTTGCATTAGACAATGAAACCTCCTTGAAAAAGAAGGTGATTATTCACAGGAAGCTGGCTCCCTGGTTTAATTTAGAGCTGCGCTCTTTGAAGCACAATGTTAAGAAATTGGAGAGAAAATGGTGTTCTACACATCTAGAGGAATCCTACTTAATCTGGAAAAACAGTCTACAGTTGTATAAAAAGAACCTTCGCAGAGTTAGAGCAGCATATTTTTCATCATTAATAGAGGAGAATAAAATCCTAGATTTCTCTTTAGTACAGTTGCTAAACTTACTCAGAGTCACAGCTCCGTTGATCCATCCATCCCCTTAGCTCTCAGCAGTAACGACTTTATGGGATTACTCATAAATAAAATTGATTAAAAATAAAATAACTGGCATCCTCCCAAACATGATTACCTCGTCCTTAGTAAGTGAGGCAGTGTTGGAGGAATTTAAAATTATTAGCTTCATCTAAACCTTCTACTTGTATGTTAGACCCAATTCCAACCAAGTTATTTAAGGAGTTATTTCCTTTGATCAGTGGTCCTATTTTAGACATGATTAATCTATCCTTAGTAAATGGATATGTACCAGTTCAATTCAATTTTATTTATATAGCGCCAATTCATGAAACATGTCATCTCAAGGCACTTTACACAGTCAAATTCAATCATATTATACAGATTGGGTCAGATTATACAGATTGGTCAAAAATGTTCCTATATAAGGAAACCAGTTGATTGCTTCAAAGTCCCGACAAGCAGCATTCACTCCTGGAGAAGCGTAGAGCTACAGGGAGAGTCGTCTGCATTGTCCATGGCTTTGCAGCAATCCTTCATACTGAGCAAGCATGAAGCGACAGTGGAAAGAAAAACCACCCATTAGCGGGAAGGAAAAACCTCCAGCAGAACCAGAACCAGGCTCAGTATGAACGGTCATCTGCCTCAACCCACTGGGGGTTACAGAAGACAGAGCAGAGACACAACAAGACAGACAAACAAGCACAGAAGCACACAGCTGAAGACTTTGAACTGCATTTTGTGAACTTCCTGATAGAAAAGAATTACCACAGGATTTTAAAGTAACTGTTATTAAACCTTTACTTAAGAAACCTTCTCTTGATCAAGATGACTTAATAAATTACAGACCTATATCTAATCTTCTTATCCTATGTAAAATTCTTGAGAAAGTAGTTGCTAATCAACTATGTGAATATTTACAAAGTAATGACCTATTTGAAGAGTTTCAGTCAGGCTTCAGAGCTCATCATAGCACTGAAACAGCTCTGGTGAAGGTCACTAATGATATTCTCATGGCCTCAGATAATGGACTTGTGTCTGTACTTGTCCTGTTAGATCTCAGTGCTGCATTTGATACAGTTGATCACAATATTCTCCTACAAAGACTTGAACATACTGTAGGGATTAAGGGGAAAGCATTAGGCTGGTTTAAATCTTATCTGTCTGACAGATTCCAGATTGCTCATGTAAATAATAAATCTTCAAACTCTAGGGTCACCTGTGGAGTACCACAGGGTTCAGTCCTTGGACCAATTCTCTTTACTATATATATATATATATATATATATATATATATATATATATATATATATATATATATATATATATATATATATATATATATATATATATATGCTTCCGATTGGAAAATAATCGGACAGCATGGGATTAATTTCCACTGTTATGCTGATGACACTCAGCTATATTTATCCATAAATCCTGATGAATCCAATCAATTACTTTGACTACAGGCATGTCTTGATGACATCAAAAGCTGGATGACTTTAAATTTCCTGCTTTTAAATTCTGACAAGACAGAAGTTGTAATCTTTGGGCCAGAGTCCCCAAAAATAATCTGGATGGCATTAATTTGGCCTCTGGTAATAAAGTTAAAAACCTTGGTGTTATTTTTGACCAAGACATGTCATTTAAATCCCATATTAAACAGGTTTCCAAAGTTTCCTTTTTTCACCTCAGGAATATCGCCAAAATTAGAAACATTCTGTCCGGGAGTGATGCTGAAAAACTAGTGCATGCATTTGTTACTTCAAGGCTGGACTATTGTAATTCTTTACTATCAGGAAGTCCACAAAATGCAGTTCAAAGTCTTCAGCTGATCCAAAATGCTGCAGCAAGAGTTCTGATGAAAATCAACAAAAGGGATCATATTTCTCCAATTTTAGCTTCCCTTCATTTGCTTCCTGTTAAATCAAGAATAAAATTTAAAATTCTTCTTCTAACGTATAAAGCCCTTAATAATCAAGCTCCATCATATATCAGAGCTCTGATTACCCCGTATGTTCCTAACAGAGCTCTTCGCTCTCAGACTGCAGGTCTGCTGGTGGTTCCTAGAGTCTCTAAAAGTAGAATGGGAGGCAGATCCTTTAGCTATCAGGCTCCTCTCCTGTGGAACCAACTCCCAGTTTTGGTCCGTGAGGCAGACACCCCGTCTACTTTTAAGACTAATCTTAAAACTTTCCTTTGTGACAAAGCTTATAACTAGAGTGGCTCATGTTACTCTGAGCTACCTCTATAGTTATGCTGCTATAGGCTTAGGCTACTGGAGGACATCAGGGTCTATTTTTCTTACTCTGCTGAGTTCTCCTACTTTTTTGTTGTCATTTCAGCTTTTACCTTTTTGTTCTCTGTCTTTTTTCTCTTCATAGAAGGTACACTTGGTCTGGTGTTCTGTTAGCTGTGACATCATCAGGGGAGGCAGATCATCCTCTATTACCATCTAACATAGAAAGTACTCCTGGATCAATGTGAGCTTCTGTGCTTTCTGTGTCTCTGCTCTGTCTTCTCTAAGCCCCAGTGGGTCGAGGCAGATGAGCGTTCACACTGAGCCTGGTTCTGGTTCTGCTGGAGGTTCTCCTCCCTGTTAAAGGGGAGTTTTCCTCTCCACTGTCGCTTCATGCATGCTCAGTATGAGGGATTGCTGCAAAGCCATCAACAATGCAGACGACTGTCCACTGTGGCTCTACGCTCTTTCAGGAGGAGTGAATGCTGCTTGGAGAGACTTGATGCAACCTGCTGGGTTTCCTTAGAGAGGAAACTTTCTGACCAACCTGGAGGATCTGATGGAGTCTGACTTTGGAAAGAACCTTGGGATGACGTGTTGTTAATTGACGCTATATAAAGAAACTTTTATTGGAAAAATTTTTATAATAATTATATGTCCACTTGGGGGCACTCCACTTGGATTGAAATGTAATTCCCAGGTAGTCAGTTAGTCCTTAAATAAGACAAATAAAATAAATGGATGCTGTCAGTCATCTCGACGCTGCAGGGCACTGACTTCCCCATCACTGATCCAAATACATCCACACTATTCAGATCAGGAACGCATCAAAAGCATTACATACCACAAAGATCTAAAAAAAAAAAGCTTAACGTTATCACTTTCACTTCCTCCCGTTTACGGTAACGGGAGATTTTCAATACAACAACTTATGGCAAGTTTGGAAAATGCATTAAAGTCGCATTCTAAAATCTGGAAACTTGGTCTAAAAGTTGTCAGCCTCTAAAATTTGTTGTTTATATTTTTTTAAATATTCTGCACAGCATATTTATTATATATATTGGTTATGAATTCGGAAACTACATTGATATATACAGCCTTGTACCGTTTTCAAGTAATTGTAATTTTCCTCTGCACCCTGCTCCCCCCACCCCACCCTCCCAATCGAGCAATGAAGGACATGGCATGCTAATATTATTGCCATCAAATCTCCAAAGGCGGGGAAATGCCCTAATCATTTCCTGCCGAGTGCCCCTGAAAGAGGAGCCAGTGGCGGCTGGGTGGGTGTTAGAACCCCGCTTGATGGGCTGTTTTGTGGTAGGCGGGGAAGGGTAAAGCATCCGGATCAGGCCGCGATGGTACAGGATGTATGTGCTTAACTGCACTGACCCAAACAAAGCAGAGAAGAAAGCCTTTAATGCCCACAGTAAGCCGCTTCATTCAGCAGCGCTGCCCAGACGCACAGCTCTGCGAAGTAGAAATTACGCACGGAGCGGCTGCTCCGTGGCAGCCGTTCAGGTGATGAAATCGGTCCAATAAATCGATGGAATGTCTCTTATTGAAATATTTAGATTTCTCACCTCAACTCGGTGGATAACACGGGTCTTCTATGCTCTCGATAACGAGATAATTTGTCCCTAGGCTAAATGTGTGTAAAAGTATTTTGGGCAGGAAACCCTCTCTTTCCCTCCCTCTGCCCGTGTGTGCGTACGCGCGCGTGTGCATGTGCACGAGCCTGTGTGTGTGTGTGTGTGTGTGTGTGTGTGTATGTGTGTGTGTGTGAGGAATACCCAGCTGGTCCCTCAAGCCCTATAATACTAAGCACAACATGCTTTACCTTCAATGAAAGCTGAGACGGAGGGACGGTTGAGTGCTGCAGAGCTGAGACCTGGAGTGTTTTCTGCGGAGGCGCAGCTCTCCCGCATCTGTTTTATCACACTGTGCGCTGGAGGTTTTTTTTATTCCACTGACTGTTGCTTATATACAATATATCAAAAGCACTTAGAAAACGTGGATGACGCGGTGATGATAGACAATTTTGGACTCCCCAGTTGATGGTATGCGTTTTTGGAACTAGGGGATACTTCTGGACCTGATAGGTTGTCCACAGCTGTTCTTTTTCGTACTTCTATTCAGCCTTTCCCTCAATAATGGCTCTATACTCTCGGTTTGTGCTCGTCTTGCTTTACGGATGGATTTATCTGTGCGTTGGATTCTGCGCGATGTTGAAAACGGACAATTTCCCCGAGAGGCAAAAGGTGGATTTTACGCACTCGGTGGATACAAAGTACGCCGCCAAGGATGATCGGGACGCGCATTTGCAGGATACAATGACGGAGCACATGCAGATGCTGTACGCCAAGTACAACCGGGCCGGCTTTCCCTTCAGGGACGGCAACACGGTCCGCAGCTTCAAAGCGCACTGGGGTATGTATTCGGGATTTTGCGCATTTTCTCGTGAAGCGCATGATCGCTTATTTCCTATTGCGCTACCGTCAGAAGTTTAAAGCTGAACTTTATGACATCCTGTTTGACAATACTGCGCAGTGTCCGCAGAATGTGTGCGTAAACAGTGCGTTCTTTCAGATAAAGAATAGTATACAGTGTCTTGTCTTGGTTAAAAATGTATGTTTGACTTTGTACAATTTGTTTGGTTCATTCGAGTAGCTCGACACAAAATAATCCACCTGTCGATCCACTCCTTAAAAATAGGATCAACCTGTTACCACCTCCTTCTGCCGGAAACAGTGATTCAAATCAGGTGGTTTCTTGCCGTCCAACATCGTCTAGCGTCACATTTGTTCCTGTATTCTTGGCATTTTAATTTCAGATCTGTAAATAGATATTCCCCTCCGGTCAGGATCGGGAAGCTGCTTAGCCTGTCTGTCTTGCAGCAGAACAGGAGTTTCCACTGCAGACGCTCCGTCTTTCACCAGCTTTTGTTTCTCTATGACCTTTGAAAGTAACGTTAATCTCATCCACTTTGAATTTGCGCGCAGACTCTGGGTTATTAGCTCTTAGAAACAGGCACTGAAGGGGTTCAGGCGCTGTAAGATTGTAGCCTACTGCCTCCTGTCGTCTGGTAGCTGCATGTGGCAGCATATAAAGGGCAAAATTCACCCAGTTTCTCTCTAACATTTGTAATTTTAAAGATTCAAGTCTAAGTGAAGCAGTGAAAGTTTTTGGTTTTGATCCCTTTTTTGTGTACACACATTTTGAGTTGGCACTTCAAAAGATTTAGGTGTTAAATCAAATTTGGGGCTTTTTATTATTTTTATTTTATTTTATTGTTTTGTAGTTGTGTTGTCTAGTTAAAAGCCATCAATATGTTACCTGCATTAAACAGCTGTGTGAGTGATGTCAGTTTGGTTAAGGGGAAAGGATTTTAATTTTAAGAAACAAGCCAAAAGACACTCAGAGCAGAAGTGTGAATGCCCACCTTTTAAAACTAAAAGTTCTGACAAACAATGTTTTAACTATTTATGTGTCTTGACTTTAACATCAGACATCTGTTTACTTTGTCACTATAGTCTAAGCTTCACGTTGATACGCTTATGTTGCACAAATGTTTTGTGCCGTTAATCATCTGAGTCTGACAGGTTCCCCCTTGGTGTAGTCTGGCTCATATCCTGTAAATGTCAGGCTGTGTTCACAGCTTTTCTGAAATACAGATGTAATTCAGCTTGTTTCAGTTTTGCATAGATGGCTAAAATAGAACAAATGTCATCTCCAGGCACCTATAATCACACAATCATAATGCAAAAACTTCCCACCGACCAGGATCTTTTCATGGTTTTTTCACCATAGGGGTTTTCAGACTCAAACAGATGCTACAGGTGGCTCCTTAATAGTTCTAAGAAATAACTCAGAAGCAGTAGGGTTTTCCACAGTTAGAGAAACCGCTTGGAGTCACATCATTACACCATTAAACATACCGCGACCCATAAAAAGCTTTTTCTGTATTAATTCTGCAGGCGGTAACAGTGTATCAAATGTCTGCAATTTAAAAATGCTGTATGTAACGGGAGTCTGTCACCTTGAGGGATCATTACTACATTTTACCTGAATTTCTAATTTCAGGTCAACATAGATAAATAAATATTGCAGAAACTGAGAATTATGAGCTTTTTGTTCAGCAGAATTTCTTGATTCGAGCTTGCTATTTTCAAAATATCTGACACTGCCTGCAAAGCAACAAATGACTTTTAGAAATGAGTTTGAGAAAATGATTTCTAAGCTTTCCTTTCACTAAGTGATGGGCAATGTTAAATACAAACACAATATATTTACCTTATGTTATATCATTTTAGATGTGCAGAAAGTTTAGGACCAGGGTTTTTATAGTTTCATCCTAAAATGTAAACTTAATTGAGCTTTGCATTAACTTTTTCATTTGTTGTTGGTCTAAACGAGCCTTAGCTCTTGATTAAACTACTTTGTTTTCTGGTCCAGCAAAAAAACAAAAATGGTACTAAAATAGTAACAAATCCTTACCTTCACTGAGAGATTTCCTGAAAAAGCCTGCTGATAGTTTTCAGTAGAGACCAAGTTAGAAAGCTCCAAAGTATAAAACAGGGTGGCCTTGCTTAACTTTGTTCAGTCTGCCTGGTTTTTACTGAATGCCTTGCTCTCTCTCGCTTTCTTGCAGCCTGAATAATAATAATAATAATAGAGCAGACATATTAAAACATGACTTCATTTTAAACATTTAATTGATACTGAGAATACGTAACCGTAACCGTTTTCTGACGGCAGTGCTTTCACCCTGACTGGTATGTTCGCCGATCAGAAGAATATTGGATTTTTAAGCGTCTGACTGATCATTTACAGGTCATGGTCAATCAGGCTGAAAACTGGCTGATTCTGGTCACCGGACAAGTTTTTGGTGCAACTCTGACACTGATTGCTTATAACTACTTCTAACAACAAGTTTTCTTTTTAAAATTGTTGCAAAAGCTTGAAATTAGTCACCTGAAATTACAGAATTAAAGTTGCTTATGTGCAACATGGTATGTAGACATGTGTAACAATTACTTCTCACTGTCTACACAGGTACAATAAACAACAAGCAGCTGCAGGTTTTCAACCTGACCTCCCTCACCAAGTCCGAGGATGTTCTGTCGGCAACTCTTCATTATTACATCGGAGACCTTCAGAACAGCACCCAAGGCTGCTCCACGCCCAAAAACTGTGCCCGCCACGGTCCCAGGAGACACAGCCACATCCACATTGTCATCTGGAGCTTTGCTTCTGTGGACAACAAGATGAGGAGTCTGGGACACTTTCGGATAAACGTGTCCACCCTCTACAGGGACTTCATTTTGTGGCAGTGGAGGGATGTAACACGTGTGGTCAATCAGGCCAAGCACCACGACGAGCTGCTCATTGGGATTGACGTTGCCTCACAAGGTCCCCAGCCGTGGAAGAAGCTGCTGTCCGACCGTTCGCCCTACATCTTGGTTTACGCCAACGATTCTGCCATCTCGGAGCCTGAGAGCGTGGTAGCCACTCTGCAGAGACACCATTCTTTGGGAGCTGAGAGCTCCGGTTCACACAGTATCCATAAGCTGAGAGAGCGCAACAACACTGCGCAGGAACCACAGCTGCACTCCAGACACAAGCGGTCAGCGAACGTTCTTCTCCCTTTGCAAAACAATGAACTTCCTGGACCCGAGTATCCATACGAGGCCAGAGGATGGGACGAGACGAGTCCGTACGAGCCTCTAGAAAACAAGCCGCCCCGTCGGCCACGGAAAAAGAGCCGCAAGAATCAGCGACCCAAGAATCCTCTTCTGCAGTTTGACGAGCAGACCATCAAAAAGGCACGCAAGAAGCAGTGGAACGAGCCGAGGATTTGCGCTCGAAGGTACCTCAAGGTGGACTTTGCAGACATCGGGTGGAGTGAATGGATTATATCACCAAAGTCCTTCGACGCTTACTACTGTTCGGGATCCTGCCAGTTTCCAATGCCAAAGGTGAGGAAAAAAATATATTTGTGTTCGTTTTTGTCTCCGATAAAAGCTTGAAACCAAACATAATTAGGTATAGTTGAACAGTTTGCATTTTGGTGTCTGTTCAAAACAACAAACCCTCCAGTAGTTCTTCAGCACATTCTGGTCTGATAATTCGGTTTTGGCAAAACAAAAAGGCGCATTAGACCTCCTAATTACATGTGTTCAAAGTTGATCAAAAATTATACCACTAAAATCAGCTTATGATGATCACAATAGGAAGATATTTCAATAATTGCAAAAACAAGCTGTTTGTTTGCTCTGGCTAATTTACTCCCACTCATTATCGATATTTAAGAAACAGCACACAAAATACTTCCACTATGTCATAAAACTCAGGATTATGTGACCACACATGCTACCAATAAAAATATATCCATCCATCCATACGGGTAAACCTTACAGGGGGACTGGTTCTCCAGCTGTGAACGGGCACAAGTGGGGCACAAAAACTCAACACCTATTAGCAGCAACAATTTTTTTGTGATGCATACAACCTGACTTTGATCAATGTTAAATTAAACAGATAAATTAGCACAAACCAACATACCAGAAATGCGATTTATATAAGCTAAATGTAATTAAATTTTTACACATAAAAGTACAAATAAAGGCTCACTCATATTGTTCCTTTATTGAAGAGAAAAGATTCACAGCGATCCTTCAGTGAGCCAGCAAGGACAACCAACACTAGATGGTCACACACTATCCAGCAGAACATAAACGTAACGTCTGCATTTCCAGCATTCAGATTGGATGATCCGAGCTTGGGGCCACAGGATTTGTGCCCCGCAGCCGTCTACTGAGAGCGTGTTGGGCACGCGCACTGCCATTTCAAATGTTCATTATTTAAACAAACGTTGGTGGGCCGGCCCCAATATCAAGGTGCCTCAAGAGGATTTAGCTACTGAGCTTGTCAGTTTTCTGGCAGACTTAGATATATAGACACAAATGTTTCTGACAGAAATTTATTGGTAAGGGGATGAGTCTTTTTTACAATATTACTTCATAAAGAAGACCTGTCCCTTAAATTATTGTGAACATAGAGCTCCACAGCGACATCTGGTGGGGCCAGGCCCCACTGGCCCCAAATACAGACATGGCGTGAAAACAGAGATGGCGTGAAAACAACACGGGCTTCTCATGGCAAACCGTAGTGCAGCTCTGTAGAACAGGTGGACCTAATAAAGCGGACAGTGACTGGATTTTGCAGGTGATCCAAAAGCCCACACTGCAGGACTCCAGGACCCATTAGTGAGTCCAAATACTGTAAGAGAAGACTAAAAACATGCATGCAGATTCTCAACGTCCAAACACGGAGCTCTCTGCAGACGCTAAGTAAACAGAGTCGGCTGTGTTGGGCAATCAGTGCGTCCATCAGTCGTTGTTAACCGATGCCGTTAGGGCTCTGTGTTATATTAACCCTCGTAACATTAAAGTCAGCAGCGCCTGAAACATGTCTGTTTTACATTATGGATGATAATCCCAAACTTTACGAGCTTTAATCTTCAACTGCCAGAATAAAGTGCTCACAGCAGTTTCACCGCCAGTGGATCCTCTTCAGTTTCTCCTCTACTTTGTAGAAAGATCACAAAGCCTTTGAAGATAAACATCAACAGCATAGAGATGTAATTTAATAAAAAAAAAAAAAAAAAAAAAAAACGGTTGCTTCAAAGTAAACTCCTAATGCGCCAAGCATGCAGTAAACGCCGGTCAAACTGCAGAGCCAAATGAATGAAGGCATCTAGCAGGTGGCTGACCTCAGCAGCATTTTTACACGTTTAGCAGAGTGAACAAACAATTAGAGGACAACGTCAAAGGTTGGCTCCCAGTGACCAGATAACATCACAGGTATTCTAAACATGGCCGGAATGCTCCAGCTCCTTCTATTTAATTCATTAGCATGGAGTCGCTGGTCTTTGTAGTTTCATGTAATTAGTCCCAGCAGTCAGGCCCGGGGCCTCGAAGGCAGCCGCCTCCCTCTCCTGCAGCTTCTCTGCTCCGTCAGAGGAGCCTGTGACGTCGCACCTCTATTGTCAGGTCGAACTCTCAGAAGCTGCTAAATAGTTTCTATTAAAAGTTTGTCCATGCCGTTTTGTCTTTTCTGTTGTGATGAGAGTGAAGAGGGAGCCCTGAAGCAGCTAATGGGGGATGTGAACCGTCAGGCCTTTCAAAGACAGATTCCAGCCTCTGGGACGGTTGTGCAAGCTCAGAGTGGAAACGAAACAAGATACCAAGATGCAGATTCTCAAGCTAAAAACACAAGTTCAAGCTCCTCTTGCTGTACATTTCCTAAGCATTGACATTCTCAGGTAATTTAGTTTAGACATTAAAAACATACAAAGACCAATTCTGCAAAAAGCTGTTTGCTAAACACAACAATGGCATCTTAAAATGATAAAGCCAGTGTGTCGTTAGCTCATTTATGATAACAGGGAAAAGAAAGTGACTACGACCGTTAATAAAGCTTGGATGTATAAAGATTATTATTATAATGCTTAGGGCTGAGGACGGGAAAGTTGCAGCATAATACTGGGTTCATAAGAACAAGACCAGATTTTAGCAATATAACTTTAAACCCTTTTGAACTTTTTGAAAGCTCCAGAAATCACAAAGTGTATTTTCTGAATCTGTACCTAGTGTAGAACGATCTAGTCCAGGTTTAACTAGTCTAGATCATGAGGTTTTTATCTATTTTTTATTATTTTTAATGTGTTTCCGAAACAAACTTAAATCATTCAAAACACTGCAGTTCCTTTCTTTGTGTTTTCGCAAATAGAGTTCAGGTTTTAAGTCTTAGACCACAAGCCAGAGATGGTCAAACGTTATCCAGTTTTAGCCAGTCTCAGTATTCTCACAGCGTTAATGAATTGTTCTCATCTTGTCTGGCACTTTATCACCATTTCAAGAACCCAAAATGTTTTCTGATAAATAATGTAAAAGTATTTCATTAATTGATTAATTAACTAGAGGCTTGAATACTGGTTTTTAATTACAGGCTGTAAAAAAGCAATATATGACTTAATAAGCAACCTTTTCAACTCAAATAAATTGAAATAACAATAATTAAAGCTCTGGTCGGTTATTGACTCTTTTTGCTAATGTTAGCTCTGGTGTCTTTGTTTCCAGCAACATGTTTTGCATTGAGGTGGTTTTTAATACATCCTGTTCATCGTCTTCTGATGATCAATCTTTATCGCCGCCTCCTGGGCTGGAAATTTGTGCATCAGCGTTACAGGCGTTCCAAAAACTAGCTACCCAAGAAAAGGTTCAATTAAATGTGTTACTTCTTTAGCATATCACTTTTAATTATTCAGTCAAGGGTAACACAAGCTCTACTAAAAAGGAGGCCTCTTCTGTAACAAAGCGGGGCCATAAATCGACTCCACACAACGGGGTACAAGAACTGCTTCCTTTTAGTTTCATGACAACAAATGACAACACAGACTTAAACATTGATGTAACAGGTTATAAACCTTAAAACACTCACCATGACGTCAAGAACCCGTAATAGTAGCTTAGATAAAATCTCCCGCTAACTGCAACTGGATAGCTCCTGGTGGTACAGACGAGGAGCTATCCTAAAATCAAATACATTTTCATATCAGGAGATATTATTATTATTATTATTATTATTATTATTATTCCACTAAAGTTGAAAATTACACTCTGTCATATGACTATTTAAAAAAAGACAGAGCAAAGATGACCTGTTTGGAAGGATTTAAAGAGAAACCGTCTTCTTTTTAAAAAGAATATGGCAGCACAAGTCGGTTTGCATCTGAATGAACCACAAGACCCTTTGGAACATTGGCCTTTAGGACAGATGGGACCAATGAAGATAGTAGATCACAGCCCCATGTCTGGAGAATAAGTAAAAATGCCACAAACGCCTCATACAAGCTGGGGAGGCTGAGGATCTGGGCGTGCTTTGGGGATAAAAGACCTGTTCATCGAGCCGACCGTGATCTCCTCTGTACACCAAAATATTCTGGAGTCAAATGTGAGTCTATCTGTCCAACTGATGATCCCAAACACAGCAGCAGATCGACGACAGAATGGCCAGAAAACAAAATAATTAAAACAATTAAACCGTTACAAGGGCTCAGTCAAAGTTCAGACCTCAGTCCTGCTTAAATTACTGTGGAGGGACCTAAAAAGAGGTGTGAAAAAAATGGCTGCCAACCTCAGTGGCTTGAAGCCGTCACAACACTCCAATTATATAACGGTCACATTACACAAGAAAGTGAGAGATTTGTCATAGCTAGGGAACGGTCCGATAGCTAGTTAGCCCATCTAAAGGTAAGTCTCACAGTTCTGTTTTTGTTTCTGTTTTACTCCAGGCTCTGAAGCCCTCGAACCACGCCACCATCCAGAGCATCGTCCGGGCCGTGGGCGTCGTGCCTGGCATCCCCGAGCCGTGCTGCGTCCCAGAGAAGATGTCCTCCCTCAGCATCCTCTTCTTCGACGAGGACAAGAACGTGGTGTTGAAAGTCTACCCCAACATGACCGTCGACTCCTGCGCCTGTCGATAGTTCGGCTTCCTCTCTACCGCAGTTCCCAGGCACCTCTACTGGACAGAAACAACCGAAGACCAAAAAAAAAAAACACTTTGCAACCAGAAACGAACAAACAAAATAAAATAAAATAAAAACATCCACTGAGCACCGCTTCCCTTTTGCACTGGAGGAGAGCGCCACCTGTTGTTCCAGGTGAAGAGGAGACGGGTTGGTTGATGACATTAGCGTGCCTCAGCACTGACCGACTCTTTATCTGCGTGTTTCTCACCTGTTCTCCGCTGGGTGACAGCAGAGTGGAACAAATCACACCGACTGAGGCGTAAAAGAGACAGAAACAGGGAGGGGAGGGGGGATGTCGATCATTAAGAAAAACTGATCTCAGCTGGAACTGACGGCTGCAGTGTGAGCCGAGGGGAGACGTTCACTCTTCATTCGCTCCTTCATTGCATGAAGTTCTCTTTATCCAATTAAAAGCCACCTCTGTTCGCACTTGCATGGTATTTGTTACTCTGTGTATGTATTTATGTCTGTACTATCACTGTGTTATTCGCTACAAAAAAAAGGATTTTGTATAATTATTGGCTTGGCTGCTATAAAGGATTGTATTCGGTTCCAAAGCCAGAGTTGAGACATATAGAGTCGCACGTTTGTGTTCGGTTTACTCAGTTTTTTTGGTTTCACAGATTTTGATTCACGCAGGAAAGTAAGCTACATTTGTTTCTGTATTTTTATGGAGATTTGAGATGTCAGGAAATATTTTACTTCAGGGTGAAAGTGGTGATTCTGAACCTAAAGGGTTAGTTCCTGATTTTTGAATTCAGTTCAGTTCAGCGCCTTTATTACCTTTACTGCACATGTGCTGAAAATAGAACGCACGAGAGTCTAAATAAAAGGCAGTGTGTGCTTCTGTTGACAGTGTATGAGTAGTAAATATCTTACCTTCAGTAGATTCCTCTCCCAGCCTCTATTTTTAGATTAGTGTTCCAGTTAATAGCTAATAGTTAATAGTTAGGGCCAAGATAAAAGAAAATTTCTGTCCTCTTAAAACAAATACAATTACAACAGTGGTAAAGACCTTCGGACAAACTTTGTTTTTACCTTAAATACCATTAGACGTCTATTTAAACAGCTTTATAATGCAGCGACGGTTTAAAGATTTTTAAAACAGCATTTGTATTGACCAGTAATTTACTAGCAGTTAGCTGGATTACTGATCTCTATTTCATCAAAGTAAAGACTTTATACTCTGCAGGGAAGATATTTACCACATGTAGCCTCTGAACAGAACCACTCTTAAAAATATCCAAACTAACCTTTTAAAGAGAAAACAAGCAAATCAAAAGAAAAAAAAAAACTTCTTTGGAATTAAACTCCAGGCTCTCAAACTTAGCTTATTCTTGTAGAGATGTTTTAAACTATTCTAAGATGAGGAAAATAAATAGCAAAAATAATATCATAATAATAATAATTTCAGTGGCCTGATATTAATCTTAAAATATGTGTTTGCTATATTTTTTATATTTTAAACTGTACATGTCAAATCACCAGTTTAGAATAATGTTTATAAGACTAACATTTTCAAAGTGCCTTAATTAATTTTTTCTCAACTTAATTTGTATTCTGTCAATACATAAAGCTGCTCTAAAGCGGTTCTGCTTTACATATTCATGATCATTATGGTTTTATGCTGATTATCATTTTAAAAGCAAAAACTATGCAAGTTCTAATGCATATATTAGCTATGGAGGATTTTTACCTTGGACTCTTAAAAGGAGAGATCATCTTCTTTCTCTCTTTCTAGAGTGAGAGGTTGTGGGAACCTGGGGAAAAGAGTGAGAGTTTCTAAAGGCCTAAGTCGCAAAAATAAAAAGCAACACACAGATATTGTTTATGAAGTCACAGGGAAACTTTCAGAGTTCGATTTAATGAGAGAAGTTCACAATTTTTCTTTTCTCTTTTTTAAAAGTGAGTTTTTGGGGCTTTGCAGAAACAACTAGTGGCCATTATTGGTATTGCACTTTAAGGCAATACCAATAATTCAGCAATAATTATATCCATGCTTTCTGCACAGCTTTGTGCTCCTAAACACATGGAGGTCAGTGAGTTTTCACCTCATTTATTTCCTGTAGCCTAATAATTAGCTTTTTACGCTGAAAACGGCCTGTAACATTGTGAGGGCTTTTCCTGTTTTTGTTTTTTGTTTTTATTTCAATAATACCAAAAGTGATGAACTTTACTTGGTGACCAAGAACATGTGATCTGATTTTGTGGGATTTGTGTGGCTGAAAGGATAATTCAATTTCAGAGTTGACATAAATCCTTCAGGGCTTTGCTGTTGGATCGCATATACTCTGATTCAGAACAGCACCGAAGTTTACAGGTCATAACTGTACCGCGATAAAACAAATATTTATTCAGCGTCGACAGCCTTTAGTAGAGCAAAAAAAATGCCTTTTTTTTTTACATTCTTGTACTTTGTTTTGTATATATCTCACTGTCTAAAGCCTTCCCCTCGTAAAAGGTGGATTTAGTCATTCAGTTAGCCGACTTCGCTCGGCTGTGAAGCACAAGTGCAACATGCAGCTGAGGATATTTACGAGGTACAAATTAGCCTACAAAGAGTGACATTAGGGCTTCATTTGATAGCTTTGATCACCGGTGGAGTTTATTTTGGAAACTGATATTTCACTATTTTTGGTATTCAGAGACCTTTGTTTTGCAGATTGTCTGGCTTTGTGTATTTTGTCCTGACACGTCTTCAAAGAATGCCTCCTTAGTCTGCAGAAGCAATCAAATGCTGGCTGCAGAGCGGGGCTGTAGAGGCCTTCGTGCAGCTCTGACAGTCTGGAGTACAGTTAATAAGAACATAAATAAAAATAGGTCAGCTATAATCTGTTTTTAAGAGCTTATTCAATCTTACGGCTCAAACTATCCTGTAAATGTTAGATAAAAAATAAATGCTTGTACCATAAGCTTCATAAAATATATTTGTATATGGAAAAGACTTTACCGTGCATCTATTTATTTACTGTATGTTGCATATCTTTTAATGGTGTGGCTCGTAGCAGGAGAACTGAAGCTGGGGAGCACTGATGGTCGTTTTAGTCGCCGATGGACATGTATGTCACTACTGATATGATGAACTGTTTAAAAGGTCTCCCTACTCAAAGCTCCTACTCCTCTTCCAGAGCATTCAAAGAAATGAATAAAATTATGCAAGATTCACATCTTTCATTGTTTTGTTTCCATGTTTCGCTTTACAAAACTGAAGACTTTAAACACAAAACGCAACGTTTTTTTAAGCTTCATCCAGTAATTCTAAAAGCCAGGAGCACAACAAACACTTGCTTCAAACTAAAAAGTTAACATTAAACATATATTATATAAGAAAGAAAAGACGGTGTGTCATCTGGTCAGTGATGGTCAAAATCTAAGTGGGTTTCTGGGATTTATTGCATTGAAACGATGTTGGTGGAGACATTTTTACACACACAGGACAAACATTAAATGTGCGTTCTTACATGATGCACACTTTAATCACACAGCAATTTGGAGAGGCCAATTAATCTAACGGTCATGTCTTTGGATAGTGAGTGAACGCTGAAGTACCCAGAGACCCCAGGCTGGGATTTTAAACCCATGACCTTGGCAGCACTGTGATGTCCGGTTTCTTATGCAAGTGCTGGTCATCATTAGAACGTCATCAGTTGATTTAAATTTTTTAGTAATTCCATTCGAAAGATGAAACTTGTACATTATATTAATTCATTACACACAGACATATGTGACATATATGATATATTTCAAGTGTTTATTTTAATTTCGATACTGATAAATAATGAAAACCCCAAATTCAGTATCTCAGAAAATTTTAATACTACTTAAGACCAATACAAAAAAAGGATTTCACAGAAATGTTGGCCAACTGAAAAGTACAAACATGAAAAGTCTGAGCATGTCCAGCACTTTTCTTAGCTGGGGCTCCTTTTCCCTGGATCACTGCAGCCATGCGGCGTGGCATGGAGTCCATCAGTCTGTGGCGCTGCTCAGGTGTTATTAGAGCCCAGGTTGCTCTGATTGTGGCCTTCAGCTCTCCTGCATCATTAGGTCTGGTGTGTCGCATCTTCCTCTTCACAACAACCCAGAGTTTTTCTATGGAGTTAAGGTCAGGAGAGTCTGCTGGCCAACTAAGAACAGGTATACCATGATCCTTAAACCAGGTACTGGTAGCTTTGGTCCTGTTGGAAAATTAAATCTGCATCTCCATAAATTTGGTCAGCAGCAGGGAGCATGAAGCTCTAAAACCTCCTGCTAGACCGATGCATTGACCTTTGACCTCAGAAAACACAGTGGACCAACACCAGCAGAGGACATGGCACCCCAACCATCACTGACTGTGGAAACTTTCCACTGGACCTCAAACAACGTGGATTCTGTGGCTCTCCTCTCTTCCTCCAGGCTCCGGGACGTTAATTTCTAAAGGAAATTATGAATTTACTTTCATCAGAGAACAGAACTCAGCAGCCTCCAGTGCTTTTTGTCTTTAGCTCCAGACGCTCTCTTGTTCATTTCTGAATGGGTTTAGTTCCAATCCTCTCCAGGGTGCGGTCATCCCTGCTACTTGGACACTTTATTCTACCACATCTTTTCCTTCTCCTCCATTAATGTTGTTGGACACAGAGCTGTGAACAATCTCTTTAGCAATGATCTTTGTGTCTTGTCCTCCTTGTCAAGGTGTCAAAGGTCGTCTTCTGGACAACTGTCAGGTCAGCAGTCTTCCCCATGATTGTGTCGCCTGCAGAACTAGACTGAGACCATTTAAAGGCCTTTTCAGGAGTTCTGAGTTAATTAGCTGATTAATAAGAAACTTTTTCATGATATTCTAATTATATGACCAGCACCTGTAATGAGACTGAGAAACAAAAAGTTTTATCACATTTGAAAATTGTATTTTTGATTTCAACCAGAAAACATGCAATTTATTAGAAAATCTACCATAAATGTAAAAACTGATTAGATCAAACTTTAAATGTTTTATTCTAAAAAGAGATTACATGTTTGGGAATACAGGATGACAAATGACTGCCAAAATGTCAGTCATGATATATTTCTGGCTAAAGTGATATCTTGGTGATATTTCTGATCTGTATATGGAGCTCAGAAAAGTCTCTCTTAAAGATAGCTAGGAGGTGAAGTCCACATCCTACCTTTGTGGTTCATGTGAGCTCGCTTGACGATTTCCCTAATTCCGTGACTGAATGGCCGTCCAACTCTTACCTGACTAGTGAACGCTTCCATTGAGCAGGAACCTGCATGATAAACACACAACCCTTTGCAAAGGTTTCTGCCAGACGAGGAAAGGAGTTTATTGCCCTTTCCCTGAGTTGGGCTGCATTTAATTTTCGTTTGTCCTGATATTTTGTTTTCAGTTTTATGTCCATCCATGGTCTATACTGGCTTGTTGACAGGACATACAACCCTGCACACACATAGACTTAATGTAGGGGGTTATAACCTAACAAGTACCCAGAGAGAACCCACATGTGCAGGAGGCCAGCATGCAAACTCCATGCAGAAAGGCACAAGGCAGGGATTCGAACCCAGGGCTTTCTTGCTGTAAGCCCTGTTTTGTGGGAGAATTGTAACGATTACTTCTTTTTCCTTCATTAGGCTCAGCCTAATGTTGTAAGTTTATTTAAATACCCCCGACCTGGTTCCGTTGTGGTCCTCCAGAGGTCCGATGCTTGTGCTGGAAGAAACTGCCCGATGAAACACCAATTTGTGCCGGGACTCAGTTGTTAGCCAGGCTGAGAGATGGGTACCAGAGCAGCCAAGGTCCAGAGACCCTGGCTGAATCTGTGTAATTTAAAATAGCAACGAGTTGAACCTTAACTAAGGTGCTCTACTCTTCTCTCAGTGGTAGCGGCCTTGCGTGTTATCTAAATGAATGATGTTAATGATGGATGCTGTAGAAATTCTCCCTTCATTATTCTGGAATCTAGCAAAATAGAAATAATTTGGGTAACTGGCCTCAAACTGCCAGAAAATGTCAGAGTGAGGTACAGGTAATTATCTGATTTCATCTATACTTGCTGTTGATTTTATTGGGTTTAAAGTCTTGGACTGGGACTCATTGTCACTTTGGCTTTTTTATGACTTGAATTTGTATTTTTCCCTGATTGGAAAGGTTTTACAGTTTTTCAGACTATAAATCGCTCCAGACTATGAATCGCATCAGTCAAAAATGCGTCATAAAGAGGAAAACAGCATATATAAGTCGCACCAGACTATACGCATTTATTTAGACATTTATTTCACACAATCCAAGACTAAAAACTAACATGTAATCTGGTACGCCAATTTATTAAATTACACAACTGCATCCACAACGGGCTGAATAACATGGAACATTCCTGGGAGGATGAATGGGGAAAATTAGCTAGCATCTCCAGCGCATTTCAGCATAACAGGCCGTTACTCTGAAAGTTGTCAAAATAATGCCTAAATCAGACCATGAGCGTAACAGCGCTACGTGCTAAGCTAACAGTATGACACGGATGCTTCAGAGCAACATGAAGCTCTCGTACATCAGGGAAGTAGCAAACCCCCTGGACAACAGAGCTGTAAGCTAGCGCTAGCTGCTATTAGCTTCACAGTCAGCCCAGTAACAGGTTCTGTCTCAGTCTGGTTCCTTAGAGCTGCACCACACAACGCTCCGCTGCATGAATGCAGAATGAAACAGGGAAACAACATATATACATGTTGTTCAGTCTTTGTTGTCTATAAGTTAATGTTTCAATTCATTTTTTAGTTAAGGTGACCAGATTTTTCTGAAAACCGGGGATGTCTCTGATTTTGTTGAAAATCTCTGAGGGTTGGTTTGTTTTGCATGACCTGCAACACGCGTACGGCTCAGCTCTTCTACTACGTCGGGACAGCGGCAGGACCGGGTAAATACCTCTCGCTGCGCTAAACTTTTTCACTCCATCATGATACACTGAATGTAAGTTAGATCGGCCAAACTATGAAAAAATTGCGACTTATAGTCCGAAAAATACGGTAGTAATTTACCTAGTTTTCCCTTTTTATTTTTATTTTTTATATATAGCGGTTTAATTACCCTGCTGGGTTCCACAACTCGTCTCCTGTGGTTCTGCAATGCTGGCTTCGCCTGAGAAAACTCACATGTCCAAGAAGTATGGCTTGAATTGGGTTTTCAAAAGTGACCAGTTCTACCCTTTTTAGAGGAAATTTAGAATTGCTTTCCATTGCTCTGTTGGTGATAATCAAGTCCATTCCTTTGAAAAAACATGATGCTTACTCTGTTCATCCTTTATTGGAATGTCTCAATCAAAGCAAAGCTTGGATGGCCCTTAATGTTCTGAGCTTCAGTGATAAAAAGAAGCTCATATCACTGTAGCTGCCCAAGTGGCCCTTATGACACCCACCATGTGAATCTCGGCTCTTTCCCTCCACCATTCTGGGGATGAAATTATAGGATGTCCTTAGGTTTGATATACAAGTCAGCTCTGCAGGGGAAAAAGCTTTTGTTTTCAGACAAATTGCCAAAATGAAGACCCTTTTATTCCAAGAAATCTTTTGAAAAGATCATTTACAGCTTAATTGCCTCAGGTCTTGATTATTATAATTGTGTCTCAGGGTCAGACGGGTTGCTCTTTCTCACCTTCAGCTCGTCCAAAATGCAGCTGCTTGTCTGACTCGATCACACAGGAGACCACGTCCCTCCAGGGCTGGCTCCTTGTATTACAGAATTGATTAAAAATTATTTTACTTGCTTTTAAATGTCTTAATGGGGGTGGCTCTACCCCTACTCTCCACCACAGTCTCTAAGGACCAGCTGCTCCTGGCCGCTCCAAAGATAGAGGATGTTTGGGAGGAGGTGAGCTGGAGGCAGATTATCCGCCATAACGAAACAAACGGATCAAAACCATTCATAAAAAGCAACTAACAAAGAAAACGAGGGATCCGTCAGTCATTTTATTCATCGTTGTCTAGTTTGAGTTTTTCGTCGTGCTTTGACAGCTCGACAAGAATCACGAGAACTAAAAAAGGGCCCAAGTGGCGGTAATGTCCTGCAGTTCTAAAGAGGAACGACTTCACCGCATGTGTTTATTTCTGTCCAATGTCAGAAATCCTTCAGTGCTTCAAAACCTTTGGTTGTTGGTGACTATCCCTGTCAGAGAAACAGAGCAAATACAAATCTATGTTTCTACAGGAATGTTTTAACATAATTTGTATCATTACTAATAAATACAGACAAAAGCAGTTTCTCCGGGTATTCACACTCTGTACGTCCTGGTCACAGACACTCATTGTTAAAAAAACTAATATACAGAACGGGTAAAACATACAAAAACGACTTTGTGGATTATGTGAAGGAAAACAGAGATATATAAAATATATGTAGACACACAAAAGGAGAATCCGGAGCATTTGGAGCATGTGCTCCTAACACCCTCAGTCACGTTAAACCCTGAAGGTTTTCTGCTCACTTTGGCCTCCGTGCGTTTCGTCTACAGATCATCAACACCTCAGAGCGAGCAGAACCGCCTGAAGAGGCTGACGACCGCAGAGTTGACTTAAGGTACCTGCAAATATTTCTTCAGCTCAGGCACCTCGTCACGCAGAGCTCACACTTCAGGATTTCGGTGGAGGAGGTGTTTGTGCTTTTAAATGTGTCCGAGTCGTGTCAGCGGGGAGGCGGTTAAAACAAGGGACGCTTCTTAACACCAGAGTTTTTCAGCTCGGCTTGTCGTTTGAAGAAATTTCACAGGTTAGATGCATTTTACACTGCTTATTTCTTCTATTTTTGCTTGTTTTTTTTTCAGATCATCAAATTAATTCAAACATCAGTCATATAAAACCAGAGAAAATACAAAAAGCAGTTTTCAGATTTAAGGGAAAACAAACTGCAGTCAAACAAATCCTGTAATGCTTTCAGCTGGAGAAAAGGTTTCACAGCTGCACATTTAATTCACAACCCACATCCGGAGCTGAAAGGAAAGCCTGAATTGTCTCTGGGAGGCTAAAATAGGACTCGATTAAGGAATTTCAAATAAAATAAAAAGCATAAAATGATGACAGATGCTGCTGATCTGATTCAAGACAAACTGAAGCTGGTTGGCTTTCTTTGCTGTTCTAGAATATGCAGCGCTTCCATTTGTTTCTTATGTAACAAAAGGAAACCAAATCACCTGTGGCATCATGTTTAAACCCATTTTCCTCTAAAACAGAGCTACAAATATGTACCTGTCCAATGTAAAGTATGGTGTAGACTTATAATGCTGTGGGCCTGTCTCTTTTTGGAAGCCTTATTACAGGGAACTTTGAAATAGCTGGACATCTTAAATAAAATGGGGATATCTTGCAGAAGACTGACGTTTGTCTTCTTTGGGTCTTCTAGAGGGAAGGTTATCCAAGAAATGTGGTCAGATAAACACAGAAAGGGTTCACAAGACGTAAAATCAACTTTTTCTCTAAGGCCATCCCAGTCTCCAGACCGAAGTCCTGTAGAAAACCTGCGCAGCGAGCTGAAAAGGACCCAGGACTCTGAAAGATTGTGCAAACTTGTCACAGACTGATCTCCCTTGATCTCATTACAAGAAAACACAGAAGTTGTTGTTTTGAGACAATTGTTCCTAACTTTGAAACAACAATGATAGAGACAACATATAGTTAAAACTAGGCAAGGTTATTTACAGTAACAGAGTAAAGCATGAACATTTTAAATAATAATCATATTTCATACTCTTTACATCTTCAACTGATCTGATTTTAGCGCTGATGCTGGAGGGAGGGAGGGAGAGAGAGAGGGAGCATGGAAACAAATTAGCAGTAATAGGAAAGACGAATGTAACTTCCCAAAGTAACCATTTAATAGTAAAACGGTGTTAAAGTTTTTCTTTACCAACCTCTAAGTTTTGGCATCATGCATCCTGGTCTGTGAAGGTGCAGATAAAGGTTTGTCTGATGGGTTATCGTCACCAATGACTGCTGCTTCCATTAAGCCTCTAGCTTTGTGGGATTTCTTGCTGTAAATATTAACGTTTATGAGATTTTTGAACATCTTTCTGTGAATCTACAAGATTGATTTCTAATGTTGGAAAAAAATGGAACTAAAATGGATGTTTTTTTTTCTTTCTAAGACATAAGAGGAGGCTCAGATGGTTTTGTTACATTTGTGAACTGCAGCACAGAGATGTAATGGTCTCTGCAGCGTTTACCCGCAGCATTTTCACCACCAACACAGTGTCAGTCTTACACGTGACTGGGTCTGATCAGTCAGACGTTCAGTTAGGTTTACAAAACCTTAAGAGCAGCAGAGTCGCCACAAAGAAACCTTCAAAAGTCCATGTCCCAACCAGACAGCTCGTCAGGGGGACTGTCCTCGTCTGGAGGGTACTTGTCGAAGTAACTGTAGTCAGTCGGTCCGCTGAGCTGAAGAGGAAAAAAGCGTCAGGATTACCTTTCTTTGCAAAGCACCTGGACTCCTGAAATAAAGTAAGCAAGCAACAGGAAAAGCAAACCTAAAGGGAAAATCGTAGCTTATTGGACCGCAGTTCTTGTTCTCATAAGGTGAAATAATTTTAGTCTTAGAAACTAAAATATAGATTTCAACTTGTTGTATTTATTGGAGGATGAAAATCTAATGTGGATATACTAATACATCCCAATAATCCAGGTTTAAAAAAAAAATTTGTAGGTCGTCTGGACGGGTACTTCTTAGTTGAAACCTTTCGTCTCTTCTGAAAGAGACTTCTTCAGTCTGAAGAGGAACTTATTAACTCAGCCTTTTAAGCAGAACCGTTGCATTGTCGCTCAACGAGTTAATTGGGAATAATGTGAATAGTTCTCAATCTAAAAAATACCAGCAGCAAACGTAAAGCTGTATGTCTACATTTATTTAACTTTACTGCTGAGAGTTTTCTGAACCACCTCACAGCAACAATGCATTGATACGTTTCAGACAAACATTAATCACTCTTATATTTAAAACTCTTTTAGTGACGTGTCAGAGACAGTGTTTTATTTGAAGTTAGAGAAAACAGCTACAACCAGACGTGAGCCTGCCTTCACTCTTTTTTAAGTTAACCAAATATTGTCAGCAACATACAGGAATTCACACATCGCTAAAATAAATAGCCCACTGCAGGCTAACGAGGCTAATTGACTAGCCAATACCTGATTTAAAGAGTTTCCCGTGTCAGGAAGAGAAAAATCGATGAACAGACTTACTATTCAGCCCAAACAGCAGATTTACTTTGTGATGACAGTTAAATTCAGCTGCTGGTTTTTGTCTAGGTCTACCACCATTTTTCTTATCCAGCAATACTTTAATAAACCTAAAACAGCAGGTGGGTGCTGGGTGGGCAGAGGCTATAGTCGCCGACACGGTTGTCCTGGATTCAACTCCCAGTGTCGGGCATTTGCTGCATGTCTTCCTCCACTCTCTTCATCCTCTTTCCTGTCAAATTGCTTTTCAATAAAGCCACTACTGCCAAAAAACTATCAAGTGGTTTCAATATCTAAGTAACTAAAGAGAACAAAAGACCTTTCCATTTATGTTCCTTCATCTAGATAGCACAAACGTAATACATCTCCAGTGGAGCAATCCCAGATGGATGTCTGGCGACAGTCAGGTTACACTCTGGTTGCATACAAAGGTTTTTTGATTAAATTATCGCGTCTTGTTTGCTTAAGATGTGTTATCTTTGTGTTTTACACTTTGTTTTGCTCTATTTCTTAGTAAACAAAGTGCTTTTATGTATATCTATCTTAACGAGACCAGCTGACCAGAGGTAGGGTATTGCTCATGCAAGCAATAAGTAAATCAGAAGAAGCAATAGAGCCGAGCCAGTCAGCAACGCCCAACAGAGGTGCGAAAAGAAAGATTCAGCAACTCTAATCCTGTAGATCAGGTTGATCTTCGACCACTTAGAGCTGTCACTTCACTGCGAGGTGTTGCAGGACGGTCTACTGGCTCTTTGTCGCCATCTTGCTTTCTGATAGTTCTGCGTTACTGCCGGCAGATGGCACAACAATGTTTATGTCTGCTGATCGCGCCCGGTTTAAGAATTATTTTCTGGCTCAAAGAGAACTAAGTCAACACTATCAGAACGAAGGCTTGGCATATACTGTTTTATTTGAAGATGAATATATGTTTTTTTTGTGTGTGTGTGTGTGTGTGTGTGTGTGTGTGTGTGTGTGTGTGTGTGTGTGTGTGTGTGTGTGTGTGTGTGTGTGTGTGTGTGTTCAAAAACGCATAGTTGAGTTCATTTCTTTCACTCATAACATCTAAACTTGGATTATAGTTCAGCTCCAAACCCAAAGAAAAGAAAATGGAGCTACGAGGGCCAGTGTGGTGCTGACAGATGAAACGCATAAATGCCGACAGGCTGGCAGAGTTGAAACAGCGAGCCGAAATTTACTGGATAAATAAATACATCCATAAATGCAAAACTTAATAAAATAAACAAATATACTAAGACAAAAAAACTTAGTAAAATGATAAAACAGACCAAAAAAACAACACAAGAAAAATACAAATATAAAAAGTAAACCCCAGAAACAACTGTAAATGCAAAACAATTTAACCAATATAATTTTTTTTGAGATATTTAGCTCCAGATTGCACCATTGCAAGTGCGTCTCTTAAAAATCTGTATCTTTTAAAATTTCCTGCATTGTCTGTGGAGTTTCAACTGAGACTCGTGTTAAATGTAATTTCAGTTGATACTGAATTTGGTTGATTTTAACACCAAAAAAAATCCATATTAACATTTTAGCTCTAACATCTTGCTACAGTTAAACTGGTATTTTAGATTAAGTAGTTTAATATTGTCCAGGTTTGGATACAAATCAACACTTACTTCTCTTTTTAGTGGAGAGGGTAACGTCCTCGCCTTTAGCCCCTCCCAGTTGAAACCGTTAAACCACCTTAAAAGAAATTATTAAACAAAACACTGAAAGTTAATACGTTTCATTTAATTTGGGTAATAACAAACCCAGAAGCACACACATATTAAGTTGGATGGCTTAATTATTTTACTTTCTTTGCTTTGGATGCGATTAAAAGAAAGGAAAGTCTACAAAAAGAAATCAGAATCATTTCCACAAATACTTTGCCGTTTTTAACATTAAATGCATCTTTACGTTTTTTCTTGCATCTGTTTTTGTTTTGAAGAATAACCCAGAAGTGAGTCCATCCATTCATTGTCTGCCTATCCGTTTAGTTTATTTATATATTTCATTCAAAAATAGCTTTAAAATTCATACACACAACACTAGCAAATCGATGCATCTTAAATGAAAAGGAGAAGAGCAATCTTATGATATCTGCCCCTTAACTTATCTTACAATAATTGTGCATCAGTTCTGTTACTTAATCTTTCTTTTTTTACAGTATTTACATCCATCTTGTCTCAGTTATCCATATTTGCTGTAATTACATTTTACAGTATTCAAAAATATCATATAACATCATTCAAACTCAACTCAAAGTGCTTTACACAGAAGCAAAAGAAAACATGTAAAACACAAAAACCTTCCTGCTTCAAAGAGCATTTTATAGAAAATAAACAAATATTAAAATGCTCAATTTCTCTTAATAATATAATATAATTATTATTATTGATTATCAACTTGATCACAAACCACTGAATTGTTCCATAATTTCATATTTACACTTAATTTAATACTTTTTAAAAAATATTTTAAGTGACCTTGTTGCTTTAATTTCTTTGTTGAAGAAACAAGGTCACTTATGCAAGTTCAGGTCCATGAAGGAAACCCAGACATCCCTCTCCCCAGCAACATCCTCCAGCTGGGGGGTCCCGAGGCCATCCCAGGCCAGAAGGGATATTATAGTTTTGGGTCTTCTCTGGGGTCTCCTCCCAGGGGAATGAGTCCGGAGAACCCCAAAAGGGAGGCACCCAGGGGGCATCCTGATCAGATGCCCCCTGGGTGCCTCACGGACCAAAACTCCCAGTTTTGGTCCGTGAGGCAGACACCCTATCTATTTTTAAGACTAATCTTAAAACTTTCCTTTTTGACAAAGCTTATAGTTAGAGTGGCTCATGTTACCCTGAGCTACCTCTATAGTTATGCTGCTATAGGCTTAGGCTGCTGGAGGACATCAGGGCCTAATTTTCTCACTCTACTGATTTCTACTGTTCTTCATTCTACGGTTCTCCAGTTTTGCATTGTATTACATTGAAATGACTGTCGTCATTTCAGCTTTTAACTTTTTGCTCTCTCTCTTTTTCTTCATAGTAGGTACACCTGGTCTGGCGTTCTGTTAACTTTGACATCATCCAGAGAAGACGGCTCACCCGTTACTACCATCTAATGTAGAACAGATTACTAGATCAATGTGTGCTTCTGTGCTTTTTGTCTCTCTTGTTGTGTCTCTGCTCTGTCTTCTGTAACCCCAGTCGGTCGAGGCAGATGACCGTTCATACTGAGCCCGGTTCTGCCGGAGGTTTTTTTTCCCCGTTAATGGGTGGTTTTTCTTCCCACTGTCGCTTCATGCTTGCTCAGTATGAGGGATTGCAGCAAAGCCATGTACAATGCAGACGACTCTCCCTGTGGCTCTACGGTTCCCCAGGAGTGAATGCTGCTTGTCGAGACTTTGATGCAATCAACTGGTTTCCTTATATAGGACATTTTGACCAATCTGTATAATCTGACCCAATCTGTATAATATGATTGAACTTGATTTTGTAAAGTGCCTTGAGATGACATGTTTCATGATTTGGCGCTATATAAATAAAATTGAATTGAATTGAATGTCCAAACCACCTCTGCTGCCTTGTTTCGATGTGGAAAAGCAGCAGCTCTACTTCGAGCTCCTCCTGCTTGTATCTGGGACCTCGTTCTTTCGGCCGTGATCCAGACCTCATGGCCATAGGTGGGGGTCGGAACATGGAAGGACCAGTAAATCGAGAACTTTTCTGACTCAGCTCCTTCTTCACCACAAAAGACCAGAGCAGCGCCTGCATTACTGCAGAAGAAGCCCTGACCCGTCGTTTCATCTCTCTATCCATCCTACCTTCACTCGTGAACAAGATACCAAGATCCTTGAACTTATCCACTCGGGGCAGAAACTGACCCCTGACCCAGAGGAGGCAATCTACCTTTTCCTGGGCAAGGACCATGGCCTCAGACTTTGAGGAGCTGACTTTTATCCCAGCCGCCTTACACTCAGCAGCGAACTACTCCAGTGCGCGCTGGAGGTCATGACCAAAAGAAGCCAACAGAATCACAAGATCACAAAAAGCAAAGATGAGGTCCTGCGGTTCCTAAACCAGACACTTTCTTTACCATGACCAAGCCTTGAGATCCTGTCCATGAACGCCACAAAGAGGATCGGTGACAATGGGCAGCCCTGGTGGAGTCCAACGCGCACAGGGAACAGGCTCAACCAACGAAGTGGTCCAACTGTTCCACAGCCAGGATGAAAACGACATTGGTACTCCTGGATCCGAGGTCCATCAGTCGGAGCGTCCTCTCCAACACCCCAGAGTAAGCTGTCCCAGGGAGGCTGAGAAGCATGATCCCCCGATAACTGGAGCACACGCTCCAACAGTGTTTTCCCAGTCATCTATGCGATACTCAAAAGGTGCGTCGACCATGACAGCCCTACAGTATCCAGAGCCCTTAGAAACTCAATCTCATCCACAACTGGCGCCCTGCCACCGAGGAGCTTTTTAACTACCTCACCGACTTCTGCCACGGTGATGAAATCACATTCTCCCCATTTCTCAGGCTCTACCTTCTCCACGGAGGATAAGTAATGTCATTATGGTTACATAATAATAATAATTCTGGATAATGTGATGTTTTTATAGACCAGCACCAAACTGAGGGAGTTTGCTTCTTACCTGTGCTTCTTGATATCAGTAATTCCATTTTTAAGGTTCCCGAGTCGTTCTGCAGGGTTTCTCCTGTAATGTAGTTTAAAGCCACAGCAGATCACTCAGTCACAACTTTCTCTAGATGAAAGAATCACCAAGTTCAGCCTGTTCAGAAGCCTGTTTCAACTGCTTTGTTATTTCTAAGATAAATAACCATGATAATGTTGTGTCCCAGGAAGTAAAAACTGAATGGTTCATCCCACCCACCTGCACAGTTTGCGTATGAGGTCCTCAGGTCTTCTTGTGATCTTTTTGGGGAAGTCCATCTTCTCTATTCCTTTCAAGATGAATGTATATGTCATCATCTGGTCACTTCCTGAGAACGGAGGGCTGTGGGGTTCCCAAGAAACAGATAAAAATGGTCTCTCTGGCCGTCAGCAAGCAACATTAAGGTTTATTCAAGGATTATTGACAATGTCCACATAGCCACATGCACTAACCTGCCCGTTAGAAGCTCAAACACCAGAATACCAAGGGCCCAGAAGTCCACACTGAAGTTGTGGCCCTTGTTGAGGATGATCTCCGGGGCCACATACTCAGGGGTCCCACAGAAGGTCCAGGTCTTCTGGCCAGATCGGATCTTTTTGGCGAAACCAAAGTCAACCTGGGAAGGCAATGATCATCAGTCAGGTTTTTATTCTCTTCAGATCCTTAACCACAAGGATCTTAATCCAGATGATGAGACAAAACTCTTCTTTTAAAACTTTTAACCAGTCAATGACACACAGAAGGATTTTTTCATAAGTTTCTGCTGCAACTTTTGTTCTTATTCATATGACCGAGATAAGTTAACTTTGCAATACCTTTCGCGAACTCGTTCAACTTCCTTTCACACCTAGTGAACTTATTTTTACAATTATCACATTGCAACTTAAACCTCAATGTATCTTTATTGGAATTGTACGTGATGGGCCAACAGAAAGTGAGCAATACCATTCATTCTCAAGTGGTATCACAAATTCCTGACTGGATTTATGGCACGGATTCTGACTGGGCCATTCTAACACATGGATTTGCTTTGATCTAATTCAATCCATTGTTCCTCTGGCTTTGTTCTGCTGGAAGGTGAACCTCCATCCTAGTCTCCAACAGGTTTTGTTCCAGGATTCAACTACATCCGTCTTCGCACCAACTCTGACCGGTTTGGCTACACCTGCTGAAAGAAGGCATCCCCATAGCATGATGCTGCCACCACCATGGGTCAACATAGGCGGTGTGTATTGTAAGCTTTCTTTCACACATAGCCAGGAAGTTGAATTGTGGTCTCACCTGAGCAGAGCACCTTCTTCCATGTTTCATACTTCCCCTACATGACTTGTAGCAAACATTATGCTATTTAATTCCAGGAAATATGTGCCTCCTTATGGTTTTCTCTCCACAACGGCTACTTTTCCACAGACATTTACACCAATAATAGTTGTCCCATCGCCAGATTCTTCCACCTGACCTGTGGGTCTCTGCAGCTCCTCCAAACACACCGTGTTCCTCCTGGCTCACATTAACGTTCTTCTTGCCAGGCCTGCCAGTTTGGGAGGATATACATGTCTTGAATAGTTTTTGATGATACTTTGGTTTTATAAACCTTTATTTGTTGAGATAAAACCTCATTTGGAGATTTAAAATACATTTTCTAAGAGGGACCTGGCAAGGCAGCAGCACAATTTACAAGTATCCCCACCCAGATTCATACAATGAAAATTTTCATATAAGTTAAAAAGCATAAAATATTTTCAACAAAAAAAAGTAAAGAGAAGCAGAAGCTTGGAAATAAAATGAGGAACAATTACCAGTTTGATGTATCCCTCTGAATCCAGCATTAGATTCTCAGGCTTCAGATCTCTGTACAGGACGCCTTTACGGTGGAGATACTCAAAAGCCTCAGTCACACAACCGACACAGAATTTGGCGGTGGGCTCATCGAAGCTCCCCCTAAAGACAAAAGAGGCGAAGCTAGAACTGCTCCAAATATCCAGATCATTTATGATAGCAGAACCGGAGTTTCTGACTTCCAATGATTTTAGGAGGGATTCAGAATGTACAAAAATGCTTGAAAAGATGTAATTTTGAAGAAAATGTGTGCATTTCTCACCTGTCTCTGAGCAAACTCCAAATCTCTCCACCTAAACATGCCTCCAGCAGCATGTACACGTATTTGTTATCCCTGAAGGTGCGATACAGTCTGCAGAAATGAAGGTTACAGTGGTTAAGCTTTAAAATAAAATAAAAACACACTGAAAAGTGAGATTTAACTAAAACATGTGTTTTAACTCTATCACCTATGTAAAAATAGCAGTAATTTAAATTCTCAAATGAGTAATTGTAACTGTTATTGGTTCAACATTAGCAGTGATTCAAAAGAGGCCATGTTTAGAATACTGGAGGCTGATATTTACACGTCAAAATGTTTTCACAGCAAACAAATAACTATGAAATACTAAAAAAAAAAATAATCAAATAAACACACGCACTGCTTAAATAAAAGATGATGAAATATGAAAAAAAAATAGGTAAGGAACCAGAATACTGGCTTTAATGTCTTTTTCATTGAAGAGTAAAACTAATTCTCATTGTAATCCAAGAAAAGACAAATAAATCCCCTGTTCCAGTGTTTCATAATGAATCTGTGCATTTTCTCAGCACACATCTCAATATTCTTTGCACATTCAGCATCACAGGAAATATGTAATCCGCTCTGCGCCTTGACTGTGATCTCATGAAAACTAATCCGTGTTGGGCTGTTTCCCCCAGAGTGACGGAGGACAGGAAGCAGAAATGGTTCTGGAGGCCCGGCGGGAGCGCTCACTTGACAACGAAAGGTGAGCGAGCTTCGGCGAGGATTCTCCTCTCTGAGTGGATGTGTTCTTCCTGCCTGTTGTCCACAACATGCTTCTTTTTGATCATCTTCAGAGCAAAGGTCAGGTCCTCCTCCTTCAGCTTCACCTGCGCATGGTTAAAAACAAGCCGGATGTCACCTGAGAGCTCAGCCGCTTTTCAAAGCAGAAGGCTGAGATTAATAAAAGACAGATGATTATTCACTTTTTCTCTGGATGCTTAAATTAAAATGAAGTTTTAGGATTGTGCAGTCATTAAATTATTCATTTATTTAAAATTGCATATGTTCTTTTCTCATTTTTTAAATGAAAATGTTTAGTAGAGCATCATTATGGTATAGTGGTGCACATTAAAAAAGAGCTGTGAGACTAATAACTGGAAAACATTATAGAGAGGCAACAAATCCACGACTTCTTCAGCTAAAATCGTTGAAATTTAAGGAATAAATAGATTATAGCATTTTACAAACAATGTTTAAAGCACATGAAAACATATCCCCAATAAACATTAAAAAAAAGATTTAGAAAAAGAGAAAGTAATTATAATTTAAAAGGAACTGAGATCTTTAAAAAACAAAAACAGATTTAGAACAGATTTGATAGAGCAGCTGTGTTTCTGTGAAAGGAATCAGTTTATGGAACAATCTGAACAGAAAAACAAAGAATCACAATCAATATTCACATTTAAAAGGATAAGAAAAGCTGTTGTGCTGAATGAATATGTCAGTTTTGCATGATTATTAATAATCGTGTGAAATTTTATGTTTTATGAATATACAGAAAATCAACCTAAATAAAATGTGTATTTCAGTTTTGAAGGACAGATTTTTCATTTCATTATCTTTTGGTTTTGTTATGTATATTTTGATGCTTATTGTTGTGTTGTTGATGATTTTTGTAATATAAGTTTTCTGTAAATTAACTGATTTAGGTAAAGGGGGCAGATAACAACATTATTCTTCTTTCTGCTCCCTTTCATTCAGGACTTTAGAATGTTTGTTTTTATGTTTTGTTTGAACACAATGAATGAAATAAAAATTTTAAATGAAATAAATATAAATAAAATGACAGCTAAATGGATATTTGGTGAAGATTTTACTGTAAGTTAGCATTTTTTGTTTCACCACTTCTCCTGTTTGAATTTAGGATTTTCAAGAAAGTGAATATTCTTAATTTAGATAAAATAAGAGTCAAGTCTAATTTTATTTATGTATTGGTATTTCTTCTTGAATGTTGTCTAAATTGTGAATAAGATTTAACCTTTCACTAATCTGATTCTAACAAATAAAAAATACAGAAATAAAATAAGAGTTGCTGGAGGACATCAGGGTCTATTTCTTTCACTCTGCTGAGTTCTCCTACTGTTCTCCAATTTGCAGTATTTGTTGTTATTTCAGCTTTTAACTTTTTTTTTTTTTTCTCCATAGAAGGTACACCTGGTCTGGCGTTCTGTTAGCTGTGACATCAGATCATCCTCTATTACCATCTAACATAGAAAGTACTCCTGGGTCAATGTGAGCTTCTGTGCTTCCTGTGTCTCTGCTCTGTCTTCTCTAAGCCCCAGTGGGTCGAGGCAGATGAGCGTTCACACTGAGCCTGGTTCTGGTTCTGCTGGAGGTTCTCCTCCCTGTTAAAGGGGAGTTTTCCTCTCCACTGTCGCTTCATGCATGCTCAGTATGAGGGATTGCTGCAAAGCCATCAACAATGCAGACGACTGTCCACTGTGGCTCTACGCTCTTTCAGGAGGAGTGAATGCTGCTTGGAGAGACTTGATGCAACCTGCTGGGTTTCCTTAGAGAGGAAACTTTCTGACCAACCTGGAGGATCTGATGGAGTCTGACTTTGGAAAGAGCCTTGAGATGACATGTACCATGAATTAGCGCTATATAAATAAAATTGAATTGAATTGAAAGGTAGCATGACATTATTGCGGGTTACCACATTGTGGCTAAGAGCTTTGGTTTGGTTCAGCTTTAGCTCAGCCCACAGTCAGATCAGGTCAGCGCTTACCAATTCTACACGTCCAAACCCGCCAACACCCAGAGTGGCCACGACTTCAAGGTGATCAAAGGGCCTGGATGAGGACAACACTGACACCATTTCCTTCAGCTGGATGATATCTGGAGACAGCGGCTGACTTTGGTGCCGGGACACGGACTTCCTGAAAGGATAACAGAGAGAGACGCGTGGTAAAATCCAAATAATGAGAAATTATGTTTTCATCCATTCCTAATCACTTCTTTTTCTCTCCGTGTTGGTGTTCTAAGCATTAGACTCTGGACCTACTTGGTATATCTCTTCTTGTCGTCCCGATCAAGTGTCGCCACGTAGCCTTCGAGGTGTTTCTGCAGCTCATTGAAGTTTCCCACTGTGTGGTCAAATGTCCTATCAACACCACCACGACATGTTTAGAGTCACACCGCTAGAATGGTGCCGCATATCTTGGTTTCATATTCAAATCTCATTGTGGTGGTGATATTTCATTTTCGGCTGGTATTTGCAAAAAAAAATTCTTCAGCGTTCAAATTTATGTAGCAAACTTTAGCAAAAATAAAGTGGTTTGTTTACAGCCTGAAAAAGGCTTTTAGAACGTGAAACTGCTCACTCTCTATCGATCACAAGGCACTCCACCCCGTTCTCATCAGCGATGATATTGGCTGACCTGACGTCGTCACTGAAAAACACACGATGAGCAGAAACATGAGCACAAATAGACACAAATGTTTCTTATATCTCTTTTTATATACACCTGAGGATTTTCAGGATTCTATTCAAAATATGCAGCACAAGAAGTCGTATACCATTAAAAAGCAGATATCCCAGACAACATAAGCTAATGCTAGCTGTTATTAGCTTGACGGACACGGATAGCCCAATGATCGGATACGGTTGGTATGAGTTCTTCCTTCCACCTGTGCAGTGCTGCATCACAGTCGCCCCCCCAACCCCCTCAAAAACCTGACTGAAAAGCATTAATGAGTTTGCTTTTTTGTCAAAGGAGAGTACATTTCCGATAAACTTCCTTATCACTGCCTTTCACCTCAATTATGCACTCACAGAACTGAACGATACAAGCTGAAGGTGACACTTATAAATGGAGAACATGCACAGAAATCACTCAAATGGAAAAATATACAGATTTGTACTAGGCTGGACCTATTTTTAGATACAGAACACATAAACACTGAATTCAAACTCAACCCTTTATTCAACCAACTTTTTACCAAAACTACAAGTTTTTAAAAAAGAAAAAATAATGCGTGCTCTCTGAACTCTTTGAAGGGGGCGGAGCGTTCCTGGGTCTGTGTTGTGATTGGTTGGGAGGATGTAATGACTGTGATATTAACCTACATGACTAAAATGCATAAGGAAGGAAAACAGTTGTTCTATTGAACTTTTCATTTACCCTTTTTTTCTATCGTCATATCGTATATAGACGTATATCGTCTATATACGTCTATCGATCGATTGAATTATCGTCCATCCCTAATTTGTACAAACTCAAGTTCTGAAGATGATCATTGTAGTTGTCATATTTCCAGCTTCTCTGGCCACAGCCGCCGTCAACCAACCTTGGACTCAACCAAATATTGTGAACCATCTGCAGCTCTGATCTGTTCAGGATGCTTTTCTTCTTATTTTTTGTATTTCGTTGGGAGGAAACGTTCAACACGCTAAGTCAAAGGTTTTAGAATCTGCATCTGAATTAGAAAAAACTGCTTCATCCACCACGGCGTTTACTAAAGCCAGCTGAGCGTGTTGACACCTGCTGACTTATGTGATGTCATCAATCCAAACACACATTTTAATTATGTCGGCGGTGTTTTCTCCCAGCAAATAAAAAACAGATTTATGTCCAATCCTTCTGTGAAAAGCTATAGTTTTCCAAGCTCTGTGCAGTAGTTAGTCAAATGAACCATTTCTGAAAGACAATACAATGGGAACTTTATTGCCTTTGCTTTTATTATGTAGCGTATTTACCTTATGAGTGCTTTTTCTCCAAAGTAGTCCCCCTGCTGCAGCATGTTGATAATCTGTGGCAATTTGTGGCCCTCAGTAATTTGGGTTACCTTCACCTGCAGGAAGCAGATTAAAGTCTCCAGTCAAGCTTTTACAGGTGCTTTATATTTTCCCAGAACATTTTTACATGCATTGTAAAAACAAACAAAAAAAAACTGTGTTAAACCTTGAAAACTGACATATTCAATAACAGTAATTTGACCGTGATGGCCTATGCACGACTGAGCGGCACTGATGCACTCCATATTTTCTTGACGTGCTATCCAAATACACACATTCATCTCGAGAGGCTTTCACTCGGTAGTGACATTTTTTTCCTTGCTTGTTGTTTTTCAGATCGCAGCCTGAAAGCGGTCTTCAGTAAAAACACTTTGGCTGCCTGGATGTTGGGAAACTTCTCTATAATTTGGTAAGCCTTAAATAAACCAGTGGCCCACCCCAGTTGAGGTCAAACAACCCGCTGGTGGCATCGTTGCCATTTAAGATATGCCACAATGACATCACGGCTTAATGGCCTAAGTGTGTTTTAGCTAAGTGTCCCATTTGACCTAAGCGACCCCCTACTTCCCTTGTTTTTCCTGGTGGCGGGCACTCTTGGAGGTTATTCCCTCCCCGCTTAGAGGGTACGAAGGGGGGGTGGGGGAGCCATTTCCTGTATTAGCTCCCTTCCTCCCAAACAACATACGTCTCACCCTGGCTTGGTAAGCTTAGAGTTTAGGGACTGCTTTCTCACATGGACTTCTGGCATTTTCAGAAAAGCTCCAGCCCTTCCACATCGGTATCAAGTTGCTGAGTGATCAGACAGAGAAGGGGAGTTGGTCACAGACCCGAACCGCCCAACACTCAGACAGTCTGAAGGACAAAACCTTCAATCTGTTTGTAACCTGTTGGCTACTGCAGGATTCAAAGATAAAAAGTCATCAGCAATACAATAAATTCAATGGATCTTTAACTGACTGATATTCAAATGAAGAATTTGGTGCAAAAAAAGGCTTCTAAATATTCCTCTTCTGTGCATTTGTAACCATTTTGTTTATTTTTGCTTCTCTTTGCTGCAGCAGGCAGCCCAATTTATCCTCTCAACTCTGTGTTGGGTTGTTTTGTTATGGACAAGGGTTACACTGATCCATAATGTAAGTTGAATCATACGATATAAACCCTGTTACACGTTTATTAACTCTCACTTGCTGTATGTGTCTGTTTCTGCAAAAAGAAAAAGGAACAGAAATCAAAAGAGACAGATGAAAATATGCCACCTGAAATAGCCAGCGTTGGTGTATTTCTTTTTTTTTCTCTCTTTTTTTATAGTGTCCTGTCTGGCAATGTGGCAATAAGAATTGTTGTCTTAATGCCAAAAAGAGCCCAACAGATTTTAATTTCACAAGAGGAGCCTTACTGCTTTCACCGCAGTGCTCCGCTTGATTTATACACGCAAGTAGCTTTATTATAATTTATGCAGGGAATATTTCATGTTATATGGACAGTAAAACAAGAAGGTAGAAGAGAAAAAAAGGAGAAAAGGTGAAAGAAAGAGGATAAAAAGGGAGAGAACGAAAGGCGGCGTTTGGTGTATTTCTGACATTAAGCACTAAGTAAGAAGAGTTTTTAAAGCTAAACAGTTGTCAAGTACAAAGTTATGTGTTTTTTCTGTTCTAGTTTTGTTTTAATACAGTCTGAAAGCCTCCCAGTAGTTGGTGCACAGACATTCATTGACAGATCTTTAATTACAGACAAGAATAATAGAGGAAAACTTATTTAAAGTCTAATACTTTCATTTTCAACCCAAGATAAATGTATATTATACAGTAAAATTTGCTGCATTTATTTATTAGATTAAAACAAAGTTAACACAAAATGAATCAGTGTGTTATAGAAATAAAATTTTAATTATTAGAAATGGGATTCTGCTAGTCCGGCCTCAAAGAAAGATAGAAACCCGTATCGGCCAGTGAAAGACTGATCTCTGTCTCTCTAATTAAAAATTTTGGATTATGGCGTCACATAAGATGAACCTTGACAGCTCTAGACGTTAGCGGCCGGAGACCGTAAAACACTTTACCTTTCCTTGCGCGATGATGTAGAAAGTGCTGCCTTCCTCTCCCTGTCGGATGACGTATTCTCCTTTGTCGTAGTATTCCTGAGGGGGAGCAGGGGTAGAGAGGACGTGGGAGGACAGTGGTCAGAACCAAGGCGTTGCATTGATTGAACCATCGATTCTGTCATGATGATTCCTGGTAGCCAGCCCCCTCTGGGATGGGAGCCCGAGCCTGGCCATCAGTGATGCTGAATGAGTCTGAACACGTCAGGCCGCTCTGGCCTGAAGGCAATTAGTAATAACAGCAAGTAATAATGTGGCCCCGCATGGCCGTCATTAGCCGGTGGTCAATGTTTGGGTCTGACAGCAGAGGAACAGAAACATTTAAATATCAGTTTAAACAAACTAAGTATGAATCACTTCATGGTTGTAAAACATTGTCAGAAATAACTTTAGATAAGCTGCAGCAAAAGGAACAAATAGCCCAAGTAATAAAAAAGTACAGTAGCAGTTTGATGGTGGTCCAAAATGATTATTATATTTACCTGATACCAGTGAATTCTGCTGCTAAGTAAATACAGAGGTCTGTGCAGGAAAGCCATCAACTATCTGTATAGTTTAGTCATTTCAATCTGAAAAACTCACAGAGAAAGAAATGGCAATTAGAAGGATTTTATTGATACAATATTTTAAGTCTTTGGCGCTCAGACCTCGGCAGGAACAATAATGCTGAATTATACTTTAATATGCATAAGTAGATGTATGAGAACAGGGATGTTCCCCCCCAGGTCTGAAACTGGTGGTGGAGTGGAGATAGAAGAAGTTTGTTCAGTCCATATGGTGATCTGTTTAAGATAGATGTCCAACTTGATAAACACAGGTTTGCATGAACTGTCCATGATGAGCAAGCTTGAAGCGACTGTGGAGAGGAAAAACTCCCCTTTGGGAAGAAACCTCTGGCAGAACCGGGCCCAACATGGTGGTCTTCTGCCGGACCAATAACGAGGTGATAGGGAGTGCTGAAGACTGAAGGGAGAAAACACTCTGATGGGTTGAGGATGGAGGAACGTCTTGGAAGCTAGATGAACTCAGCTATGATGGTGGAGAAGGGGTTGGGGGTGGGTTGAATCGGACATCTGATTCGAAATCCGACATGCAATCCGTTTGCGCTTGCTGGTTAGCAGGCTGAGACGTGGATTTGAAGATGCTTTAAGATGAGCGCGGGATGCTGATTGGCTTCATGGAGGTGCGGTTCGTAGCTGATTGGCTCACATCAGAGGCGGATCGGACTCTGATTCAATGGAGGCAGGCGATGAGTTTCTTCGATTGAACTTGCGCTTCAGCTTCATTTAATACAAACTTACATGCTTTAACGTAAAAAAACTGCTATATAACTACCATTTCTGTTGTGTCTGTGTGTCGTGTTATCCATGCACTTCCTTGTCTGTCTCAAAGGAAATTTCACCATGTTAGCAACCATGATGACAATAAAAGATTCTGAAAGAAGGAGGAAAGTTGGAAAAAAGGGACCTTAAAAGGCATTGAATCAGACCCTGCATAAGTTCAATCAGATGGGGTTTTGATCCCTCAGCATCTAGGGAAAAAATACTTAAATCGGGTTGGGATTTAGTATGGAAATATAACAGCGAGGTCCACAGCTAGGTCTAAACTTAGCAAATAGAAACATCTTTATCAACATATGCAAAGCTTCAGCCCTGGTTCCTTGGCTTTGATCCCTTTCATTGACTAGTAATGATGCTCCTTGATGCAGACGATGCTGTAGCAGCTGATCATGAAGGCAAGCTCTTGAACATCAAACTGTTAGCAGGGCACACTGAAGGAAAATATGATAAAATCTCCAAACACTATATGCTGGATGATTGAGAAATGTATCATTTGAGTGCGTTTGAATAAGGCCAAATTGTGATGGTTAGATGACTGGGTCAAAAGAAAAGGTGGAGAATATAAGCTGGGCTGTGTGGTCCGATTCAACAGATGAGCTACCGCTCCTCAGATTGTTGAAAAGGTTATTGCTGATTCTGTCAGAAAAGGTGTGTGATGACACACCATGGCCGATTTGTCCCAAGTGGGCTGCATTGTTGCAGAACCCATGTTTGAAATGGATGAAGCTGTCTGCCACAAAGCATGAAATGTTCAGGAATGGCTTGAGGAGTGGACTTGGCCTCCAAGTTCTCTCGATCCAGTTAATTTCAGTAGAGCATCTGTGGCCCCACCTCTCAGCTTGCAGGACTTAAAGGGTACATGTAAAGCAAAATCTACTTTATTTTAACTCTTAAAATCTCAAGGAGTGCAGAACATCTTTCAAGACGTTCACTTTTCTCTATTATTTATTACCTTTTTCGAACAATTACATCACAGTATTTGCTGCAAAACTTCTAACCAAGGTCATGTACTTCCAGCAAATCCACCATTTTTATTTCTCTGAGCGATTTTGTAGTCCAAACTGAAGGATGACGAAGTTAGAAGTGGATAACTTACCAGCCCCCAACATATTCCACAAATGGTGGAGTGGAACACACTGCAACCTGGAGGGGGGAAGGGTGTGAAGTGCCCCCTTTAGATTTAAAGAGACGGCACCAAAACGAGTTGCTCTCAGACGCACCTCAGACCAGAGGTAAAAAGTGGAACGTGGAGATAAATTTACGACAAATTAAGACCAAAGCATTGCAGTTCCACTTTATATAGACCACACCTGAATGATTTAAATGTGAAACGGTGGGATTTAAAAACATGATATGTCCCCTTTAAAAAATCTGCTGGCAACATCTTGGAGCCAGACACCACAGCACACCATCCAGGATCCAGAGAAGTCCATGTCTCAGTGGGTCTGGACTGCTTGGGGGACTAACACACTATTAGGCAGCTTGTAATAATGTGTCCTGATGGGTATGTAAACCAATGCAAGTGTAAACTGCATTGGATTGTTTTTTTTTTTTAATAAATATTATAATCTGCGTTGTGCCTTTTAGACAGGGAGATGCCACAATAGGAGCTAAAATTTCAACTACGCAGTTTCAGAAGATGTTCATATGCTGAATATGAACATAGTTGCTTTAAAACTAGGGATGCACCGATATGAAAATTTGGACCGATATCGATATTCGATATTAATGTTGCTGTTATGTCCAATAACCGATATTTACCGATGTGTGTGTCTATACAAACATTTACGTGATGGTTAAATTTTGCAAAAGTTTGTACCGACTGAAAACTATACTAACTAATTTTTAAATGTGGGTTATAGTCCACACTTACACACTGCTTTTTTAAATCTCTGCTTCATTTGAAAACCCCGCAATGCATCACTGTTACTTTTAACATGACCGTATAACCAACCCCCTCGCCCCCCCCCCCCCCCCCCCCCCTTTAAACACAGGTATAAGGGGCAACTAGCTGGAAATAAACATCGGTTGTTAATGTCGGCCCAGTTTTACTTTTCAGACCGATGTCGATACCGATGTTAACGCCGATATATTGTGCGTCCCTGTTTAAAACTACAACTAAATTACCACTCTTATAACATTACTGTTACGTACTGAAGGAATACTTTTACTAAACTTATCAGCTCTCACATGTATGTCCATAAAACTGGTACTTTGGTGCAAAGTCTGTGTTCTGTGCAGTACCGCTGCAGCCTGACCTTAGCTGTATATGGAAACTGCCTATTACATAGCTATTTTAATCAAGAACAGACAATTACACAATAAGTGTGTTAATAAGTGCCATTTTACATCCTGATTAGTTCATAAGCTAAGACACAGTTGCGTTATCTAACAGACTTGCAGCTGGAAAAAAAGGTGAAGTCATCCTCGAGTTGTTTTACTGTTTCGTTCAGTTTAAAGGTATTTATAAGGCTGAGTGACACAGGATATTAAGATGTGCTCCTTTTCTGTTGTGTCAATCACAGCTTCTCTGGCACAGACAAACGCCTTTAATTTCTCTCCCAAAACCAGTGGGCTGAATCAAGAGATCGTCTTCCAGTGTAAAACTATCAGGAGAATAGATGAAAACGTTCAAAATGTAGAAAGAAGGTGACCAAGAAGAAACAGTCTGGGATCAAAACACGGAGCAGGGGAGACCACGTCCGCTGCTGTAATCCTTTTAACTTTATGGGACATTGTCGAAACCAAATCAGAGGAGCCCTGTGTAAGCATTCCCCGGTGTTTACTGTCAAAGCTCTTGACACAAGTGGCATTTTCCTTGGGCGTCCACGATTGTTTACCTCCCGTTTACGCTTCAGGAGAGCTTAGTTTAACGCCGGGCAGTGACAGCGGAGACAACATGCCAAGGTTTTGTTTATAGAGCCTGTCCGGATGATACAGAAGCTGTTCAGTGGATGGACAGCATCTGAGCTGCGTCTTGGCTTGGCTATAACACACTGCAAAGTCAGAATTTTAAATGAGCTAAATGTTTCCAGAAAGACAAGGTGAATAAGAAACCTCTTTTCCTAATATAGTCCGAGCACCCCCCAGCGATAATATCCGGCCTGTCTGTTTAATCCCAATCATTGATTTCCACTTATTTGGTTTGCTTATGTCAAGGGTGTACATCGACTCTCATGCTTTGCTTTCTGTGTCTATATTAGGTTTGCCTGCAGCTCAGTTATTCTAATTGACTTTCCATCGATCAGCTGCAGCCTATATTTCATCAGCATCTTTCCCTGGCCTTCTAATGGTGTTCTAATGTGGGGGAAACCAGTTTTAACACTACGCCAGTCCTCAGAAGCCCCCAAGTGGACTGGTCTTTCTCTGCAGTCTGACTAAAGACTGTCAGTGTAGGTATCTTTGCATCAAACTGAGTATCACTCAGTTGTTAGACAGGAAGGTAACCATCTGCACCTGAGGGTTTATATCTAATGATTATTTCCAGCCAATTGCACTGTGATAAGGGCAAAGTTACAAAACCTAACAAAAAGGGTGAAATTTAATAATCAGGGGTCTAATTTTTACAGCTTGCGTACGCACAAATGATACGTGTGCACGCTACTTTCCACGCAGAAATTGGGATCTATTAAAAATAAAGAAGGGAAAATGTGCAGTCCTCAGGGCAACTCTGACCAAGGCGTACGCTCATTTTGGAGACGGGGGAAAGTGGCGCCACAGATGGTGAAGTGTTGAATTGCAGCCAGACTGCATCATGATTCCTCTCAGACGTTCAATTTCACTCCAAATCAGACTTGAATCACAGATGGACTTCATCATGAGCCTTCAAAACCGCGGTGCTATTCATGCTTGTGCTGGTGACAATTATACATATGGGACATTTCAAATAAATTAAAAAATGCCCATAATCCATCTTAAATCTTAAATAAAAGTGTAAACAACATTTTAGCTGTGGTCACCCTGGTTAATAATCGCGGGGGGAACCTTTCATTCCTCCTGTTCTCCCTCCCTCCTCTGAATCTGGATCTGAATGCACAGCCACGGGGGAATTTCAACATGGAGCACGGCCTCGTTTACTTTTTAACAACTTATTAACAGCTTATTTTAATGTGGGCATCATATGTGATTTTACGTCTGATTTTCATATTTAATCAACTCAGAATTTTTCCTAATGTTTATTTGCCTTTTATCCCTGATATAAAAAAAACAAAACATCAGCTGACCCATTTTTAACACACATTAACATTCATGAGCCGCTTTGCATCGACCATTTATGGCTGAATCAGGGCGTGTAGAGAGCAGAACATCAGGTGGAACCAGGTACGCAACGTTCAGGTACAGCTGTGATCTATGAAGGGAAATTGCGTGCTGGTGTGTGTGCGTATGGTTTTATAAATCTGAAATGTTCTTTTTCTCGCCGTACGTACATATTTAGTATGGATTATATGCAAAGCTTCATAAAGAGACGCCTGGTCTTTTCTCTATTGGCAAAAATGAAGAGTTTGGATCCCTAAAACATCATCTTATGTTGGCCACTGATAACAGAGCGCTTAATTTAAAGTAAGGTAAAGTAAAGTAACTATCTTTAACAAGACAATATAGTACAGGTTGTCTAATTGTGGCTGTATGTTAATGAGATTTACTAAGAAAGATGAGCTACGGTGGGAGTTTCTGCCTGAAGAAGAGTATCCTGATGTTGCAGGAACATCAGGATAAACTGTTCACTTGTACTCCCAGTACAACACACATGCATGTGAGTTGGACCCTTGCAATATCGGACAGTATAGACACCCCCATTGTCAAGGCCAATGAGACTGCTGCAGGACTGGGGAGGCCCCGCCTTTTCCAACGGGTATCTAATAACCGAGCAGTCCAATTTCCATTTTTTTCCCACCTCACTAACCTTACTAGCAAACACCTTGTACGCAACTCATCTGTCTGATCTGAGGTGAGCTAGCTCCCTAGCCAGGGCCACGCTTTAAGCATCTGTCCTGTGTGCGGCCTGTTTAGCTAACGCCCTTATCCAAGTTTAGCACGTCTAGCTAAGCGTCTCAGCTGTTCAGCCTAGCTGCATCATCATGCGAGTTGTCATTGCATCAGAGGAGCAGCTGTGAAAAGTTGTAGTTTTTGGAATTAAATCTCAATGCATTGGTTTTTCACAACTTTGCGGGGTCATTCACCTTTTTGAGGTATTCTCTTTACAGCAGATGCCAGCTAGCTTGCCAAGAACGCCGAGGATGGCACGTGTCAGAGAGCATAAAGACGATGAGTTGAAGATGGAGGACGCAGTAACATATAGCCCAGCTAACTTTAAATCATCTGAGAACTTGCAGGTCAGCGAGTGCTCCAGTTTTACCTGCTGCAGAGTTCAGACTTATCTCAAGCGATGAGCTCCAAATCAATGAGCAAAGTATATCCATTTATTTGCCTAAGATAAGAAATCCTTTACTGTCCCACAATAGGGAAATTCAGGTTACACATAATTTTAGGAACGTTTTAAGACTAGGCTTAAAACTTTCCTTTTTTGACAAAGCTTCTAGTTAGAGTGGCTCATGTTACCCTGAGCTACCTCTATAGTTATGCTGCTATAAGCTTAGGCTGCTGGAGGACATCAGGGTCTATTTTCCTCACTCGGCTGAGTTCTCCTACTGCTCTCCAATTTGTATTGTTTGTTTTAATTTCAACTTTTATCTCCCAGAAAAATGGATGCAGAACCTTCTGTGGGTGGAACATGCCATTAACTGGTTGCCTTTCAGTACCACTGGGTTGTCCCTTTTCTACGTGGTCTTTGACTATAAACCCCCTATCTTTTCTATTCAGGAGAAAGAAGCTAGGGTTCCTTCGGCAAAAAACATGCAGCTGCTCCAAGATGTGAACGAGCTTGGAGAAAGGCAAGGCGTGTTACGTCAGGTCTGCTAATCGCCACAGGATCCCAGCTCCTACCGATCTCCCTGGACAGAAGGTCTGGCTTTCTACAAAGGATCTGCCTCTACGAGTTTACTGCAAGAAGCTGGCTCCCAGGTTTATTGGTCCATTTCCGATCCCTAAAGTCATTAATCCCGTTCATGTCCATCTCCAGTTACCTCGTAATCTGAAGATTCACCCTAGATGTCACGTCTCCAGTAAAGCCATTTGTCATGTCATGTTTAGACCCCACCCACCCGGCTTCTGGATGGAGAACCTGTTTATACTGTCCGTCGCATTGTGAGGTCCAGGCGCAGAGGTCGTGTCTTCCAGTATCTGGTGGACCTGAGGAGAGATCTTGGATTCATTATCGACAAGACTCTCATCCGTGAGTTTCATCGATCACATCCTGATCAACCCAGAGGTCCGTCAGGTGCCGGACCTTTAGAGTACCTCTGTGATTCTTCTCCTGTTGTTGGCTGCTGCAGTCATTCTCAGCATTCTGGATTGTTCTGGCTAATTCTCCTGAATGCATGCACCTTTTACCGCCCCTGATTACTGGCTTGGCTTCCCCTGTGTGTGGCGCTACTTGAGCCTGCCTTCTCCTGAGTTCTGGTGCCAGATTCTTGAAAACCTTTGTGTGAGTAGACCATCCAGCGGTCCTAGCCTGCCTTTCTGTGAGTGACCCGGTTTGTGTTTTTGGATTTCTGCCTGTTTGCCTCGCCCTTGTCGGACTCTCCAGTGGTTCTCGGTATCTGGACAAAGACCTGTGCCTGTTTCTTGTCTCTGCCTCTCTGCCAAGCCCTCCTGTACCTTTGCCTGTTAGACTGTCTTTGGATTTCTGGACCCTGTACTGGACTCAGGACTCTCTCCGTTGGGTTTCCCCACTGGAACCTCTGCTTGTGTCTGTCTGCATGTGTATGACCCTGGATCTCTGGATCCCTGCTCCTGTTTCCGCCCGATTGAGGAAATTAATTCCTGCCAGCAGAAACATTTCTGGACCACGTCATAAAACCCCTTTTGGATTCGGTGCCACTTCTTGGACCCAAACGAGGTTAGTGGTTTCCTTTCGTTACATCATCATATTCTCCTCTGAGAATCAACTTACCTGTCTCTTACCTGTCTCTCTCCCTTGCAGTGGTGCCAGTTCCAGAAGGTTCCCGCACCGGCTACACCATAAATAATAAAATCTTTAATAAAATATTTGAACTTTACGCTGGTGTCAGTCGAATAATCAGGTCCAGACCCAGAACCTTAACATTGGATCCCCCGGAATGAGTAGTTTCCAGAGGATGGATGAATGGATGGAACAAAGAGTCTATAACTACAAATATCTTTTCATATTCTATTTTACATATCTAATCAGATCTAGAAAATATCTGTGCAGGAACCGTGATTTCTTCTTGAAAACTTTGATATCGCTAACATGTTATATTTACTTTAATATTTCGTTTTTTTTTTCTAATCAGCTCATCATGATTTCAAAACATTATTTCCAGTTAAGCCTCAGTTCCAGCTTTCTCTCATACTCAGTTTCTAGGAATTCACGTAACTTTTCTGGGTTCAGATGAGACTCCCTAAATGGTGACCTGATGCCTTTTCATGCACAGATGTATGTAAAACGCACGAGACTCCATTCATCCGCTATTCTCCCAGAAAGAAAAAAGACCCTTTTCTAAAACTGTAGTGATTCTCTGTGAACATCTGCTCCTGTCTCGGGTTTCAGCTGGCCCCCTGACAGGCAGAATGCTTCCATAACAAATGTCTGAATGGAGGAATTTCACCCACACTCGAGAGCAGCAGGATAATCAACCAACGTAACAAATGTCCTCAAGGTTTGCACTGCGAAAAGATGCTGAGAAAAGCAGTTTTTTTCTGACCCGACGCTGGCAGGTTCTGCTCCGTTTTCTCCTTCTTGCTGCTGAAATTTGATGCTTGTGCAGGAAGAGCCGGAGTCACCCTCAGTCTCCTGCTTGTTTCGCAGCTACGCACACAATTTCACACACTTGTGTCATCTCACACCAAAAGCCTGTCACTGGCACATCTTTAAGAAATCACTCGTCCCCCATTTGGATAAACACTTTCTGAGGCCTTAGTCAAATAATTAGGGTAACAATATACAGCACCCGGCGATGACAGGAATAATATCGGCCCTGTTCATCAACAAGGTAAATCTGGGAGTTCTTGCCGACCGGCGCTAGAACGAATATGCTGACATGCAGTAATGGTATATGGCCAAATGGTAATGATATTTTGACAGCCGCTATCTGCAATGCTCCAGGATCCCAGGAGCTGCCAGAGAGTTGTGCAATTCATGTAAAAGTCAACTTGTCCTTCAAACAGAGATGGAGATAGGTTGACAGAATAACTTACCACCTCCAGGCAGTCCACTATTTTGCTTAGCTTGTCGTCGGGTAGATTGGCCAAGAGTGAAACACTGAGCAAAAAGAAAGACAGGAGAAACAACAGGTTTTATAGTCTAACTTAACACAGCAGCTAAACTTTTATAGTTTAGGCCAAAGTTGTGCCTTTATAGACAGAAGTCAGAAGTCCGCCAATCAAGAGCCAATCATTTCAGGCCGGTAAGGATTGATTTGAACCGTCATTTTTTCAAACTGGAACGGTTATTGAACATATAACATTAAGGATTATTTTTAAAAACTAGAGTTGGGTGGCTAAAGCTCTGAATATATCGTGGACTCCTCAAATTTACACAAAATGTTTTACGTAATGGCTTAAATATTTACATGCGTTCAGTGGACTCTTTTCATAAGGGTGCTGAAGGCCTTTCACCTTTATGCTAGAGTTCATCAATGACTGCTAGTTTCTCTGTACCAGCAATAAAATTATTTATATGACAGATTCGCTGGATTGACCAATATCAAAGTAGCAGCTACACCTCCTCTAATATCTGGTTAGATGTCTCTGAGTAAGTTGTTCCACCATTTGTAGCCATTAACAAGCTTCTGGCATAATTATGGCTAGTTGTTTGTCCACAGTTTGTGGGCAGGTTATTTGAAACTGGTTGTTTTTCTTGCATATTCACCGGTGGTCAGGGGCGGGCTGGGGTTGAAATTCAGCCCGGGACCCTGGTTCTGAGAGGCCTTTCATCCGATCGCACAACGGACGCAGGTGGAACCATAATTTTGCCATGGATACTTTATTTACAGCATAACAACACTTTTCTCAACAATTAATACTGTGTGTATGTGTGTATTTTCCATCCATCCCTCCATTTTCCTACACGCTTTATCCCTGTTGGGGTCGTGAGGGGTGCTGGTGCCTGTCTCCAGCTCTCAATGGGCGAGAGGCGGGGTACGTGTGTGTATTTTGAAATTTAAATAAACTATTTTCAGTTTATAAAACTTTACTAAATTAGCAGCTTATCATAACAATCAAAAGCAAATATTAAGGAACAAAAACTACAGCCCTGTCCTGAAATACAAGCTAGACCAGAAATTACCGTATTTTCCCGACTATAGAGCTCATCTCTATATAAGCCGCACCCACTAAGTTTTTAAAAAAAAATAGAGAAGTACATATAAAAGCCGCACCGGGGTAAAAGCCGCTGATTTATTTGATTTATTTATTTTTATTTTACAATTTTGTAAACAGCTGCCGATTAAACTCAATGTTACAACCTTGACATGATTATAGGAGTTGTTTTACCGATAAATCAATTAGAAGCGCCGTGAAAACGGCCGCAAAGCGCGCTCCCGACACAGGGGGAACAGAATTGCGCACAACACCGGATTTGCACGGTGGATACACCTCGGCCACCTGCTCTCTGAGTGTTAACCCAGTCCTCAAGAACATTTTCAAGTTCAGGCCACCTGCTTTTATGTCCTCCGAAAGCCTTTCTAGTTTTTTTACATTGAATGAGTTCTTCCCGCTGCCGTCTCCAGCGCCGAACCAGGGATTCATTCACGTCAAGTTTACGTGCGGCAGCTCTATTTCTTTCCTGTACTGCCAGATCGATGGCCTTCAACTTAAAAGCGGGATCATACGAATTTCTTCGTGTGGTTTCCACGATGAGTGCATATGGCTTTGAACTAAATTCTCCGTCGTGCCTGCTGCTTACAAGTGCTAAATAAATATTAGCGCTATCTTCTTCTTTGACTTCCCACCCGTCTCATTTTTTTTTACTTTCTGCTGAAGCGCCCCCTGGTGGGTTACGAAAAATCCACAGAAAAGCCGCACCACATTATAAACCGCATGGTTCGAAGCATGGGGAAAAAGTAGCGGCTTATAGTCGGGAAAATACGGTAATCAGCCTTCTCACCTTTTAGCTATACGATATCAAAAAGCCTCAGTTTGGACTGCAATCCTCGGATCTCGAGAGGTTTAATATATTTCCATGCAAACACCTGTTGCCAACCCAGCACCTCCACCTGGCACTGTTTCTCCGATGGTAACTGGCTTGTACTTGTAAGAGCGCTTTATCAAATCTGACAACCCCAAAGTAGCCCCAGCTGCCCTGGGGCAGTTTGACAGAAGCGAGGCTGACATAATTCAACGCCACCAGACCCTCTGACCATCCTCTGATGCACCTGAAGTGTCTCACCCAAGGACACACCGACTGAGACGGTCGGAGCAGGGGATCGAACCAGCAACCCGCCATTTTTTTCCCCTCTATTCTGTTCACCACAATGTATTGATACCAATAGCAGCAAAATGGCCCCACAGCATGATCCTACCACTACTATGCCTAAAAATCAGGGCGGTGCTCTTAGGTTTAAAAGCCTTCATGAGTCGATATTTTTCTTGTTTGACCAGAATTTTCTCCAGAAACCATTTGACTTGTCAGGGCGGGCAGCTGCACTTTATAGACAGCTTTAAAGGTGTGGATTCTGGAATGGGGGGTTTCCTTTTAGGTCAGTCCATGTGTCCAATGTGGTCAACGGGACTCTGTCCAGATAACTTGCTCCTGAGAAACGTTGTCTGACTGATGATCGTAGAATTTGAAATTGTTGAGAAATGGGTTCAATAAGCTTTCCTTATTTCTGTAAATCTCTTTCCTCAGATCCGCATTGAGGTCCTTGGACTTTCCCATCATTCTGATTATTGGCTAAGCAAAGTAGCTTTGCTGAACACAGTCTTTTATACCGACAGAGAAAATCTACTAGTTGTCTCCATCATGATCGCTAACAACAGTTTTATAGTTCTTGGCCTTGGCCTTGTCAAGGTAAAGAACCCTCTACAGCCTTCAGCACCACTTATTAAAAGATTTAGGCAATTATTTTAGGCAATTATTTGAGCCTCTATGCATCATTTTGACACTGTGTGGATGAGAGGTAATTTACAATAAATGCAGATTTATGCACCAATTCTCTTTTTTAAAACAATCATTGTCATTCCAATCATCTAACTGTTCAGAATAAATAATTAAAGGCCCAATCAAAGATGAAATGCATGGACGCAATGAGCGTGTGGCACTTTCTGACCACAACTTAACTTCTATCACCATCTTGTTTTCCCAGAGCTGTATTTTTCAGATTACGGTAACTCTCTGGCCCAGCCTGGAGTCTGACCTTCGGAGGAAGTTTCGGTACTGCTCGTGGCGCGTCTCAGCCGTCCTCCTCATGATGTTTTGGAACGCTTCCCGATCCAAGGCCCACGTCCTCACTTTGTTCACCGCTATAAAAAGAAAGCATAACTTGCCTCAGGAAGGAGGAAGCGACTGTGACAGTTTGACACGAGTCAGTAGCAAAGATGACGTTCCTCCACTTTTTTTTCTGCTCCATCTGCTCTCCTGCTGGGCCAAACTGTCAAAGTCTTTCCAGTTCACCCAGAACATTAAGGTCACCTCAGAGCACCTCCCAGAAGGTCCCCAGTAGGTGGGTAAATGCACAAGCTTAATCAGACAGCTCTAAGACAGCACATGGTGTTTTACATCACCGATGCCAGAGAGGTAAAAATCAATCAATGCAAAGTCGTGGGTATCGTGTAAAGCTTGTGTCAACACAACCACGGAAAAAGCAGCTCAGTTCATCATTCCCGGTTTCCCAGCGCTTTAAGAAGTCAGGAAAGGAGCTCAGAGGAAGTCGGATCACGTTCAGGAATCCAAAGTGTTTTAAAGATTTATTTCCGGATATGATTTAAAACAAACCAGCAGGCCTGACCTCGCACATCCTGCTCCGTGTTCACTTTTTCTCTTCAGTGAAAAGCTGTGGAAAGAAACCATAACTGGTAAATTTAAAAAAAAAAAAAAACATAGATCTAAAAATTGCTGTGACTTTATGTCCCCTCTCTGAACCTCGTTCAAAAGTGTGTATATCTTAGACCAAAGAATTAAACAGTGAGTGCGCCCGTTGTTAGAAAAGATTACTAAATCTATGACGGGGAACGCCTCCACCAGGAGGCAGTGCAGCTAGAAGACAGCTCGCCTGTACCTGTGCGTAACGGCTTTCAGTGAAAGAAAACTACAGCCACCAGGATTTTATCAGAGACAGATCAGGAGCGACTCAGACGATGTCGATGCTGTTGTCTGGACAAATTAGGAGGTGAGTGAGACACAAAACCAGGCAGACTGAGCTGACGAGCAGCTGAACGAGCAGCCGTCTACTGGTGAGCCAGACTGGTGCCTGTTGGGATTTGTAGTAATTCTGGCTATTATTTATGATGAAATGGATATTTTGTATTTTTTTGAGGAGGACAGTAATTTTCTATGGTATGGTATTTATTTTTAGAAATGACGATATTTATTTAATTGATAATTTTTACTGACCTTAGCTAATTTAAGCAAACAAACATGGTTGATTCTCCCAGAGCAGCGGTGATATTCACAGCACGCTCTAAAACTTTGATCTTCATGAATCTGAGAGGGTTGTAGTCATGGCTTGTACTTATATAGCATTTTATCAAGTCCGATGAGCCCAAAGTGTCATTCACGGACACATTCACTACAGCGACAGCTGCCCTAGGGCAGACTGACAGATGTGGAGCTGCCAGACCATCAGTGCCACCAGGCCCTCTGCCCACCGGCAGCAGGCAAAGCTGGTGTAGTGTCTTGCTCAAGGACACAGCAATTGAGACAGACGGAATGGGAGTTCAAACCAGCACCCTGCTGGTTACAGGAGGAACTCCCAAGCTCCAGTGCCACTGTCGCCTCACGGTTAAACTCAGCCCCTTTTACTCTGATTCCACTAAATAAAATCCAGCCCAACCAATTGCCTTCAGGAGTCACCTAATTAACCGAATCCACCCGAATGTTATCTACTCTCAGTATAAATGCAGCTGTCCTGTGGAGGTTTCTCAGATAACATCTGAGAACAAACAGCATCCTGAAGACCAAAGAACCCAGCTAACAGGTCAGGGAGGATGTTGTGGAGATGCCTGAAGCAGGTTTAGGCTGTAAAACTAAATCCCAGGCTGTGAACTCTGTTCAATCCATCATCTGAACATGGAAAGAGGATGGACCAGACCTACCAGGACATGGACATCCACCTAAACGGACAAACAAGGAGAGCATTTTATCTGAGAAATAACCAAGAGGCCTGTGCTAACTCCACAAACCTAGCCTGTATGAAAAAGAAGCAATAAAAAAAGCCAAAAGAAGTCAATTTACACTTTGCCTTTGGTCATGGAGGGGACACAGCTGGTAGACGGTGCTCTTGTTGAATTAGACCAATATAAAACTTTTTGGCCTACATGCCAAACGCTGTGTGGTGGAAAGTTAGCACTGCACATCAACCTGAACTCACCACAGCGATGGAACGGTTCCTATCAAAGCAGACTAGTCCACATCCAATTCAGATCTGTGGCAAGTCTGTGAAAGTTACTGTTTGCAGACACTCTCCACCCAATCTGTCTAAGATGGACCTTTTTGCAAAGACAAATTGGCAAAGATTTCAGTCACTAGACGTCGAAAGATGGCAAAGGCGTAGCTGAAAAGACTTGCAGCTGTAATCACAGCGGTAGACCAATGGTCCATCAAGGTATTGACTCTTGGGGTCATTTTTCAGATTTTTAAATGGTAAAAATCATTTGAGAACTATCACACAAAATCTAAATAACATATGTCAAAGTTTATGGTTGTAGTGTGAAAAAGGTTAAAGCGTATGAAAAGTTTTGGAGGGCACTAGACGGCATTATAAAACAAAGTGCACAATGATATGTTCTTACTACTGAATTAGCTTTTAAAGCTTTAGTCATTTTTTATGACCAAATCTATTTAATCCTGTATGTGTGTTTAGAGTTGACTCTCGGCACACTTTTCTTTGAGGTCTGTCTCAAACTAGAGAGGTCACCATGGGACACAAACTGGGACACAGATAGTAGGCTGTGTAAACACGGTTGGGGCTCACTGGGAGGATGGCAACAATAAGGAGAATAAACAGGAAGCAGAATCAGACGGCTGTTAAACCGTGTTTGATCACGTCTGTCACATCTTTACCCCCAGAGGGCTCCATCTGTATGACAGCGATAGCTTCAGCCTAAAAAACATAACAAATCTATACAGCTAAGAGAACGATCAGTGTTTACCGCAGGAAAACAAAAATCATTACCTCGGACCGATGCTGTTCGTGTGCAGTTGTACAGGATGGCTAACTCCCCAAACGCGGTCCACACCGTTATTGATGTCAGTAGCTTGTTTTGCTGAAACACTTCCAGCTTTCCATCTGCAAAAAAAAAAATAGAAAATGTCTCTCGATCTTTGATTTAATCCTAAACAAATATGTCAAAGCAACAAACACATAAACTGAATGAGATTTTCAAACATGAAAAATACTTAGGAGACTATGTTTGTACAGTCAGAATAAACATACCTCTGACTTTCGTTTGATTAAATGTATTACGTGCTTTCATTGGTGTGTTTTGACAGCGGAATCAGAAGTGGTCTGGGTTGTTTTCAGAGTGCTCCTCGTGATTTGTTACAAAAAGAGTAAACTGGGACATAACTACATGACATATACAGTATTTATAGTAATAGTAATAGTAATATCATCTTTATTGTCATTGAAACATACATTACAACGGAATTTGTTCTCTGCTTTTAACCCATCACCCTTGGGGAGCAGTGGGCTGCCATGTGCGGTAGGTAACTTTACATCCCAGACGACAAAAATCACATGTGGGGTTCCCCAAGGGTCCATCCTGGGTCCCCTCCTCTTCAATATCTACATGCTCCCCCTAGCTCAGATAATAAAAAATAACAACATCAGGTACCATAACTATGCAGACGACACACAGCTTTACATCACCATGTCACCAGGTGACTATAAACCAGTTCAAGCACTGAGTAAATACCTAGAAGAAATCAATACGTGGATGTGCCAAAATTTTCTTCAGTTGAATAAAAACAAAACAGAAGTAATAACATTTGGACCAATAGAGGAGAGATCAAAAGTTAGCACACAGCTTCAGTCGCTTCAGCTAAAAACCACTAATCAGGCCCGAAATCTGGGAGTAGTGATGGACTCAGACCTGAACCTTCAAAAGCATCTAAAGACAGTTACAAGGTCGGCTTTCTATCACCTGAAGAACATTTCCAGGATTAAAGGACTAATGTCTCAGAAGGATCTGGAAAAACTAATCCATGCGTTTATTTTTAGTAGAACTGATCACTGCAACGGTGTTTTCACAAGTCTGCCTAAAAAGTGGATCAGAACGCTGCAGCTGATCCAGAACGCTGCTGCCCACGTCCTCACTAAGACTAAGAACGTAGAGAACATGGACCCGGTTCTGAAGTCCTCACTAAGACTAAGAACGTAGAGAACATGGACCCGGTTCTGAAGTCCTCACTAAGACTAAGAACGTAGAGAACATGGACCCGGTTCTGAAGTCCTCACTAAGACTAAGAACGTAGAGAACATGGACCCGGTTCTGAAGTCCTTCCACTGGCTCCCTGGATCTCAGAGAATAGACTTTAAAATCCTTCTGTTAGTCTATAAATCCCTGAATTAGCACCTAAATACATCACAGACTTGTTATCAGGGCATCAACCCTCCAGACCACTCAGGTCTTCTGGCTCCAGCCTGCTCTGCAGAACCAGAACCAGAACCAGACATGGAGAAGCAGCATTTAGTTCCTATGCTCCACTTATCTGGAACAAACTTCCAGAAAACTGTAAAAGTGCTGAAAGCCTGAGTTCCTTTAAATCGAGATTAAAAACACATTTGTTTAAAATTGCCTTTGAATGTTCAAGTTAAACTGTTTTACTGTTTTCAAATGTTTTTTTTGTTTCTACATTCTATCCCTACTTGCTTTTATTCCTATATTTTAATCATGTAAAGCACTTTGCATTGTCTCTGTACTGAATTGTGCTATATAAATAAATTTGCCTTGCCTTGCCATGTGCGGCGCCCGGGGAGCAATCTGGGGTTAAGGGTCTTGCTCAGGGACCCAGAGTGCAGGCACTGTGGATCGAACCAGGTACTTGCATCCTTCTCTGAGTGCAAGCTCACTGTTCTAACCACTAGGCCAACACTCCCCTGAGTAATAGTAATTAATAGTAATTTCTTCCTCGCAGTAATAAGGTTCTGGGTTCAAATCCCAACCTGAGGTCTTTGCATGGAGTTTGCATGTACTCTCTGTGCATGCTTGGGTTCTTCTCGGGTATTCCAGCTTCCTCCCACAGTCCAACATCATGACCATTAGTTCAATTGCTCTCTATATAATGACGAAAACTCAGACAGGAAAAATCACCTGTTCCCTGACCCTCTCGTTATGCACCTGCAATCCAGCCAATCTGCACCAAGTCCTCTTCTTACCTCAGCCAATCATCCTGCAAGGCTTTACTTATAAAGCCCTCCATACACGGACTCTCTTGATCTTCAGCTGAGCTTTGACCCACCTCCACCCCATCTCCTCCTCTGCTTTCACAGACTCCACGTGGCTTCTTTCTCTCCTCTGGCCTCCACCACCAGTGTCCGGACCCCGGGGGAAGACTTCACCAATCCTAATCCTAAAATTAATATCCAAATTCATAGACATTCGCAGCTTTCACGTCTTCTGCCGAGCACCAAAGAACTTTATGATTTATGTCAATAAATCTCTCTAGTAGCCTCTTCTGTCTGTGTGAGTCTCTCCAGGTTGAATTACCTTTAGGTATGACTGTGTGCATTCATGGTGCAGGCAGGTAGAGATTTTAATGTATGGCTATATAACATCTATATATTATGGAATTTATGTTGCTTCATGCATGCTCAGTATGAGGGATTGCTGCAAAGCCATCAACAATGCAGACGACTGTCTACTGTGGCTCTACACTCTTTCAGGAGGAGTGAATGCTGCTTGGAGAGACTTGATGCAACCTGCTGGGTTTCCTTAGAGAGGAAACTTTCTGACCAACCTGGAGGATCTGATGGAGTCTGACTTTGGAAAGTGCCTTGAGATGACATTATTGTGAATTGGCGCTGTATAAATAAATTTTAATTGAACTAAAAATAGAAATACAGTAGAAAAATCTTTAGCAACATTTCTTTAGCAACAGCTGCTACACATTTTTACACGCTGTGTTGGATTTTCACTCACAATACTATTATATATTTTCACTTAGAATGTTGATAAATATGTGTGAATATGTAAAAAAGAGAGAGCGAGAAAATGTTTCCCAATATCAGCTCAGGGCATTTTTAAATGATCAGTGTGACTAGACTCAATTCCCAATAGTTGGTATTCTACTTTGGTGTTCCCCACCCCCCACCAAAATATTGATGCATTTCCAACCTTCACAGCAGTGATCACAGTGAAAGAGAGAACACATTGGCTGCTGCAGTTTCCTGTAAGTCTGTGCAATGTCGCCTGCTTTGCATTATATTCAGGCAGCTGTCTGTGCACCCGAGCTGTGCAGAGAGCAGCTGAAACACTGTTCAATGACATTCATGAGGTTCAAAGCAAAACACTAAATTTTCTGCATGTTTTGTCCACTTACGATTATCTAGAATTCCAATGAAATATGAGCCGCACAATGGAATGTCAAAACGTTAGCAGTATTTTAGACTTAAGATGTTTCATTTTTGATCAAGATCATAATTAGATTGATTTTTGCCTTCCTCAGCTGCCTCTTTAGTTATCCTGCTATAGGCTTCGCTGCTGGATGACATAACACTGTTCTTCAATCTACTATTTGTACTTACTACCCTTCTATGCATCACTCCCAATTACTGCAAAAGGCAGAGGCACTGGACCAGGAATATGATTTTTTTTTCAATGGAAGTGTTTATTTATTAATAGCAGGATCATTTTTGTGGTTAGAGCCCCTGATGTGGCTGTTGCTGCCATTATTTTTGTGTACTGTTCTTGGTTTCCTTCCTAGTAGAAAGTACAGCTGACCCATTCCGACTGGGTTTTTCGGTGTCTCCTTCCTCTCAGCCACCAATCAATTAAGGTTTACTCACACCAAACCTGGAGGTTTTGTTATTAAAATTAAGTTGTTCCTCTCCACGGTAACTATATGCTTCCTTAGGATGAGGAACTGATGCCAAGTGGATACTTGATATGATTGGCTGGGCTTACTTGGGTTACTTTACCAATTAGCAATTTATTATAAACCTAATTTTGATTGTGTGTGACTATCTTAAACTGATGGATCTGGACTGTACTATACTGTACTGTATAATTTCATTTATTAGAATTTAAACTGGGCTCATTTGGGTTCCATACAATTGCACATCAGTTGTAAATTGCCTATTAGTTGTAAATTAGCTCTATGCTGATAAATAAATATTTATTTCATATTGAAGTCTGCCTTCCGCGATCTTGATCACTGGCGTTCTGCTTAGAAATATTTGTGTTTAACACAATGAAAATTCACAAAGGAAATTCTGCCTTTTCTATCTTGTGTTATCAACAGTAGAACACACATCTTAGGACAAACACAGCCATTGCAAACATAAACTCCTTAGGAAAATAGTAAAACAGCAATAAATAAAGTGAGAGGTCAGTTTATATAGATTTCTGTTCCTGCACCTTTAGGGGAAAGCTTTGTCCTCAGGACTTAATTCAAGGGAAGTGATAAATAACAACAATAAGTCAACAAACTCCCCACAGCATCCTGGCTGTGGTGACTGTTGGGGGGGAGGAATACCTGGGGGGTAAAATCCTGTCTACAATAATTTATCGCAGATGTTTCTTGCTTATTGTTTTATGTTTTAAAAAAAGTTAGTCCACAGAACAAACTTCTTCCCTATCAGCTTCACACTTATTTTTCACACATATTTTTCATACATCAGAATCAGGCTCCTCCTCAACAACCTCTCTGTTCAGACCTGCAGGAAATTAGCATTAACTGCAACGTTGTCTGACACAACAATGATCTGCCTTAACCATGATGATCAGCTGCTGCAGGGAAGTTACCGTTTCACATGGTGTTTTATTCTGATCGTCAGGCTGTGAGGATAAGGCGTACCTGCCAGGACAAACAGATGGTTGCCAGGTTCTCCCTGCTTGATCACGTACTCTCCCTGCTGGTAGGTGCACTCGTACATGCATTCCACCATGTCTTTGATTTGCTGCAGCTCCAGCCTCTTCAGGTACTGGTTCTTGTTCAGGGCGTCTGTCAGCATCTTCTTTACACTGTCAAATACACGAGCCACACAGAAAGGGTTAAACGACTCCACCTTACCCTTCGTTATTTAGAATCTGAAGGTTGGCTAACATTGTCTTTATAACTTGAAGTGTTACTCTAATGTTGTTGTGTCCTTTTGGTAGAAAATGATGGAGTAACAAGTAGAGGGTCAAAACATCTCCAGTTTAAGAAATGACACATTACAAGCAAATGATAAACTAACTAGGTATGATTCATTGGTGTTAAATTAATGTCCACCCTATTTGGTGGACATTATACTTCATGTGTCAGATAATATGTTCAGCCTTCTGCTTCCCTCTTCAAACATGAAAAATACTTAGGGAAAACCTCCTACCTTGATAAATGAATTTATAATAGCCTTTCCAATGTATTTACTCACGTTATCTTAGTCTGACATCAACATTTCTTTGGTGATCTGAAACATTAAACATTTAAAAACATGTTTTCATAGCTGAAGTTGCTATAAAATTACTACCTCCAGTATTTCGGACAGGGCTGGGGGGAAATGATCAGACTCATCCAGCCAATTTACACGTTTATCACCACTTTCCCTCTTTCTTCCTCCACCACGGCCCACAGTGATGCAACAGTGAGCCACCAGCACTCCCACATGCTCATTACTCACCATTTTAGTTTTCTACCTGCATGATAAATACTTTAGTCTTCTGTGAAACAATGACCGCTTGCAGCCACTGGCCTCCTCTGACAATGAATCACATAAAAGCCACGAAAAACCTAAAATTATCATCAACCATCAAGGTTTACGGACGTTCATTTGAGCAGACCGCATCTCTTCCGCTGCAGAAGCTGAAAAGGTTTAGAGCCACAGTTTACAGCTCATGTAGCGGGATTGCTTTCTGTTGTGGGTGGTCTGTTTATTCACTTCATTTTGTGTCATAAATTCTCACTTTCAGCCCTTTTCAGCCTTTCTACTGTTGTCGTTTGCTGTCACCTTGCCGAGTCATTATTCTGCAACACGTCACTGTTTTTCACGGAATAAAAGGATATTTCAATGGGGTGCTTCAGGCTGTGGTTATATAATCTACACAAGGATTATTAGCAACATATGTTTTAAACATGAGGATTGCATAAGGAAGGAGACGCTGCACGAATTGTTCAATCATACAGCAATCATGCTGCAGAAAGGACAGAATGACAAAAGGTAATTTGTCCATTGTTTTGCAGATGCAAAAGCAGGCTTGTTGCAGCTGATGATGTTTATGTAATAAATTATAGCGTAATAGACGGCTCCTTAACCTTTTAGTTGCTGTTGGTCATAAAAGCCCACTATGCACCGTTCAACAGCACCAACACAAAAAGCAAAACGTTTCACTATTTTCTATAATGTGCTAAAAAGCTTCCAGTTTTCATGTTGTTGTTTTTTACTGAGCTGTACCAGATGATGCTGAATGCGTGGACCTAATAAGCGTTTGTTTGGTACAGCGTTCCAAATTTAATTAAATCTAACATTCCGTGTTAAAACAGAAGCCAAAAAGCTGTGAGTAAAAAAACTACGTACACCAGCTGATAGATCCACCTTCAGCTGCAAAAACCCTCAGTGGTGGTTTTCTGGGTGACTTTATCGGTCTCTAACATCATTACGGATGAATTTTGGCCCAATGTTCTTTAACCCATTGCTGCAGCTCATCGAGGTGTGAGGATGTTTGTTTTTTTCACTCCACAGCATCATAATCAGGTTTAGTTCTGGACTTTGACTGGGCCATTGAAATCGGTGTTTGGGCTCGTTCTCCTGTTTGTTACCCGGTTTGGGTCAAGCTGTAGCTGTTGGACAGACGGACTCATTTGACGTGAAAATACTTCGGTATATGGAGAAATTCAAAGTTATTTCCGTGACCACAGGGGGCCCAGTGGCTACAAGACGAGCCCAAATCATCATGCCTCCACCTCCGTGCTTGAGAGTTGGTATAAGGCGTTTGGTTTCCTCTGAACCTGATGTTGTGTATTATGGCTAAACGTCATTAGTTCGATCTCCGCTGTCCAACGGACATTGTTCTGATCTCGAGGTTCATTTGGATGCAACTTGCAAACCTAATTTGTGCTGCCGCATTCTCCTTTGTAAAGAAAACACTCTCCCCTGATAAACATTCATGGAGACGGTCAGACTTGTGGTGACTGGTGATGTTCTTTTAGATTGTTCATTTAACTGGCGTCACCGGGCTGCTGCTTTCTGTGGCAGAACAAGTCAGGCTGAAATAGCAGAACAGATAGAGAGGCTCGCAGTAGAACCCCATCACCCTGCTGCAGCTAAACCAAAGACGCATCCTTCTGGCTCCGGGACAAGAAAACAAAGAGCGAACGAGGCAACCGCTTTGTCCTACAGTCTGAACTGTGGCTACCTCCAGTCCATGCAATATAAATTATATGATATACAATATGAATCTAATATTATTTTGACAAGCCAATGTATTTACCGTTGCAAATTAAAATGTTTTGTCGTTAAAATTAGCCAAATGTTATTCATCTTTGACCAAACTCTGCAGTACAGGAACAATTCATTTCGTATTCATGATTAATTATGTTATTGTTGATAGCTGACGTAATCAAAAACAGATCATAACCTACCAAACAGGTCAGAGTCAGACTGATTAGTGGAAAGCATAACCAATTTCCCAATAATTACCTATCAGAAGTATAAACGTATATTATTAAATTGTATTTAATGGATGAGTGTAATTAGAGTCGGCCGGTCGGCTACCGCGACACACCAGCTTGCTCTCTGCCAGATCTGTAGTTCGTTACAGGAAATGATTTCTAAGGTTGCGTCCTAATAAAACTATAATAAATCATTCATTTTAACGACAATATAGCTTGATGAACAACTGCTGCACAGACAATAAAGAAATTATCCAATCATGTGTTTTTCAGAGTTAGGCCTCATCGGGGTATAACCAATCACAGACGTCTTTAGGAGGATGTAAGGAGAATGTTGTTTTTTCTGACCTCAGCAATATTGTGAAGCATTTAGCAAATTTCTCCTGTTAATCCATGACAGATGCTATATAACCCATTTTTACTTGCCTAACAACTGATCTCATGTAACTTCATCTCAGATCACCTGCATTCACCTCCATTTTAAACAGAGATGCTGCGTTACCCACAGCATCCTCATGTCTTCTTCATGTTTAGATTTCCTTGTGTCTCTATGAGTTACCTGTGATCAAACCTTTGGGAGCTGCCAGTTTTACGGTTTCAACAGCAGTGGCTGCATAGTTAGTTTAGCACGTTTTGTCCTGAGATAAACGCCATCCAACTCTGCAAGTGTTCATAACATTTTGCTGTGATTCTGTGTGCTGATGCTGTCTGCTGTCACTCCCTGTGCTGATCCAGCAATTATCCCCTGACTTCCTGCACCTGTGACTCCTCTGATTAGAGGCGCTGCTGCACCTGCTGGCTGCTCTATATATTCCTTGCTCCCCCCAGCATGTAGGCGACAGATTCTTGAAAAAAACCTGTGTGAGTAGACCTTCCAGCGCTCCTTGGCTGCCTTCCTGTGAGTGACCTCGTTTGTTGCTTGGATTCCTGCCTGTTTGCCTCGCCCTTGTCGGACTCTCCTGTCGGTTTTCAGTATCTGGACATCGACCTGCCTAGCCCATCGTGACTTCTGCCTGTCAGATCCGCTCTGGATTCTGGACCCTGGACCGAACTCAGCCTGTTGGATTCCTTCCTTGGTACCTCTGCCTGCCTCTGTCTACCTGTGCATGACCCTGGATCTGCTCCCCTGCTTCTGGTCAAGCTGTGGACCCGGTTCTTCAAGCAGCGAGTTGACTAAACTCCTCCTCGAACCGATAATTGGATTCAGTGCTACACACTGGATCCAAGTGAGGTCAGTGGCTTTATTCGTCTGCTAAACAAATCCCTCTGAAACCACAGCGACTAACCTGCCCCTCTCCCTTACAGAGGTTCCTGTGCCAGAACCAGAAGTTACCCACGCCGGCTACACCTGTTTCTCAAATCGTTTAAACGTCTCTCTTTGTGTCGGGTCGCATTTCGGGTCCACAGTCTGATTCATTACAGCAAGGACTGAGCTGGTGAAAAAAATGGATCAATGTTTTCTTTTACCAGTTGAGAGTCGGATCCTTAGCGCAGAAATCACAAATTATGATGTCTTAATGTCTCAGTCTTTGATGTTGACATGGACAAGTTTTATTTTCTTACTAATAATAGGTGTTTTATTGTGCGGTACACTTTGCTAATCACTAGAGGGAGTCGTTAATCAGTGTCGGCTGTTCTCTCATTTACAACAGGTGCACTAGCGGGGCAACAATGGTAATGCGTTCTCGATAGTCGGAATTCTCGACCTCCAGGTCGGTACTACGAGTCGGAAAGTCGGTGCAAAAGGATGATACCCGACTTCGGCATTCATGATGGCTGCTACTCGCAGCAACGTTGAGTAAAACCTGTCTGACTGTTTGTAGCAGCTCTATTTATGTAACAATTAGTCAGTCGTACAGGTGCTACCCTTCAGTGATCATCAGACGGGATGTTGCAGCTCTGTTTATTTGCTCAAAATACCGCCTGGAACAGCATTGTTGTTGTTTCACAGTGCGAGCATCCATGTTATTTTCTACATGTCTGACAACAGAGAAACCGGAAGGCAAAAAGGCGGAAATGACGTGTTCTGTACACATACAAGAAAATGGGTCCCTCCTAACGAGACCAATTGTATCTGTAGCTCAAACATGGTGTTTTAGTATAAACAGAGTTGCCAAGATACCATATGGGAAGCAACAAGTCTGAAAGGTCTGTGAGCTTGTGTTAATGCTCTGATTTACATGTTTAATGACTAAGCAATTAAGCCCTGATCTACCAATATAAAACTAAAGGCTTCTTATCATAGGAATCACTGGTGTTGCAGTATAAGGGGGATAAAATATCTCAATGGAGACAAACTGAGTTGAACTCAGGCTGAACAAACATGGAGGTGAGCTTCCTGCTCAGTTTCTTGTTGCAATAAAACCAAGGCCAAGTTTCCCATATTGGTGTAAACCATGGATTTGCATGTATGTAGTCGGCCCATCCGCAGTCAGCTGGCTGAAGAGAGGAACTTTTAAGAAAAAGGCTGAGTAGGCTACTTGGACACATTTCTGGTTTCAAAAATCAGTCATGGTTCTCAATTCAGGCTCATTACTAGGCTGACTAATGCTGCTAATTACCTGCCTAATATCCGTTAGCAATAGTCCCACAGCTCAAAATTAAGACCTTATAAATACTTAAATGAGATGAAGGAATTATTTCTTTTCTTTTCAATCCACAGCCATTTTTCATCCTCTTTCAGCTCATGGACTGAATCAGAGAGTGTTTTCTACCATAACCTCCTGCCTCCCGTGAGCAACAGTCCGTCTGAGATCAAATTACTTCCTAAATCCGATAAACCTTTGTTGTGGGGCGGGACAGACAGTAAGACAGCACGAATCCATAAAATTACTGTTCAGTTCTAAAGAAAGACAGAGTCCTGTCTCATCCGGGCCAAATTATGTGCTGTCCCGTGAAGTCCTCTGTGATTGTTGTCTGCCCAAAACAGCGCGCGTTGATGTTCTGGTTTTAAACCAAAAAAAAAAAAAGATGGATGGAGTTGTAAGGATTCGGTTTTTTTAAGCTTCTTGATTCTCACTTTCTAGATGTCAATTAAAATCAGAGGTTTGGCACAGGTGCTTGTCTGGCTCGGGTTGGACTGAACCTTGAACTCTAAAGTGACAACCAGCAGCAGAGCATTGCTGACCTGAATGCTCATACTCTTTGTTTCTTGCCCACTTCTCGCTTCCCCTCCCACTCACTGCCCACTGAGCCAGCACTGACTGAGCCTCAGGGTGTCCTGCACCCACATCAGGCTTGTCTCTGTCCTCGTTTGCCGTCTCCTCTGAAAACAACGGGCGTCTCACCTTGCGTCCTTCGGTACCCGAGCCTTCTCAAAGGAGAACTTGGGCAGGCTGCTCGACGTGGGTTCTGCAGACACTCCGGCTTTGGCTCCTTTCCTTCTGTTCAGGGTCTCCTTGATGCGGACACTCAGATTGGGGCTGCTCTTTCCGCTGGCTCTGACGGACGGTGGCCGCGAGGCGAGCCCAGCCGGGGCCCCGCTCTTCAGCACATCCTGCAGCTTATTGAGCTGGATGCACTTGTTCTGCAGCTCCTCGCTGAGCTCGGACAGAACCCGGGTCTGCCTGGCCAGTTGCTCCTGAAGACCTTTGATCTGCTGCTCCTTGGCACACAGTTCCTCGTCCTTCCTTCTGCCTTCGCGCTCCAGCTCCTCCACCCGGGCCCTCAGGGAGTCCAGTGAGGAGTTTTTGAAGTGGTCTTTGTGAGCTTGGCCGTTGGAGGAGGAAACGTTGTCGGTGGGTTTGTAACGCTTCGATTTCATCGAACCGTTCCCCATTTTTAAGACCTGAAGGAGATGAAGAATCTGTGGAAATGACAGTGAACAACATTAGAACTAGAATATTCTTTTTGGCTTGACGACAAATATTTCTTCTGGTATTACTTTAATGAAAATGCTATATTGCACCGAAAAGAACAAACATTGTTGGTCTGCACTTACGCTCAGCTCCCCCTAAATAAAATCCAGTGAGACTTATCTCCTTCAGAACCTGCCTGATCAGGAAATCGAGTTAATAGCTGTTCTGTAACGGCCTCCCGTGTCTGTTTAGAGAACATTAACGAACAAACAGAATCACGAAAATGGGACGAGTACGCCCACCTGCAGACCTACGACGACATGACTGTTCACCTAAACTTTACAGACCAGGCCAGGAGAGCATTTTTCAGAGAAGCAGCTAAAAGGCCCGTGGGTACTCTAGGGGAGCAGCAGAGATCCACCGCTCAGGTGGGTAACCTGTCCACACAACAACTCTCTGAATCTGGCCTTTATGGCAGACTGGGAGGAGTCATTGTTGAAAGAAGTCCAAAATAAAAAAATCCCATTTGTAGTTTTCCACAAGCCAGGTAAGGTTGAAAAACCCTTCACTGCACCCTGAACGCACAGTTTCCACCATGACGCTTGGTGGTGGTAGCATCCTGCTGGTCCCCTCACATCTTCTAATTCTGATAATAATGGTCAGAATTAATGAAAAGAAAACCTGCAGGGCAACACGGAAAGAAAACCTGCAGGGCACTGCTAAAGACCGGAGACCGGGGTGGAGGTTCACCATCCAGGAAGACAACAAGCCTGAAAACACAACCAGAGCTACAACGGAATAGATCTGGATCAAAGCGTATTTATGTGTTTGAATGAATCCAGTCAAAGTTCAAAACTAAATCCAATAAAGAAGACTTAACAATCGGTGCTCACAGATGCTCTCCATCCAATCTGACTGAGCTTGAGCTACTTTGCATAGACTGTGCAAAGGTTTCACTCTCCAGATGTGAAAAGCTGCCAGAGACATAACTCACCTCTTAATAATCCTCTACATCGTTTGATTTGGAATAAAAGTCTTGAGAAAGCACATGAGGCCTATTTGAATAAAACCGGCAGTGAGATTTCTAGCTGATGAAGCTGGGAGGAAAAATCCAGTGTATAAGAGTCAATGAAAGTGTCCTGTCCATTAAATATTCAGAAGGCAGGAAGTATTGCATTACATGGACGGTCCCTCTCGGTCTGCTCAGACAGCATCCCGGGTACAGAAGGATGGTCTGGACACATTTACTGGAGAAAACGGCTCCAAGAGTCCATCTAAAGTCGGATTTTGATGTCCCACATATGACTGAGACTGAGAAACATTTCAGAGAACAATAATGTTGCTGTCTAGGACTGCCACCTACTCACACATACTGTCGATTTTATTCATGACATTCCTGCTGGGATACAGGGTCAGACCAGCCTGCTGTTCAATCTTCCAAAATACAAACATCCATTTAAAAATGTAAATAAAAATAAACTGAGAACAATATTCCCCCTGTTTTTTTAAGGACATTCTCATAATTTACGTCATTTACTTCTGATTCACGGGAAATACAAACAAATGACGAGACTTTGATTTTAGGGAGGAAGGTTTAATTTCTCGCACTTTTAAGGTGGAGCGAATTAAAACGCTAATTGGCGCCGGTGGACCAATCAAAAACATCTAAAGTGGAGCGTGCACCTGCAACTTCCGACGCGCCGTCGTGCCTCTGCGGAGACGTGGGGGGAACGGATCGGGGGTTCGGGGAGGATCTCGGTTCTTACCTGGTTCTGCCTTCAGACGAGCCCAGCTGCGCGCTCAGCAGCAGAACCGAGCTGTTTACAGCAGGAATCAGGATCCACCTTTAACTACAGCTACAGCTCCTCTCCGCCTCTGTGGGCTGCGCGCGCGCTCCCCCCTCACCAGCTGTGGTGCCTCCTGTGCGCGCGGACACCGCTACTGACGTCACCGTCGATTTTGTTTGATAAATGTTGCTCTGATTGCTCATTACAATATGTTGACAGTGTTATGTCAACATATGAATGCGCATATTTTCCCCCGAATGTGTGGAGTTTTATTTTGTAAATTAATCTGGATTAAAACAAAATTAAGGAACAATTTTATAGTTTATTTTCATTATTAGGTGAGTTTTTCTTACTGTACGTCTCGTTGGAAAAACGAATCAAACTGAAAAAGCAGTTCGTGGCAAAACATTTAAAACATGACTCAGCAAAGCCACTGAAACCATGAAACAGCATTTATCCATCCATCCATCCAACATCCATTCATCCATCACCTTTCCATCCATCCACCCATCCACCTTTGATGTGTCTTCCATCCATCCATCCATTGTTTACCTGTCTGTCTTCCATCCTTCCATCCACCCATCCATCTTTCCAGCCATCCATTTTTTACCTGTCTATCTTCCATCTATCCCTCCATCTTGTACCTGCCAATCCATCCAACTGTCCATTCATTCATCTAACATCCATCAAGGCCAATCAGCAGAACATACTACCTAGTGTCCTCAGGGGGGTGTCATATAAGGGGGTAAAGCTAGGATAATATATATATATATATATATATATATATATATATATATATATATATATATATATATATATATATATATATACCGTATATATGAGCTTTTAGGATGGTTTAGATGTTTTGTCATGGGTCCCACAATTCCTGCACTCCTGGTTCCTCCATCAGAATCAGGACTCATAAAAAAGGACCAGCTGTAAATAGCACATTAGTGTTTAAATTTAGATCTGTTTAAAAATCTATTAAAAAGATCAAAGATCTGCTGTGAATAGATGCCCTCCTCAGACTTGAAATGGGTTGTTCGTTCAGGACAACTGTTCCAAACTCCCTGTTGGCAAATGCAGATGTCTCCTGTGAAGTACGCATATATTTTGTTGATTACGTTGAAGCTGCTGCAACAAAAAAAAATATTTTTCTACATGTCTTTTTCATTTCTTTATTATTTTAAATATTCTGATTGAAATCAATCAAAAACAAAGTAAAAACAATTTAAACAGGGACGCCATTAAACTTCTATTAGTTTCTTTTTTTCCAGAAATAGTTGTCTTTTAGTTTATTGTGGAAGGATTCCAACAAATGGTGAAAAGCTTCACAGACAGAATGTTGGCTGATCATTTTATGGGTTTTTTATGCATCACTTGGACTGTTAATAAAATACCAGTATTCATTGGGTCAGGAAATTCAATAACATAGATGAGAGAGATATCCCAAACACTCAGTGTAATAATGCACCAACCCTAGCGGTGTTACCCTCTCGGCTGGATATCACGCATTCTGATTTTCACTGATGTAAATGACTGGATGCTGCGCTCCTTCACACCCACCAGTGATTAATTGGTGTTCCCAGCCTGTGATGAGCTGTGTGGCCTGCAGCTGATTCCATTGACAGAAAAAAGAACAACAGGGGCAGGAGGCCAACACTGATTCATCTGCACCACCGAGGTCAAACCGCGATCCAGGTCACCGACACCCCGGCTCAATCTGAGAGGAATCAGAGACCCGCATGGGATCTGAGCAGGAAGAAAAGAAGAAAATAAAGGGAAAAAACAACCAAACATCTTTTTTTCTGACTCTAGTACATGATTTCTACCAGTGATTTAGGGCTTAGTGAATGAGTTGTCGCATCACCAGCGTACAAACCTGCTTCCCCCCATGGTTCGTCCTGGTGGGAATTCTCCAGGGATCTTCTAGACATCTCCGGAAAATCTTTTTTTGTTGTAAAGACCAGAAAATGTAGCGTGAAAATTAGTGTTGATATGTTACACACTGTTCACTTGTTGCCTGATAACGGTCCATAAAAGACATTCCTAGATGTTTCCAGCTTAAACAGCTTCTGAGGACGTAGAACAAGAGACGCACCAATCAGGCTTTCCTTGTTTGAAACTGATCTCTAGTTTTATTTCAGATGTGACCCACCCAGCTGATTTGTATGAAACTTGTTTTGCTTTAACAATTACATGTAAGAATTGAAAGACCTAATAAAAAAAAAAGAGCGCATTGAAAGAGTGTTTGTTCTCTTACAGGTTTCTTCTCTCTTTTTGCTTTTTTTAAATTTTTGGTCACAATAATGTTTCAGTTCAAACAAATTTTAATGTCGGAAAAAGAAAGCTGAGTAAATATAAAATACGCTCCAAAGCCACATGGCCCTGTGAGAAAATACAACCTCCCTGTGGTAAATCATGAATTCACTGCACAAGAGGCAGGACTACCAAAAATACTCCAAGAGCTTATTGCTGGCTGATCCAGGAGGTAACAAAGGAACACAGAACAAAATCAAAAGCACTGCAAGCCTCAGTAGCCATAGTTAAGGTCAGAGTTCACAAAGAATGCATCTACAAAATGTTTTCTCAAGGCAAAATATTCTGCAGGCGGATGAGACAAAAGTGGAAGTGTTTTGAAGGTGTGCATCGTCTTCCCTGAGCAGCAGCGAGGCTCCAATTTATGGGGAAAAAATGGACCTCACATGAACAGTCAAACATGGCGGTGGAGGTCTTGGTTTGCTTCAGAAAATCCTGAAGGATGTTCTCTGGCAAATCACACCAGTTTTGGTGCGGCCTAGTCAAAGTCCAGACGTAAATCCGACTTAGATGCAGGGGCAAAACTCAGAACAAAGATTCCTGAGAGAGCCGATGTATCTGTTTGCTTGTTTGTTCATTTGATTATTCTGTTCATCTATCTATCTATCTATCTATCTATCTATCTATCTATCTATCTATCTATCTATCTATCTATCTATCTATCTAATGCAATTATAAACTGTAAGAAAGTGTAATTTTCAGTAGAGTTGCATTTAATAAGCTAGAAGAAAATGTTCAGATTTTTTATCTTTTGATCACTTGCTGATAACTAGTTTTTCATACCAATATATTGTCAATAACTCTTGATTTTTAAATAGATAAATAAAATGGTATCACAGCAGGAGGTGGGTAGAGTAGGCAGAAATTTTACTAAAAGTAAAAAGTACCCAACCAAGAAATTACTCAAGTAAGAGTAAAAAGGTATTAGGTAAGAAGGCAACTAAAGTACTGAGTAACTTTTTATGACTGATTTAATATTTTAAAATGGTGGAATCGGTCAGACAAAAATATTAAATGATGTGCAAATTCTGGTATTTTAACCACTAACATAAAAGATTTACAAACAATAACTATTAGTAAGTATGAAAGTCAGACAGAATAAACACTTTTTTAAAAAATGTTTTTCAACATAAAACTAATGAAACCAAGCAGTTAATGCAGATACAGAAAGTTAGGACAGTAAAGTACTTCCAATAACAACTACTACAACTACTGTTTACTTTAAGGTTAATTGACCTGTAAATGAGCTCGATGAGCTCAGCAGATAGAAAATAACATTAAAACAACAAAAGTTGTGTACAAACAAGAAATCTCGCCTTAAAAGAAGCTGTAGATTTGTGTCCCTGGTGCATCTTTGGTTGAAACAAGTTTGTTCTTTATTCAATGAAGTTACTCACAGTGAATAGAGTAGCCAGATTTTACTCAAGTACAAGTAGCAAAAATTCTTTATAATATTTAGTAAAGTAAAAGTAAGAAGTACCGTGCAATAAAACTACTCCTAGAAGTACACTTTCTTCATAAACTTACTTAAGTAAATGTAACTAGTTACTGCCCAGCGCTGATCACAACTGACTGGACTTTGTTATCAAAAGAAAATGAAAAAATAAACTTTTTCAGAATGCCCCTTTGGAGACTCAACGCTTTATTTTAAGAGTTTATTACTGAAAGGAGCTGCTCTAAGCCGTGCATGTGAGATGAGGGTAACGTTGAATTTCCAAAACACACGGCTCCTTTTGTTTATCCACTCATTACTGTTGAAAGATGAAGATAGAATATTTCATGTCTTGTTAGTATTTTTGACAGCAAAGCTTTTCCAAACCCTTTATTAACAAAGGAAGCCATTCAGTTGAGTTTATTTTATTCTGGTTTTCATACAAACTTATCCCCAGGTGTTCCTACACTTATTCTTGTTCCTGTTGCATTTGTGGTAAAATAATTTAAAAAAGAAGATAGTTCAGAAAACTTACAATTCAGACGCTTTAACTTCTTCACAAACCAGATTCTATGCGAGGTTTCTGTCACAGAGTGAGAAATTTTAAATGTCATGTGAATTAGATGTGATTGGGCCTGATGATACGCAGCCAAATCCTTAGCGGTTATATTGTTTAGTGAAGAGTGGCGTAAGCAATCCAAACAGCTGCTGGGCCCCGAAACTGTCCGAATTTTAACGTAGACTATAGGTCTGAAATGTTTTTATTAGTATTAGAGAATGAGAATGCTATATAATTTAATTTGACAGTTTCAGCATAGATCAATTATATAAGTTAAATTTTAAAAAATACATATAATTCACAATTTAAAGAAACGGCCAAGAATAATTGTGATTGTTTAATTGTTGTGTTAATATCATCAAAATCCGATGCTAAGATTTAAATCTTTTCTTTGTATTTGAGCTTGGTTTTTTCACAAATACATCTCAGCAAGTAATAACCAATTTGTCATAATTGTTAATCAATTAAACTTTCCTAGATTCCACCAAATTTGAATAGGAAAAGTTAAAGTTAAAATCAAATTCTGTTTAAGGCCCCTTGTCATCTCAGCATCTTAACACCGTGACGCATTTTGTAAAACATGATGACTTTTTTTGTATGGAGCTGATTTTAGAGACTACACTGTTTTTTTTTTTTGTTTGTTTGTTTTTGTTTTTATCAACAATATGTGTGATAAAGCTCCAAGATGGACGAAAAAGTTGTCAGGGAATAAAGATTGTGTTCCTAATGGGAAGTTAAATGTGCCATGCGATTTGCACTTACAGATTCCGAACACTAGATGGAGCCAATGAGCTGTCTTTAAACTCCTGGCAACAGGTGTCTGCCTCCTTTACAATCCAGAGGGTAATTTTTACCCTTAGTTCAGGTTTGCCTTTTGAGAAACAGACAACTTATAATTTTAGGACATTTTATCGTTTTTAAAGAACCATAATTTTTAATTCTACTGTATGTTTAAGTTTTAAAATACATAAACATTTGCAAAAAGTGGATGGATGCATGTTTTTCTTTGGGATGTTGTTGTTTGTGGAAAATTATACAGAAATATTTTTCAGTTTCCAACCTAATGACAGGAAAAATAGAAAATATATAGTACTGCTTTGTTGGTGTGGTTCTATTGTGGAAATTCAAATAAATTGAAAAAAGTGTAAAAATCCTGCAGCGATTATTATATCTATATTTAAAAATATTAATTGGTTCTTTATCATTTTAAGCCAACATCTTCAAGATACATTGTAAAATGTCCAGAGAGCTGCAGGTTGCAGACCAAAATCTGCTCTTCTCCCTGTACACCAACAGCTGCACTTCCAGTCATCAGTCTGTCAAGCTCCTGAAGTTCTCAGACGACACCACTGTCATGGGACTTATCTCTGATGGTGACGAGTCCGCCTACAGGTGGGAGGCTGACCATCTGGTGACCTGGTGCAGGAAGAACAACCTGGAGCTCAACGCTGTAAAAACAGTGGAGATGGTTGTGGACTTCAGGAAGAACTCAGCCCCAGCTACCCCCATCACCCTCTGTGACTCCACCATTGACACTGTGGAGTCTTTCTGCTTCCTGAAAACTATCATCTCCCAGGACCTAAAGTGGGAGCTGAGCATCAACTCCCTCACCAAGAAAGCCCAGCAGAGGATGGACTTCCTGCTGAAGGCAGCTGAAGAAATTCAGCCTGCCAAGGATAATGATGGTGCAGTTCTACTCCTCCATCATTGAGTCCATCCTCACCTCCTCCATCACCATCTGGTACGCTGGTGCCACCGCTAAGGACAAGGGCAGACTGCAGCGTGTCATCAGGTCTGCAGAGAAGGTGATTGGCTGCAATCTTCCACCTCTCCAGGACCTGTAGCCTCCAGGACTCTGAGGCGTGCAGGAAGATTGTGGCTGATCCCTTCACCCCAGTCACAGACTATTTCAGTCACTTCCCTCTGGCAGCAGGCTGCGGTCCATCAGGACCAGAACCTCACGCCACTAGAACAGTTTCTTCCATCTGCTACCGGCCTTATGAACAAGGCCAAGAGCCGCCCGTGACACTGGACACTGCCTCTCTCCCCCGTTCAGGACTTACAAGCTTCTGCGTTACATTAACGCACAGTTTACTGAGTATATAGCTTCTGTATATATATCCATTTTATTTTATTTTATTTATTTATTTTTGTCTGCACCATCAACACCAAGTCAAATGCCTTGTAAGTGCAAACCTACTTGGCAATAAACTTGATTCTGATTCTGAAAACCTCAGCTTCAATAGAAAACTGTCACATTTGAATTTTTGTCGTATTATATTTCAACATGATGCATAGCCATTTTGAATAAAACTATTTTCATTTTCATTTCATTAAGGTCCCTTTATCACTTAGTTTTACTTTAAAAAACAACTTTCTAAGTATGATTTTAGAGCGCATCTTTGTTTCCAAAGTTTTATTTTCATATTAAATCATAACATTGCGTCCATCCTGGGTTACAGATCGGGTGTTTTATTGTATTTCCTGAAATATTGTCTGAATGTTTGGTTTGGGATTAATGTCTGGGTTATGTAATGAATTTAAATCTTCAGTGTATTAAATACCTGAGAGTGTTTAACCTCAGAGCATCAGCTTTCTATGACACGGTTATTTTGATTTGGGGAAAATGTCTCTGTGTTATAATATAAAGTTGTTTGCTTTGCTGGTTTTAGAAAATGGACCAATGTATTTAGACATCAACTTGGGTTTTATGATATGATGAAAATAATATGTCAGCCCAGTAATTACATTTTGAATTTAGTAAATTTTGAACTTTTTTTGGGGAAATAAAATAAAAAAAAAACTCAAATTACCTGTGACCTCCATGCCTTCAGTGCTCGTTCCCTTGCACTCATAATTAAGCTTATATGACAGTAATGGTGTGTGTGTGTGAAATGATCATAAATTAGAACCCAACATCTAAACAGACCAAAAGGAGCCGTTTGATAAACAAAACAATTTATTAGCTTTTTTTCTGTGTAACACAACTAGATCAGTTATAAACTGCTTCACTATTCTGTTTCAGTGGTACAAATACAAATGGATCTTTAACACGGGGAAGGAGGAAGGGGAGAAAGTGACACAGACACAAATCATCGACATGGGTGCCGGGTGGAAACAGTCAAGGCAAAGCAGACGTCAGTCAAAAACAAAAACACGTTTAACTTCATCCTCTGATCTGGTGCCTGGAAAAGCAATTAAGTGTTTCATAAAAATATCCACGCAAACATCTGGGGACTAACCCTAACTAAGAATGTTATGCATCTAGTACAAAATTAAATAATAAAAATGAATACATAACGTGACTGCACACATTTATAAATAAAACAAACAACGTAACACACTTTCAAACACGCAGAACAAAATTCACTTTTCTGCACCGGGCCACCAGGGGGCAGCGCAGGACCCCGGCAGCAGAGGGCCGCTTTTAATCAGCCCTCCTTTCTGCCACTCAGCCAAGGCTTAAAACAAATAACAGACACGTCTTTTTTTTTTTTTTTTTTAAATACAGCCAGTGCATTTTTACGTACACTTCACAAACACACCGTCAGACTCACTAATCCAAAAGTTATGGAATGGGAAAGAAACGAGGAAAACGAGAACACCGAACACATAATGCTGTCCTGATGAACTTCAGTGTTGAGGTTTGAATTCTCCCTACAGAGAACGCTGGCGTCAGGAACCAGAAGGTGTGTAGAGTATCTGTCATGTTGGCTGACCAGCAGCTAACACAATAAGAAAAGTAGTAAAACAGCAGGGGGGTGGGGGCGCAACAAGCCCAAACACCTTCAACTTTCTTTTTTTTTACTCCAAAGGTCTGTAGTGTGCCTTTAACAAAGCGACTATAAAGTCTTACAAAGAGATGAAAAACTGCTGTCTGAAAATATACAGCATGGAGGGCAGGGGCAGTGGAGGGGGTAAGCTCAGTGCTGGGGAGGGGGACATTCAAAGTCCTCCACAGTCTGAGGAGAGATTGTCGATTCCCTTCAGAGATCGGGATACTTCGCTTGGACAACAGCGGCGTGGACAGGGCGTGTCCCGCCTGTTGGGTTTGTCTTCCTCTGGGGGTCTTCAGCTTTAAACTCTGCTCAGCAGGGTGGATCTGCCGGGGGGAACACAGGCAGAAACACAATGCAGTTAACATATTTATACTTTATATCAACAGTCATAATTTAGACAGAATAGAAATTAACAGTATAATAATAACTTTACTATAATTTATTAGATTGGGATTGATTAAAAAAAATGTCCTTGGCTGAAGAAAAACTAGGAGTACTTTCTGGATTTTCTGTGTTTTAAATGTAGTAATGATGATAATAATAATAATCATAATTTGTTTTCACTATTACTACCCGTGGTGGTTCTAGACCAAATTTACCAGGGGTGGGGGGCACAGAAAAAAAGAATTAAAACTGGAAAAACTGTGCAAAATGTAATTATTTGATATGTTAGGTGAGCCACGGAGCCAAAGAGCCACTTGTGTCTCTGGAACTGCAGGTTGGAGGCCCCTGAAAACTCTCATCCTGAAACACATTCATTTTAAAATCAAAATGTAAAGGTAAAAAATGTAATGGTTCCAGGGGATGAACCAGTTATGTTTTCTGTTCCAGCACAACACATCATAAGAAATTGATTCAGTATTATGTCTTCAGTACAGGGGCCCTGACCAGTTTCACAGGCCCACTGGCCCCTGTCTAGTATTACATATTACAATTTTAGTTATCAAAGGTACATTTTATTAATATACATTTACAGGAGGGTTTATATATGTATTTCATATTTAGTTGATTGAAATAAATCTAAAGAATCATTTGGGGTTAAAATATTGTCAAATGTCTATTTTTCTTAAACGGATCCATCGTAACAGAGTCAGTTTGAATTTGGTTTCTGGCCACTAGGGGGCAGAGGAGCTTCACAGACACGTTGTTGCTCCACCGATATGTTGTGATGCCAACACCTTTGGGTCAAGTTTGGGTGACTTGTGGTCTGTCCTGAGGTAAATGTCTCGCCTACGGCGGTTTAACTTCCTTATTTTTAATGCAGACAGAGGAGCCGTTCTGCAGTGTGAGCCGCTGAAAAGGTCTTTGATGTTTTTGAAGTAAACTTAGGGCTAAATTTCACTTTCTTAGCTGTTAACTGTGGAGGAAAAGTCTGAGTGAGCATACTGAGATGACACGGAGCAGAGAGAGAGGGTCCCACACACCTCAGAGACTTCCATCTGTCCTTCTCCATGTTGTTCTCTGGGCCTTCGCTCTCGTACGACGCCAGGTACAGAGCTGCAGGAAAATCAAAGGAAATAATTACATTTTACTGATGATTCCCATAACAGGTGACTAAAAACACTGATTTCTCCTTATTTATGACAGGGATCATTACTTCTGACAGGAGGAGTTTTGTATTTGGCTGTGTGTGTTTCAAATGTTTTCAGCTATAGTTGTTAAAGATAAAAAGATGTTTTTGTTTTTTGCTAAAAACCTGGTAAGTCGTGGCCTGATTTAAAGGATTAAGAGACACAGCTGGGCTCCATCTCATCGGTTTGAATGTGTGGAACAGGAATGGCCCTAAAGGGATCCTGCTTCTCACGATAAAAGGCGTCTCCTCTTTACAGCTGCAGCAGCACCGCCTGGTTGTTGGCGCACGCATAAGAAAAACCAAGCAATTGTGACATTATTAGTAAATAGGCTAATGTCAGTAGTGATAAATCCATTTTCCTAACTCTTGTCTTTCTCATGTGTGCTTCCAGCACTATTTTCTGTGTCAGGCGTGAACCGATGACTCTTGGAATATCTTAGCGAACAATGCTGCATTTCAAACTGTCCATTCAGACACTAATATTGCCATCATGTTATATTCACGATAAATTGTGCCATCTTGGTGCCACCATCTAAAATGCAGTGATCTGTGACGTCCAGTCCCAACGCCGTGCCACGCCTGCCGCCCGCCACCTTGGAGGCCGAGCAGTAAGACTGATACCCTGACATGCATGGATGCTAAATGTTGTGTTTCTGAGCTACTGTCAGCGGTGGAACCCGGGGAGGATGAGATGAGAAGAGCTGTTCTCATTTAGGCTACAGGCTTCTTCTTTTTTACGCACCAGTAAGAGGAAAATGAGGACCTTTGCTAGGCGTTCTGAGGTTTGTTTTGATACGTCTTTTCAGCTTGGTTTAACAATTTAATGCCATTAATGGTGTCAGTCACCTATCTGGATTGAAGCTTGGGCTAGACCCATGTCTAAACCACCAATAAGCCTGTTATGTTATGTATGTTATGCATATAAACACGCTCCACTTATACTCCCTCCAGGCTCCTTACGGAGCCTCAAACACGTCAGATAATCCGTGCATTCCTTGACAACATAACACTTCACCAGATCAGTGGTGTAAATTAGCCTTCGTATGCGTGTTGTTTGTCCTACAGTGTGTTGGTCAGTGTTTTTAGGGGAAGAAAATTTGTCTCCCATAATTCCTTCAAGCTCACCGTCTTCCGTGAACACAGGAGCGGTCAGCAGGTACTGCAGGATCTTGCGGTCCTTCTCAAACGGGCACTCCACTTGCTTCCAGGTCATGAACTCGCTCACCTGTTTGGCAAGTTCCCAGAATTTCTGGGGAAACACAATTATACGAGGCGTTATTGATCAGAACCAACGTGTTTCAAAAACCCCTTTCACGGCCCGTTTTCTGCTCTAAATAAGCCAAACGGAAGAAGACAGTTAAATACAAGTACAGGGTGGTTACAAATATAGCATAAAAATATATTTACATGGTGACGGGTAGAGTAAAGCCTGAGCAAAGTTTCCCTGGTAGGCGTGAAACCCTAAAATAGCCTCTGTGACCCAATGCGAGTGGAAATAGCGTTTGGTCACAGTCGTGTATGTTCCATGGAAACGCAGCTGAGGTTTACGCATTCGAGTCCTACTTCCCTATTATCTGACCTTTCTAGGGGAAGTGTTAATAAATAACAGTCACTCGTTGCCATGTGGAGTAAACACCTCAGTGCTCTGTGACCTTAAACGTCAGAGCGTGGCCAAATGTGTCGCCTGGGTAAACTACCTTCGTTTGGGTTCTTCTCGGCTTTCTGGGGGAAATTTACCTGGAAGTTGATTTGGCCGTTCTGCAGCCGGTTGGCACATCCCTCGTTGAGAAAGTAGATGTCCTTAATGAGCAGGCTGAAGAAAGGGATGACGATCTGGAAGACAACGGGCAGGAAAAGGACGGGGATTTTAGTTTGTCAGAGAAGATGAGCGGGGATTTCCCTTTGACTGGCAGGTGTGGGCGCGTCGTTAGAAACCTCTAGCTCCAAATATCAGGAGCGCTTACTGTAAAAAGCAAAAGGAAGAATTCCCCTGCAGAAATCCCTCCGTTTTTTTTTTAACTCACCATTCAAAACAGTTATTCAGGTCACTGCATGTCTAAACTAGAATGCTGTGAGGACAGAAACACCAGACGCCGTTTAATCGATGTTAAATTTAAAGAGGATTTTCCCGCCTTTGCAGAAGACTTCAGGTGATTAAATGCCACTGGAAGGAAACGCCCAACACTATTTTTCCTTTTTAAATTAAGGGCATCTGCAGAAAGCTGCCCCTCTGAGCTAAAAAAGCCCCTCAGGCTGTCGCCTCCTTCCTGTCTGCCCCCCCCATCAAACATTTATGACGGCGATGCTTTTAGGGGCTCAGGCAGCAGCAGCCGACCCGACGCTCCAACGAAAGCTATTCGCGTTGAATTCTTGGTGCATCACACACTCAGAATCAGTGAATCATACGTCACATGCGACTCCACCCCACCCTCCTTTTGTTTTTGCGACTCCGTTCCCAAACACGATGATCTGCCTCCTTCCCAGTCCGCCCTCCAGCTGACTCGATCTGTTTTAGGAAAGTGAACTGGGACCTCTGAGAGGTCAGAACATGATGTTCGGCAAGGACATGTTTACAAGGACATGGAGTGTTGTTGTTGTTTTTTTGGGCCGGGTTCAAGCCTCCTGCACATTTCCATGTAAAAAATTTGAGCTATTTCCAGACAGCAGGAACTCTGGGAGTTTGCTGCAACCAAAAACAACGTGAAGAAATCTCATGAAAGCGTAGAAGTTTCTACATCGGACGATTGAGTTAATCTGATTTCAATTCGAGCACCGGAGTGAAACAGCTTAAAATCTGTTTAGAGGGAGATCATGCGGTCCCGGAATATTCTCCACGTTCCTCTCAGCGAAATGTCACAGAGGACTGTTGCTGCACAACCAAACATCGGATACACCGCGTCTGTTTCGCATTTGAAGCTTGGCAGCTTGCTGAAGTCTCGTTCGCAGCAAACGAGTCAGCAGTGCTGGATGAACTGAAGCCGCCGTAGAGCTTCTGTCAGCAGCACTGTGGTTAGGAGGCCATAAACAAAGCCGTCACCCCCTTCCTAAAACACGAGGTCACCGGCAGGAACATACCAGGCTGCTTGGGAACTTTCCCTTTCGTGCTGGAATGTTTGGATATCTTTGCTCCGGAATAACTCCGGGACCCGCATGGATATTGACAGAACACTCTGTCTCAGTTCATAAAATGTTCGTGAAAGGAAGCTGGGAGGAGGAGGCGGAGGAGGAGGAGAAGGGAACCGTCAGAGAACACTATGTGATCTGGCAGGCGGCCATGTTGAACAGGGCGCTCCTCTTGTGACTTGGTCACTGTGTCCGCTGCGAGATGCGCCGTTACGCAACCTCCTGAGTCCAGCGCGACTCGCCTGGGGACGCCGCTGGCGGCGTAAACGCAGCGGGAGCGCGGCGTGCAGACGGAGCCGAGACACAACGAGACGTTTGTTTTTTCCCCTCGCCTGCCGATGCCGGCTTGATGCTTCCCTGCTGCAGCAGCACCTGGTTCAGCTGTCTGAGGCAGACTCAGACCCCCTGATTACTCACTCGGGTTGGCTCAGACGGATGCATAAAATGTAAACGTCTGCAGGGTAGATGTTTAAACCTTTATGTCTGAGGCTGCTGGATGAGTCAGAATAAAAGGGCTTTTTTGGCAGTGAACTTCAACACGCTGCTGTGAACTCAGGAAGTGCTTCTGGTGACGCCTCACCTTCTCTCTGCTACTGTTGGCGGTGATGGATCTCTGCGTGGCTCCTCTCAGGGCTGTTCTGTAGTTGTAGAAATTGCTCGACGGGTCCATCTGATGCTGCGGAGAGGGGGGAAAAAAACAAATGTTTAACTTCTGGTGAAGACAACAGCACAGGGGGAGCCAACATCTCCATCTGAGGCTACTGACAAGGTCACATAATGCCCCAAAACACATTTAATGTGAGGCAACTATGGGTAACAAGTGGGCCTAGGTGCAATTTCCTCATTAGCCATTTAAGATGAGGGGAGAACCTGGTTCTGCTGATATTGGTTGTATTTAGTCACTGCAAAAAGGGAACTAAAAACTAGTGACATTTCCTTGAAACGAGTGTATTTGTCAATGATTTGAGCCGGTGAATACGATTATGGCCAATGGAATGATTATCTTGACCCCTGAAATAAGATAGTTAGATGTACTGCCCTTGAAATAAGATGGAGATGAATTGTTCCTATTTTATTTGCAAAAATCTTATTCCATCGGCAGATAATCTTATTTACCTGCTTGAATCAAGGACAAATACATTGATTTTAACAACGTTTTGCTTATTTTTAGTTCCAGTTTTGCAGTGAAGGCGTCTCTTGTGAGCCCAGATCCACTTAGTAACCATCCAACCTGAACAAAATACATCTGGGGCCCACATGTTCTCACTTCCATCACAGAAATCCCAGTTTACTAATGAAACCCATCGTGTTAAAAGGAGATCTCTGGTGCCATGAAGTTAGCAGCGAGTTCTGGCTGAAAGTTCAGGATTTACCTCAGTCAGGCCCAGAGGAATTAAACAGGAAGCTAAAAGACGTTTTAAAGAGGAACGTGACGGAGGAATGAAAGCCGATCATCTCCGGTGAGACTTGAAGGAAAAATAACACCGGTATCTGACAAGCTTTTAGGTCCTGCAGAGTCCCCGTTGACTCGTCAGATGTTTTATTTGAAATGTGCCGACTGACTGAGTGACTGGGGGCGGCTGTTTTGTATTCAGGGAGAGTTTTCCCTGCAGCGTGCCGAGCTTTCCAAGACGTGCCGGAGAGCTGAGTGATCCGTGTCTGCCTTCAGCACCTGGGGCCTCCTTCTGCAGACTCGCCGTTGCAACAGGTTTGCTGTCAGCGTTGCTTCTTCGCTGAATCAATTTACTCTCAGGTTGGCTTGAGTCACGTGTTGAGTTTTGTTTTTTTGCTTTTGGAAATTTGAATGTGAAATGTGCGATCTGAACAATCTAAAGCTTTGTCTTTGATTTACCACATTTGAGTCAGACTTCGGCTGGGACGTGATTCTAATGCGATGATAGACGACCTCAGCTTTGCAGTGTTGTTGAGCAGAACTGCCTCTGCTCTTGTTCAAACTACTGTATTCATAAACTTATCTAATCATAATGATTTATACAGTTATAATTATGTCATGTTAGTTAGATTTTGAAACACAGACTTTAGTGCCCGCTTTCCAGCGCTCGCTGCACAGACTAGATATCTCTATTGACATTAGGCTCCATGTAGAGTAACAAAAGCTGAAATTAGGAAGTTAAATAGCTGAGCTAGCTGCTCGGGTAGCCAGCCTGCAGCCAAATGCTTAACATTAATTTCACTAGAAGCTTTTCATCTCCAGTTTTAAAACTGTTTAATTCATAAAAGATTTTCTTTTCCAATAAGCAAGGGAATAGTTTAGCCAGCTGACCGGCAGAGCGCAGCAACAGGAGGGGACAGATCATCCGCTATTACCATCTAATGTAGAACAGATTACTGGATCAATGTTTGCTTCTGTGCTTTTTGTCTCTCTTGTTGTGTCTCTGCTCTGTCTTCTCTAAGCCCCAGTGGGGCAGATGACCGTTCATACTGAGCCTGGTTCTGGTTCTGCTGGAGGTTTTTCCTTCCCGTTAATGGGTGGTTTTTCTTTCCGCTGTCGCTTCATGCTTGCTCAGTATGAGGGATTGCAGCAAAGCCATGGACAATGCAGACGACTCTCCCTGTAGCTCTACGCTTCTCCAGGAGTGAATGCTGCTTGTCGGGACTTTGATGCAATCAACTGGTTTTCTTATATAGGAACATTTTTGACCAATCTGTATAATCTGACCCAATCTGTATAATCTGATTGAATTTGACTTTGTAAAGTGCCTCGAGATGACATGTTTCATGAATTGGCGCTATATAAATAAAATTGAATTGAATATTATTATTATTAGTAGTAGTAGTAGTAGTAGTAGTAGTAGTAGTAGTAGTATTTTAAACCTCTTCACTGCAAAAAGGGAACTAAAAGTAAGTACAATTTTCTTGAAATGAGTGTATCTGTCCTTGATTTAAGGAGATAAATAAGATTATCTGCCTATGGAATAAGATTTTTGCACTTAAAATAAGAACAACTGATCTCTATCATCTTATTTCTAGTGCAGTATATTTAATTATCTTATTTTAGGGGTAAAAATACAAATTCCATTGGCAGATATTCTTATTTACCTCCTCAAATCAAGAACAAATACATTTATTTCAAGAACATTGTACTTACTTTTAGATCCGTTTTTACAGTGTATAAATCTGCACATATATATATATATAATTGAATTTTTACATTTCTGAAAACCTTACACAAGTTACTTTTCATAAAAGATGCATTCAGTATAGTTAAAAATTGATTTGCTTTGAATCTAGTAAAGGAGAAAATCCTTTTGTCGTGATATTTCTTATGAGAAGTCTCACAGAGATCATTAAAAATGATAGAAGATGTTTAAAGTTTGTAACCTTTTAGGGTGTTTGTCATGGAAAACCTCTGCCCTGCAGGCTCACCTCTAGGATGTCGAACTTGGCCGTTTTGATTTTGCTCCAGGTTTTCTTCAGCCGGGACACTGGGCTCATGTTCATCCCAGCTGCAAGACGGGAACAGACAAACAGAAAATCACCATGAGAGATAGAAACGCACATCGAAACCAAATCGGCACATGGCGTTTTCCCCGCTCCACCCTTCCTCCCCTCCCCTCGCAGTCGTCTTTAAACGCCCCTCCTTTTTTCTGTCTTTATGTTGTTTCCTCTGATTCAGCAGAGCCCCAAGGGCTGAGGAACAATGGAGGTTAACGCACGCCTCGTTTCCCTTCCCAGCACTCTGCTTCCCATATGCTAATCCCTCCATATGCTCGTGTGTGTTGCAGGTTGAAGCGTCGTGAGGTCACAGTCAGAAGAAATAGCTCACATCCCAAAAGTGAAAATTCAAAACTCATGAACCAATCTCCCTTTCCGAGCTCGAATAGAACGGCCGGCCGGGTGTTTACGTGACCCATGCCTCGCCTTAGACTCTCCATCTCTGAACAAAGCCACCAGAAACAGGTGCTTGCTGCGGTAAAAGCGCACCCTACTACTAATATTTTGGGATTGGTAGTGTGTTTTTTGCTTTAAAAAACCTTCTCAAACCATACAGACGCCTGCTCTCCTTCCATTACAATTCGGTCCAGTTTTCAACTTTTTCAAATCACGTCTGATTGGAGTAGAATGAAACTCAGCCTCGGATTTGCCGATATCTAAAAACACTCTGCCCTGCTTTCTACCGTAAAGGTAAATTTCTCTTCAGGGTTATGAGAAATTTCAGGGTTAGGTAATCTCTTGAACGCAGCACCACAGCAATGCCTAACCCTGGTGGTTCCCTTGAGGTGAGGCTGGTCCAGACAGTTTTGCCTTTGGCACTCTCTCCCTCTCTCTCAGGGGACATGGGTAGAGGACAGCTGGCACTCCAATGTTCCCTTCGTTCCTCCACCCTCATCCCTCCCCTCCATTGTGTGCCGACTCTCTCCCTCTCGCTGGTCAGTGCTGACCATCTGCTTTGGCTGGTTTGTTCCCAGTCCTCCTGTGATTCTGCCCCTTCCCCCTTTACTCTGGACACAAAGATCCCAGATTCTCCTCCAGCCCTCAGGCCAGTGAGAGCAGCCAGATATACTCTCCTGGTGCTGCATGGGTGCTCAAAGAGCTATTTGCTGGGCCCCCGGGGAGGTCGACACATCAAGACTAGGTGCTTTCAGACTCCAGGAACCTTCAAAGATCTCCACAAAAACACTTTTATTTTGTGTGTTTTTTTCTAGATCCAACTTGCATATCTGTTTGGTAGTTGGTTCAAGCTACATATAGATGTGCTGTTATTGTAAACTAAAAGGAGAAACAACATCTAATCACTAGAATCTCTTAAGATTTGCCTGCATAAAGAGTTCTGGGAATAATTGTTGAAATCAGGTTATTTGAGACGAAAGGAAAAACACAAATAACTCACATATGATGGCCATTAGGGAGTTAAAGTTGCCGATGTTGAAGCATTCTCGTGCCACGTCGATGAAGAACTCGATGACTCGAGCGCGGTGCTTCTTCTTCACAGGCTGTTGAGAAAAAAAATGACAGGATTATGAACTGAAATTGGAATAAAATCCAACCGCACAGATTTGTCAGTGTGTTTCCCATCCTGAATGGTGCGTTGTCACTTTCCCATCAGATGCAAATGTGAAAACACGAAAGCTCAAAAGTCAGTTTGTAGCTGTGCTAGGTCACGTTTTAGCAAATTTCTTTTCAGCTTTTTTTTTTTATTTGTGTCTCTAGGTTCCTCTGCTACGTCTTTGTTTTGTTGGGTATTTTTACATCAATGACATTAAGATTTACTATTTTAAAAACACCAAACTCCAACTATGCACAAATAGCAACAAAAAAAATTTAAGTATTTTATGTTATGTTGAATAAAATATTGTTATTTGTAGCAATGGTATAGAGAATAACATAAAAATGTTGAATTCATTGTTTCTGTTTATGTACAAGCTAGCATTAGCGCTGCAGAATAGGTAGCTGCTAGATACAATTAGCTGAAAAACTGTTTATAACCATAAGCATTTGCTCCAAAATGTATGGAGTTATTTGTGTATGTTTATTACATTTTGAAATGTTGCAACCATTCTGGCATATAATTGTTATACAGTGTCTTGGTTTAGGGAATTTCCACATGTTTCTCTTTACCAACAAGCTAACGTTAGCACAGCTAGCTGCTACAAGATGTGAGAAAAGTAGCAGATTAATACTCCCTCGAGCCATAAATGTGAAAGTTGTCTAAAAATCATTGATTAATTTTTACCATTTAGCAACTAGTTTGACAAAATACTACATTTAGGTTAAGTGTGACCAACAAGCAGGATGAAAAGCTAAGAAAATTTGTCAAACTGCTGTGGAGCAACATGTTATAGGCTAGTATTCATTTATAAAAACATGTCAGCTAAATATGCTTACAGTCACTCTTTGAGACCAATTTTTGAGAAAGAAAAGATTTTATGATGCTTCCATGTTTATTAGCTAAGAAAAAAAAGTACTTTGACTGTCGCTCACCAAACAAATCTCTGTGGCCACCAGATAACTGAGCCTGTTGAACCAGTCAACGTAGGCTTCCAGGTTGCTGGCCTTCTTGCGATCACTGAAGCAGCTCTGCAAAAACAGTAACAGGTAGGCTATTCAATTAATAAGGCTGGTAACTGCAACAAGAAAGCTGTCCAGGTGGGAGAAATAAAGCTTATATTTGCAATGCATCACTGAGGAAACTAAAAAAGCTCCAGTCGGGCTCAACCTCATCGCGCCTGTTCCAGGACAATAGTCGTCCGATGCTGAGTTCAGTTTCTTTGTGTGGATTCCTCTTGATCTAATTCCACACATTCCTTTGGCCTTACGCCACTCTCCCCCCATGTAGTGTCTCCCGCCACCAGGCACATTTTTATATGCAAACACACACGCATGCATGAACACTGTCATGTCTGTTTTTGAAAGGGCTCGTTGGGGGGTACGAGGCAAACTGGCCAGAGGCACAATGGCAGCTCTGACGCCCTCCATCAACTCGCTTCCAAAAAAAGGGTCTGTTGCCTAGCAGCTGAACGCCAGACAAGAGAGCCCGCCGCCCAAAACGCACGCCCCCTTCCCGATATAAACCCTCAGGAGCAGCGGTTGCTAAGAGATGAGGCGCACATCTAATCCAGTCACTGGGATGATTTGGGGGGGAAATAGTCAGGTGTGTCTGAGCGTTTGTTTGATTGTGCAGGCGGTATTTGGTCTGCCGCTACAGTCTGGAAATCGGCTGCCCTCTCTCTGACCTGTGCAGCAGACAGAACTGCCATGTTCATGTTGTGTAAACTCAACATCTGTCTGGAAGGAAAAGTAGACCATTCCAACCCATAATAAAAAAAAAAAAGACAGATCCAATCTGCTGCCATGCGTGCAGACAGGGAACAAAGATTGTGTAACCGCAGTGTGTATTCTTTCTCATCTGCTGGTTTATTCTTAGAAAAGCACGGCGGTGTTACCTTGTCATTGTCCAGAGGGTCTTTGTGGACAAAAGCCTGGACAAACTCTTCAGGTCCGATGTAACTCAGTCTCTCCTGAAAGCAGAAATAGAAAAATTACCTCGCTTAATTTTCAATTTCAATTCAATTTTATTTATATAACGCCAATTCATGAAACATGTCATCTCAAGGGACTTTACAAAGTCAAATTCAATCATATTATACAGATTGGTCAAAAATTCCTATATAAGGGAACCAGTTGATTGCTTCAAAGTCCCGACAAGCAGCATTCACTCCTGGAGAAGCGTAGAGCCACAGGGATTAATTTTAATCCACTATACCTAATGAAACTCTTTATTTTCTTAAATATGTCCTCAAAAGTGGAGCCCTGAAACTTTTACCCTATGGACTGATTTGTCAACTGTCAAACAGCTGTATTTAAAATCAGTGCTGTGGCACAGACCTGCTTAACGCTGATGTCTAATTCATCATACATGTCTGGTCTCCCCTCCCTTTTTATACGGGCAACTTGTCTGGTATCGATCTGGTCCTGAATCATGTTCCATCATGAGTGTGAATCGCTGCGGGCTACCTGATTGTCCCTCTGAGGGAAACCGGTACACCTTTATTTGGCACAAATCAACTTAAAGCCATGGGACTCATGTAGTGCAACAAAATAAAACGAACCGTTGGAACCTGAATCACAATAATTGGACTTGTGCGCCAAGCACGTCTCGGGTATTTAACGGGTTTGTCCTTGACAAAGAGCCGCAGCTAAAGACAAAGCAAACTTGTGGGGGAAAAAAAAGTTGTGCATACCAGCTCTATGTGTGTGAGCTGTTGGGCGACAGTGAAGGGGTCGTTGCAAATGGAGAGCAAGTCTCTTTGGATCGCTGCCTGGGGTTTCGCCTTGAGCGCCGTTAACCGCTCAGCTGCCGTGGCGTTGACCTTGACCAGCGCCTCCTCGTACTGGCTGAGCACCGTCAACCTCCTGATCAGACCCTGGCTCATCTGGCCCACTGACTTCTTGTACACCTGGTGGAAACACGGGGAGGAGAAAGAGGGTTAATGAACGCTTTGTGTCTCAAATACATGCTGCTGTCTTTCCCTTCGTTGCGACATTATGCAAGCCTTCCTATGATGGCCACTTTGATGGCGCTCAAGAGGGTCAGAGCACTTGGCTCTGTAGCACCGGGGGTCAAGAGGGCGGCCTGTTCTGAACATTTCCTGTGACTCAAAACAGACCACGGTTAGATAAATGTTCCCTCACTGACAAAGATCAGCCCACAAGTTACATAAGACTGTCCACAGAGGGAAGAGGAACATGTGTGCTTGATTGTGTGCAGTTGGAGGAGATTGACGTCCACAGTCTAGGGCGGTGGACTTTATTTTTCTTCCCTGGACATTCTGCCAGTTCAGCCTTCAGAATCTGGGTTCTAGCTGACGTGGAGGCGGGCGCAGCGAGGAGCAGCCAGGATTGTGATTTAATTTAACCATTAAACCTTTTGGAAAATAAATGTTCATGTTCCAGCCATCCGACCAAAGCTTTTCCATTCTGCCTCAGCGTGAAAAACAGTGTTGCAGTATGAGCTCTGCTGATGGTCCACTGCACACTTGGACAACAGCGAGGCATGCCACAAGTGAAAATCACTCCGGTGGCCACTTCAAAGTCCACCATCTGCTGTTGCTTCTGTCCCCGCTACAAACAGAGGACACGCTGGGCTCGGATAAATTTAGCTGCAGAAGCTCGGAGGCAGCATGTTCCGCCTTTGCTGAATAGACGGGAGTCCATCGCAGCTATCGGTGTTACGAACGCAGCCTCGCTGCTCACCTATACGATGAACCCTGGCAGCGATCCGAAGGTGGCAGATGACTGCTCGGTGCCAGCCATCACTGCCGAGGGGATGGTTGGTTGGTTTTTTTATTCTATTTGTTATCCTTGGCTGAGTGGCATCATTTTCTGTGGAGCGCCACCTGACCTAAGCAGAAGCTCAAGTGTTTTCAGATGTTCAGCCAACCACAGCTAATTAACATATACTAAAATATGCATTAGGAAGGATTTTGTCGTTCACAAACATAACCCTGAGTTCAAGTGAGAAAACTGCAGAAATAGCCATAAATTACCCAACAGTAATGGCTTTGGCTTCCAACATGAGAGTGTTTAACCACAGAAACTCTCTCAGTGCTACCATCAACGGCCAAATAGTCATTTTTTATCCCTGTTTCTGGGCTCAAATCACATACAATGCTAGGCTCGACGTCAGTTAATTCAGACAACTATTTTGAATATTTCTAGCAATCTATCTTTGGGTGATATGCAAAGGTTATTACATGTTACACCAGAGATCTAAGCCATATCAATGAAGCTGAAAGTCCTAAATCAACCAAACTTATCATCATCACATCATAAATCTACGTTAAAACACAAAACACCACCAGCTGAGCTTAAATCAAGATCCCAGTGCTAGATATCCTCCTCAGCTGCTGCTTCCTAATATATCCAACCAGATCCATAATGACAGTCTCGCTGTGGAGATCAAGGTCCTGGTGTGTGTTCAGTGTGGTTTGGACGCAGCGTTTAGCAGATGTTCCGAGCATCTATTCTGGACTCGGGTCTGTTTTCCCAGAGCTTCGGCTCTGCAGAACCAGCTTCTTGCTCTGGTCAGCAGACCTGCTTGTGGTTCACCATCTTTGCCTTCAGAGATTCAGTTAAAGATTGAGTGCAAAACAGATATGAAGATAGGACAATAGGCTCGCTTCTGTGCGAGAAAGTTTTCCGTTTACTGGAACAGGGAGTTTTCCAAAGAACATCCTCGGGGTGTTTTTTACCCGTCGACTCGCTAAGCCACGTTTTAATCGCTGCAACATTTCATCACCTGCGGATACGTGAACAAACAGTCACAAACTTTATCTGAGGCGGTTTGTGTCCCTCTGAGGTTTCCCCAAAAACAAGGCGCGACAAACGATGTTCTTGGTCACGTAGAGCAAATAGAAAGCCATGTGTTTGCATGATGGCTGCAGGATATTCAGTATTATCGACTCCAACAGTGCATCCCATAAAGCAAACGTCTGTGTGTTATTCACATGTCTACAACCTTAGATGCTTTTAAGTATAAATCATCAATAATTAATGACTAAGAAAAAATCCACAGCCAATTTGGAAAAAATGATAATAATTACATATGTGTATGTATTTATTTATTTGCAGACTTGATTTACTAAAGTTAGCACCATCACTAATGGCCCCACGTCTTGTTTAAACTAGTTCAGCAAAGGCCATTAATGGGAATACTGGCAGAGCTGAGCTTCTTTGTCATCCAGCAGGATCTCTTCTCTGTCTTTGCCACCGAGCATGAAATCAGCCCACGGGAAAGTACCGTGGAAACTCGCTGCAAATTGCTTTCTGTTTTATTAAGCACAACAGCAGAAAGCTGAAAGCAAGCAACCGTTTATTTGATATGAAGTGAAAATATGGTTTGCGAGACCGTGAAAACGAGACTGTGCCCCGTGTGAGCGCGGCCCAACGAGTGCGGACACGTTCCAGTTAGCCGGGTTGTTTCCAGGTTTTTGCACGAGGAAATCAGATCTATGGAGTTGTGGGTGTGTCAGTTGAGAGAGCAATGATTTATTTATTTTTTTGATACAATCTCGATCAATTGCTGGAGTTTGTAGAATTAATGGGACGTTTTGAAAGCGAGATTTTGCAGGATTTGTTTCTCTTTTCTTTAAGTGGTGTAGGCTTCATTCAGCTGATGCAGCTTCCATAAATTAAAGACAAAAAAACAAAACTGAGGTCATGAAGCCAGCATGTAAAAAAAAATAATAAACTAGAGAAGGCACACTCTAAGTCGACTATGAAATGGCTGGAATGAAGGGGGAACCTAAGAGATGAAACCATGGAGGACTCCTACTTTAAGGAATAATTAAAAAAAAGTCTTCAAACAAAAACCAGTGTAAGCAAACTAAAATCTGTTTGAAACATAAAAACAAAAACAAAACCCCAACTATCATTGGACCAAGTGGAGCAACTTCCCCTGCATTTTTTAACCCCCAAGAATCTGATCCTTCCTTGCACTCTGTCTAATTTATAAAATCTTTGTTAATTCTCATTTATTCTTTTATACTAGAAAATCAAAGAATAAATAAAAATGAAAACCACTACGTGATCCAAATCTCCAACTTGAGAACCCTATCAGGATTTTCATCTAACTTCCACAATGCCGAGACCTTCCCTGAGGCCACACACCGGTACTTTCACTTTGAGCTCGTGGCGCTAATTTAAGCCTGCGCTTGCATTTCCTTTCAAATCAGACGTGGCATGAGTCAGCCCCTATCAAAACAGCTTCTCTGCGTGTAAATGGCTAAAAATGGAGGGTCAGCATGTTCACCGGAGATAACAAGAGGATAGGGGACAAAAAGAGGCCGACTCCACCTTCATGCAGCCGGCACAGCAGAGACTCGCTGTGCACTAAGCCAGGGAGAGTCAGAACAATCCGAACGCTGCTTAGCAAGGAGCAGTCGCAGAGACGACAAAAACCCACCTAGCCGGTAAACAATGAGGCTTTTCTCTGAACGCAGCGAGCCTCAAAACCCTGCTTTGTTGCCACTGATACCCCGCTTTGCATCCCACCGCTGCTCGCTGCACAAAAGATCTGTAGTGCCAGAAGCTCTGCTTGGCGAGCAGATCACTGGTGATGAACGCTATCATTTAAAACTGTTAGAATGAAAGGGGGGGGGGGGTTACTGACCTCGTCTACGCTGGCCAGCCTTAGGGTCAGCTCCTTCAGACTGCGCATCATCCGCTCATCCCTGAAGTCGTAGGGAAACGTTTCCGTCCACTCCGTCAGCAGCTGGAGGATCTTCGGGGTGATCTTTCTGAGTCTCAGCTGGTGTCAGGGGACAAATAAGCAGTGAGCGAACCGCGAAGCAGCCAACCTGGCTTAGGATTTAGCTCGTTAAACGTCCGGATCGAACATACCTTATCGGCTTGAGGATCGCTGAGTCTCTGCTGCTCCATGCACAGGTGGCACACTCTGGACATAAGTTCATACGGGTGGATGAAGAGGCGAGAGCTGAGCAGGAAGGTGAAGATATACGTCCTCTGCACAGGCAAGACAATGCAAAGAATATAGGAGATCAGGAAAAAAAAACAACAACGTGACAGCAAAGACAAAAGCAGGCGGATTCCAAACTGTCGTTGCATGGAGAGAAACTCAACGCATGGGAGCAAAACAGAGAAAACGAAAGCAGCTTTGTCACTAAACGGCATCTCCCTGCAGCTGAGCTCCTCGGACAGAACAGAAAGTAAAAGCTGCTGTTTTCTAACTCTCAATCTGAGTGTAAAAGATTTCAAAGCAAATTAAGCAGAACATTGCACTCACGTCTGGATAATAGTCCACAGTTGGCACCAGGTGGCGAATGAGGGCCTCCAGGGAGCCGGACACCAGGTTGTTGTCATGATAATAGAGGCCGGGGTAGCCTTCCTCCTTGGTCTCGTACAGATTGTTGTTGTAGCCACCGGTGTTCAGCTGCCCCTTGAAAGGTGGTGTCTGTGGCATGTTGTCCTGCCGAGACAAAGAGCACCGACATCAGAACAGACGGGGAGCGCTTCTCCGCCTTTCCTGGTGTAAGTTTAACCTCAGACGCTGAGTGCAGAGCAGCCAAACAAATCCAAAATAGCTCCGGTTTGTTTAAAAATGATGGGGTTGCACACATTCCCTAAACAAAGCGTTTCCTCCCACGGACAGTTTGGGCTGCTGGGCTCCAGCTTTACACAGATGCATAAAAAAAAAGATCTGCTAAAGAAATAAAATGGGGGGAAATATGACGGAGAAGCAAAGATGAGTAAAGACAGCTGTCTGGATTCATAGCGGGGGTAACCCTGGTGTTAATCCTAATTCCAATCCTCACATCGGTCCAGGGATGTGTGACCCAGAGGTGTTGGACGGCTACGTTAAAAACAGCGGCTCCTAATGGGCTTAATGAAGCCTAACAGAGCAGGAGTGTCTCAACTCAGACTAGAGAGACTGATGGCCGGCTTATAAAAACAGAAGAATATTCCTACCCTCTATTTGACTAGTGACTGGGAATAATGTTGACTCTGCATGCCTGTGCCGTGTGCAGCTCAAATATGACCACTGTAGTGAAAAACTTTCACAAACCAAAACCTAAGCCGTCTAACGGATAAACACGAAGTCTTCGCCCTGGGAATGCAACGTTTCTGCTTTATTAGGGGCCACATTGGTCTAAAATGCTAAAATATAACTCCGCAAGCTTTGATTTCTTACAAACAAACTTAATAAACACTTAACTATCATCCTGAATTTCCTGGGACTCGCAATTTACCGCCGGTAATTGAGGGTAAAGAGAGACGAAGCCCTGTTAATAGGAAGGCTCTAGTGCATACAGGCACAGGATCTGAAAGTGCACCAGAAATGTGCGGGAGCTGGTGAGAGATTCTGGGCCAATCTGCAGCCCTGCAGGAGGTCTTGACTGTTGTTTCACCCTGAAATCATCACGGCGTGATCACGCTGTCTACTCAGCTCCTCTGCGGTCATGTGTGTGCATGACTCAGAGTGAGGAGGAGGAGAGAAGAGGCAGAGAAAATCGAAAAGCCGGCGCAACGTAACAAGCAGATGTCAGATCCTCGTGCTGTCAGGCGGCGCCGGTGAAGAAGACGGGACACACGTGGAAGCGATGCCGCCGGATGTGTTCAGAATAAACGGGTACGGCTGGATAGAAAGTCTGCGTTGTGCTGTTTGAAGGCACGGTGCTGTGGCCAACTAGTCTTCAAGTGAGAGAAGGAATGTGTTTGTACATTCCTGACCCTCTTCTTAGACTAAATAGTCTCTTAGGGAGTTACAACCAGAGACTCCGGTCAAAAACGCAAACTGGTCGGATCGCTCTAGAGGTCTAGCAGAGCAGCTGACCTCTGAACCTGGCGCTGCTCACTGAATGCGGAGGGGGGCATCTAACCTGGAGGTGGGAGAGCCACAGATATCAACCCCGGTGCCCCCCACCACCACCACCCCCACCCCCACGGACCCACACCTCCTCGACAACACGCCGCCCTGTGGCTGCCCGCCAAGTGTGAAAGCCTTTACGGCTGACGCACCGCGGGGCTGCCGGGGATTGATCCAAGGATGCCAGGAGGAATAAAAGCTGCACCTGCCCACACACTGAGACCGACGCTTCAAATGAATTCAGGGGTTTGTTGTGCAGGCAAGCAGTAAAGGCTGAGGAGAAACCTACAGAAAAAGGCTGGCAAGCATCAGCTGATCGAATCGGCTTCAGTTGATTCTGAGCAGAACCTTCCTGATTTATTCCCGGCTACCATTTAAGCTCAGGTCAGGCCTCCCTAACAGTCCCCTCCGTTCACACACACACATGCCGCTCCATAACCCACATGTGCACAAACAAACCACCGCCATTATTCAGCCACACAACCGTGGCCATTTCCATGAGAATGGCTGGGTGCTGTGGAGTCAGAGCGCAGCGGCCTCGGCATCTGCCGCGCCATGTGGCCTCCCCTCAGCGACGTGGAGATCACGAGCCAGACGGGCGGAAGAGGAGGGATACTCACACACAAAGTCAACAGTTGTGAGAACTTTGTTTACCCCACGGAGGCTTTCACTGACAATAACTTACGCGCAGGGACACATTTGCACTCAGCGGCAGCCAAGCATGATGGCAGATGCCCGGGGTGCACAAAGAAGCCGTAAAAGCTGGGCGCCATGCAAGGCGCGAAGCAGCACAAGCAGGTGATCGAGTGCTGAGAGTGTCGCCGTGTCTCTTTTCCCAGCTGGCATCTAAACACTGAGATCCTTTGAAAGACTGCAGGTGAGGACAATGGACGGGATGAACGCTGACCGTTTAACTCCTAAAATAAATAATAATTCGGCCCTTTTCCATTACAAGCCACATAATTTAAAGCCCCAGGCTTTAGTTTCCTGGGGTAAACCAAAGTCTGGGGCTTTTGGCCCGTTTGCTAAGGGCCATTTATGTAAAACGGGTAATGATGTCTGGGGAAGTTGTGAGGAAATCTGCAGTACCACCCCGGTCCAGTGAGTGGCAGCAAAAAGACACGATAAACTGACTGCACAGATGAAGTTTTTAAGTGTACTTTCTCACCTAAAAACTTTTTAAAACTACCTAATAGTTGATAACTTAAGGTTATAAAATTGATAGGTTTATAAACTCCTTAACTCCATACTGCTCCTTGTGGCGGACAGTTTTTCTTGCTTCACGCAACCCTGCCCCCTCAATAAGTCCTGGGAAAGCCGAGCAAAGTACTGGGTCTCTTGAGGGACCAAAGCTCCAGGAAGGTAAAGGCCCAGGAAAGTGAAATTAGCCGGGTAAACGTGTATGGAAACGCTTTCCATGATCTAAAAAGCCCCAGGCATTTGAGTGGCAATGGAAAAGGGGCTATTGATGGATCAGGGCAGGAAAGGAAGAAGTTTTCTAATAACTTCCTACTGCTGTTTTTAAAGAAGAATCCAAATATTGGGCACACATCTCTGATAAAACCTGTTTATTTGGTTGCACTGAAGCCCGGCGCATTCGCCCAGCAGCTGCAGCCTTCCTCACAAAAACAAAACACGGATGCTGAGGCGCAGCGACAACCGAGTGGCTGTGATTTACACATGGCTTCCAGGTGCCGGCCCAGGCCCACAACCTGGGGGACCACATGGCGAGTCCACTGGTCCGGCACAAACAAACCCTCAACACTTCACTGTTGGTTCAGTGAAGCTGCCGGCTGGGTGGTAGCTGAAGGTAAACAAGCCACCGACATAAGAGGAGATGGAGGGGGGTGGAGGGTTTTAAGTATAGCCGTACTGGCTGAGCATGTAACCATCTGCCACAGACTGTTGAGGAAATCTGGTTTGGTCTTTATATGGATATAAAAACAGAAGAAATTCTGTCGTACCGAGTTTAATGGTGACAATGTGAGAAAAATTCTGATTATTTCTCTTTTTTTGTGCTGCTTTTGTCTCTTTGCTGAATTCTGGTTTCTAACATTTGCAGGAGAAACTGTTGTAACAAACTAGGTAAATGTGTGATGTGATTATCCAACTACAATCTGAAATAAGGTTCAAGAAGAGCAGTTCTTAACATTTAAGGTTACTGGAGGGGCCAGGAACTGCTGCGGGGTGACTGCAAAATGCACCCAACTCTTTCAGGGGGAAAACCGTCACATTAGGACAGAACTCGGGCCTTTTGAATGGGTTCCCCCACAGGGGAGGGGAACCATTAGCAGCGTAAGCTCTCAGGTGGTTTTTACCTCAGTGGGCGGGGCTGCAGCCCGGAGGGACAGCGATGGGAGTCTGGTTTCTAGCGTAACCCAAAATAACGAGCTTCCCAACGACCTGGCCAGGGCTCTTTCCGCCCCGCCTGTGCTGTTAACGACCGCTCGTAATGAGCACGGATCACCACTTCAGAGGCCGGCGAGAAAACTGCAGAGATAATCATCACCTTAACCTTAAAGATGAAAAAGACGAGCCCTCTGAAACACTGAATGTTTTTTTTTTTCTCTCCGCCTACAGAACCGGACACCGCGGAGGGGTGAAGAGGTCACAGCAGGAAACCTCCGGGATTTGTGACGTAAGCCATCTGAGGAACAGAATCCTGAACGGGAAACGGGTCAGAAATGGGTCCGTTAGGGTCCGGCATTACGGGAATGTGTTGGAGACACTTTGAGGGGCCATCGGTTGATCAGCAACCCCCCAACTCCGCCGTGTAAACACAGACAGGCGCGAGGAATCTCACTCATCCGTGGCCTGGAGGAAACGTGGAGCAGCCGCAGGGGGACAGGGTTGAGTCTGAAGCTGTTCTGAGGTCAGAGTTACGTTAACCTACTTAAAATGATCCAAAACCCCAAAATGAACCATAACCCATTAAAAGGCTGTCATTTAGGAAGAGGCAACTTTCCTCCTCCGTGTGATACATCAGCCAGCCGTCTGTGAAGTGAAGTGCAGCCCCTGATAGCTCCTCCATCGTTTCCCAAGCTCGTTTCTGGTGATGGGTGCTGTAAAAGCAACAGTGTGTGTTTGTGTGGGGGGGAAGGGGGGTTGGGGGGGGGACACTTGCAGCCGATGCAACGAGCGAGAAAAATCACAGCTTCCATCCAGCGATCTGTCACCTGGCATCATCAGTTCTCAGGAGGCTCATTAATCCTCCAGACGAGACAGACTCAACCAGGGCAAACATCACAAACTTCTCGTTCTCTGGGAGATAAAATAAACTCAAATAAGGAGAATTTTTTTTTTAAAAGATCTACAGCTCAAGGTCCCTTGAGTTGCTGCCACTTGTGGCTCCAGACTCTCCATGGACACTTTTATCAACTTTGAACAGAAATGCTGCTAATATGTAACGTTTTCCATGTATTTTTTTTATGCAGTATCAGCACATTGTCACAACACAATGCTACTAATGGCACAAGAGACCCATTGTTTCAGGTGTCATTTATCTTACTCGTTTCCCTTAAATATAATTTATTCACCCTCTTTTTTTTAATAAAAGTTTCATATTTTCTTGGTTCTGAAAACTTGAAGACCTAAAGAAAAAAACTGCTAAACAAACAAAGGTTATTGAAAGGGGTATGAATCTTGATAAGCACCGTCTGGTTGGTTTTATGACTCAAAGCCAATTTCGTTTAGTAGGAGCAAGGGCAAAAAATGTCAGACTGGGTTGCAAAAAGTCACTGGCAAGTTGGGCCAAGGCCTCAAATCACCCTGGAATGAAATCTAAGCTCAGCTGAAGGCATGCCAAGGTTTTACAAAGTTTCAAAACTGCTTAAATAAAAGTCACACTGCTACTGAGATACCGGAAAGCAGCCGAGTGACGAGACCTTTCTGCGGCCGTATTAAAGCATAACGCTGCCCCTCCCCCACCTCTTGCTGGACACTGGATCAACTTGCTGGAAGAAGCCCACTGTACCACCAAGCAGGCTTGAATCGGAGGCAACTGGACTTTCGCTCAGTCCTTTCTGACACCTATCCAGGGGTCTTTGTCAATTCTGGTGGCTCGCTCAGAAAGAACTGAACAAAAGCCCGGATGCCTCCGATTTAAGCCTGTTTTGCGGTTGCGATGACCCGGATAACTGAGAATCTGCGCAGGCAGGCTCACTACACTTTCCCCTCGCTTGCAGGAACGGCAAATTCAGGCATTTGGAAAGAAATCCAGTTGCAAAACAAAAACATACACAAACTGTTATGGGATGGAAACTATAGAGGTCCCAGCCATCCCTTTAATAAAGTTAGCGAGCTGAAACTAGAGTCCAGGCTGGCTACCTTAGCAGATAGCCCTACCGCTGATCCAACTAATATCAACTTGTTGTGCTTCAGCTACTTTATGGGGAAGAAAACCGTTAAAGGGTCAAATACTCTGTCCCACATGTGCTTGAAAACGGGAGCAGGTGTTCATTCTATTATTTTTGGTCAATATTAAATGAACAACAAAGCTTAGTAATTGTGATAATAAAGAGGCTATATTATCTTAGTGGCCTAAAAAATAATTCATTTCTATGATACATTAAAAATAATGAAGATAATTAGATTTTACAATGTCATCAGTGTCAAACTGGGTGAAACCTGTCCCGGTGGTTTCTGATAAACCAGCAAATAGGAGAAACCGGGAGACTCGTCAACATCATATTCTTGCCCCAGGAACAGGAACCCATGTCGCCAAGGAAAACAATAACCCACTCAGGTGATCCTAAAGCACTTGCACATATTCAGCCGCTCAAAGTCCAACCAAATTACCGATAAACGGATTAAACTTGTCAACAGGTTGAGGGAAAACCCGGTCCAAGCTCCTAAAGCTCAGCAGCAGCACGGAAAGCCAAGGAGCGCAGACCAGAGGCACTGGAGAGGGATGCGGGATTAAGTCCACTGATCCCTCTGTCTCTGCGGGGGAGCATCAGGGAAGAGGGAATCCTCTTAGCCACAAGGTGCAGAGGTAAAAATAGCCAGAAACTGACACAGATTTCAAACATCCATTTTTTTTAGGAAAATAGTTGGGATTAGTAATTTGAAGGATTCGTGTTCGTTTGGTAAAATGCGCAAAGCTTGGCCTGGTTGTGCAAGAAAAAAACCCAGTAGTAGTCAAACTGCTGATTGAAGAGGAGAAACGTAAGAAGAAAAGCAGCCAGACGCAATGAGTTCATTAAATAACACCACCTCAGGCGGGTTCGGCTCTGAATATGGAGTGCGCTCCATCCAGCACCTGCGCGCACTTTGGACTCGCTCCAAAAAAACAACACCACCAAATTCAGGAGAGAGAAAAAAACAAATCAGAAACTAAAAAAAAATAAATCCAAAACAACTCACCTCAACAAGCAGGATCCGAGCAGGTCTGAGTTCTCCTTCCCCCAAAATAATGGAAACAAACACTGCAGAGGCAGCCAACACTTTCGCCTTTTGCATGTGAATGAACCGAGACGCTCTGTGCGCTCCGCTCTCACTGCCGGTCCGTGTACCTTCAGGCAATTCGATTTTTTTCCGGAAAACCAAAACGGAAAACGGAAACTACTTCCGTTTTCTCGTTTTTCCATTTGAAACAAAAAACGGAAAAATGGAAAACAAAGCCGTTTTTCCGTTTTTCTCAACACAATTTAAAAACGAAAAACCAGAAAAGCTAAATGAAAAAAACGGCCCGTTTTTCGATTTCGCCTATTCTTTTTTTCCATTTTCTTTTTAGGATTGAAAGACGAAGACGCTTTCACGGATGGCCCGGAAGTGCCGGAAAATATTTCAAAATAAAAGCCTAAATGTACGCGTAACATAATGCAAGCCTGAAAAAAAATAATGAAGCGGAGCAATGTCTTTTGAATAAAAAGAGGACCCTTTTACGTTGCAACATGATAGTTTATTGTAGATACGTGAGCTTTATTACATTATTGTGTGTTTTATTGGTGGAACATGAAACACAAAGGCTGATCAGATGCTGTAAACCAAAAATATAGAAGGAAAGTTTATTTGATGAAGATTTTTCTCATCAAGCAAAACCCACCTTCGCATAGGATTACTGTCTATATGTGTCTTGTTTTTAGTGAACAGTACATATTGTTGAAGCTAACAGAGAAACAAAGATTTTTTTATTGATTAAATTGATTTATCTTCACCCACAACAAAAACAAATAGGGGAGACCGGGGCTAGTTGTCACACTTTTTCACTCATACATAAATATTGGAATCAAAACACCATATATAAAAAACATATGTACCAGATGAAAGAGCAAAGTCTCAGGTATATATTTTGTATTCGGGTATTTTTCATATCTTATTTCTGTGCAGAGTTATAAGCGATCTAATGGAGATTGTCACAATGTGACAAGTTGCCCCTCCAAAGGGTAAGTTGTCACACTGTATGGGGTAAGATGTCACACAGGGTTTTGCGACCAATAAAAAAAGGGCAAAATAAATTTTGTTGTTATTTTTTAATGTTAAGTGAATAAATGACAATAACTCACTTTTACTATTTATGAAATAACATGAAATAATATGCAACATGCATTACGAAACTGACACTTAAACTTTGAATACAAACAAAAGAACAAAAGAAAATCTCACGAGTCAGACTCCTCATCTGAGTTGCAGTTTTGGCATAGCTTATGTAGATTGAATTGCCAGGAGCACATGCATCATATGAAATAACATGAAATAAAATTAAATATTATGAAACATTGATTGATAGCTGTCTGACCCTGAATTTCCACTGGTGTGAATGTTTTACAGTATCACCCCAAAGTACGGCAATTGGCATTAAAGTCCTTCGCTGTACTCCTGTTCGACTTGTGACCGAGGGTCACCTGCCTGACTGCCCTCAGCATCACGTCAGGTGCTGCACGGCCATGCTCTGTTTTTCTTTTATAACTCCTGACTATCTTCTCACTTTGTCCTCTCTTTTAAATCGCTCTTTTTTCTGTAAAAAAAAAAGTAAAATATTTAGTAGGATGTATGGATTTAAATTATTTTTAAAAATGATCATTTTGGGGTAAGTTGTTACATGTGACAACTTGCCCCAAAATGACTGTGACAAGTTGCCCCAAATGACCATGTTTGCTAATGCTAGCTTTTTTTTCTAATGCTACTTTTAAGACTAATCTTAAAACTTTCCTTTTTGACAAAGCTTATAACTAGAGTGGCTCATGTTACCCTGAGCTACCTCTATAGTTATGCTGCTATAAACTTAGGCTACTGGAGGACATCAGGGCCTATTTTTCTCACTCTGCTGATTTCTACTGTTCTCCAGTTTTGCATTGCATTGAAATGACTGTTGTCATTTCAGCTTTTAACTTTTTTGTTCTCTCTCTTTTTCTTCAAAGTAGGTACACCTGGTCTGGCGTTCTGTTAGCTGTAACATCATCCAGGGAGGACAGATCACCCACTATTACCATCTAATGTAGAACAGATTACTGGAATAATCACATAAACTGAGATCCAATCTAACCAATAGCTAGATAAGATGCATTGCTTATCTTTTCTAAGTCTCTTTTAGAAAGTGCAATTCTTTGCTAAACATTCAGCTGATTAAAAATAAATTCATCTGTAAGTTGCACGTGTACCTTCACTATGGAGAAGATACAGGCTGGGGTGAATGAGAAAAGACATTCTCTGATATTAACAGTCTTGATTTGACGGAGGGGGGGGGGGGGGGGGGGGTTGAAGTGGCAGCTTGTCATATTAATTATTATCGGTTCTGAACGTCACGTCACTCAGAAACAGGCGGGCGCCGCTGCTTCATCGAAGTGCCGCGGCACTTAAAGCATGCACTGGGTACGTCATTACGCATAATCCTTCTGCTGAGTTTTCCCCATATGCTACTCATGCTATTTTAGATTTTTATTTCATAATCTTTGTTGTCACATTTAACAGCAACAGGTTTTCATCTCAACCTTCATCCTGCCCAGACATCCCCCCCCCAACAATAAAACACACAATAACGTAATAAAGCTCACGTCTTTACGATAAACTATCATGTTGCAACGTAAAAAGGTCCTCTTTTTATTCAAAAGAAATCTCTCCGCTTCATTATTTTTCTTCAGACTTGCATTATGTTACGTGTACATCTAGGCTTTTATTTTGAAATATTTTCCGGCACTTCCGGGCCATCCGTGAAAGCGTCTTCGTCTTTCAATCCTAAAAAGAAAATGGAAAAAAAGAATTGGCGAAATCGAAAAACGGGCCGTTTTTTTCATTTAGCTTTTCTGGTTTTTCGTTTTTAAATTGTGTTGAGAAAAACGGAAAAACGGCTTTGTTTTCCATTTTTCCGTTTTTTATTTTAAATGGAAAAACGAGAAAACGGAAGTAGTTTCCGTTTTCCGTTTTGGTTTTCCGAAAAAAAATCGAATTGCCTGAAGGTACACGGTCCCACTGCCGCATCGTTTACTTGTTAATGCAAAAAAAAAATAGCGAGAAATTAAAAGTGAAAAGACGAATAAACGTTTATTCCGGGTTTGAAATTCAGCAACAAGGACCAGGAGAGCCGAAACAAATCCAGAGTCCTCAAATAATAAAACCTCCTCGGTTTGTTGTTCGTCCGGCGCCTTTCTTTACCATCTGAGCTCTGAAAGCCGCGATCAGCTTCAAGACTGACAGAGAGCCAGAGGGAGAGAGACGACAGCCAATCAGAGGGCAGGACCGGTCCGTGTACCTTCAGGCAATTCGATTTTTTTTCGGAAAACCAAAACGGAAAACGAAAACTACTTCCGTTTTCTCGTTTTTCCATTTGAAATAAAAAACGGGAAAATGGAAAACAAAGCCGTTTTTCCGTTTTTCTCAACACAATTTAAAAACGAAAAACCAGAAAAGCTAAATGAAAAAAAACGGCCCGTTTTTCGATTTCGCCAATTCTTTTTTTCCATTTTCTTTTTAGGATTGAAAGACGAAGACGCTTTCACGGATGGCCCGGAAGTGCCGGAAAATATTTCAAAATAAAAGCCTAAATGTACGCGTAACATAATGCAAGCCTGAAAAAAAAATAAAGAAGCGGAGAAATGTCTTTTGAATAAAAAGAGGACCCTTTTACGTTGCAACATGATAGTTTATTGTAGATACGTGAGCTTTATTACGTTATTGTGTGTTTTATTGTTGGGGGGGATGTCTGGGCAGGATGAAGGTTGAGATGAAAACCTGTTGCTGTTAAATGTGACAACAAAGATTATGAAATAAAAATCTAAAATAGCATGAGTAGCATATGGGGAAAACTCAGCAGACGGATTATGCGTAATGACGTATCCAGTGCATGCTTTAAGTGCCGCGGCACTTCGATGAAGCAGCGGCGCCCGCCTGTTTCTGAGTGACGTGACGTTCAGAACCGATAATAATTAATATGACAAGCTGCCACTTCACCCCCCCCCCCCCCCCCTCCGTCAAATCAAGACTGTTAATATCAGAGAATGTCTTTTCTCATTCACCCCAGCCTGTATCTTCTCCATAGTGAAGGTACACGTGCAACTTACAGATGAATTTATTTTTAATCAGCTGAATGTTTAAAATTACATCCCTGTCAGTAGTATAACGTCACCTTGTGGGAATTTGGTATAAAAGGTTGTTTAAGTAAATAGTGTAACACTTCAATAAAATATTAACCACTTGGTCTCACAGAAATATGTGAAATAACCACAAATCTGCATTTCAAGCCAAAATGAATATGGAAAATTCTTAGTACCTTAAGGGAAATTTAAATATATAAAAAAAATCTATCGAAAATAGAGTAGAAGAAAGTGAGCTGCTGTCAGGAAGGATCTTCTGGAGCTATCATCTTAAAGAACATGAAGAAGTCCCTTGCTCTGTTGATTCTTCACTGGGTTTTGATCATTTTTAAAAATAATTTAAATCCATACATCCTACTAAATATTTTACTTTTTTTTTTACAGAAAAAAGAGTGATTTAAAAGAGAGGACAAAGTGAGAAGATAGTCAGGAGTTATAAAAGAAAAACAGAGCATGGCCGTGCAGCACCTGACGTGATGCTGAGGGCAGTCAGGCAGGTGACCCTCGGTCACAAGTCGAACAGGAGTACAGCGAAGGACTTTAATGCCAATTGCCGTACTTTGGGGTGATACTGTAAAACATTCACACCAGCGGAAATTCAGGGTCAGACAGCTATCAATCAATGTTTCATAATATTTAATTTTTTTTCATGTTATTTCATATGATGCATGTGCTCCTGGCAATTCAATCTACATAAGCTATGCCAAAACTGCAACTCAGATGAGGAGTCTGACTCGTGAGATTTTCTTTTGTTCTTTTGTTTGTATTCAAAGTTTAAGTGTCAGTTTCGTAATGCATGTTGCATATTATTTCATGTTATTTCATAAATATTAAAAGTGAGTTATTGTCATTTATTCACTTAACATTAAAAAATAACAACAAAATTTATTTTGCCCTTTTTTTATTGGTCGCAAAACCCTGTGTGACATCTTACCCCATACAGTGTGACAACTTACCCTTTGGAGGGGCAACTTGTCACATTGTGACAATCTCCATTAGATCGCTTATAACTCTGCACAGAAATAAGATATGAAAAATACCTGAATACAAAATATATACCTGAGACTTTGCTCTTTCATCTGGTACATATGTTTTTTATATATGGTGTTTTGATTCCAATATTTATGTATGAGTGAAAAAGTGTGACAACTAGCCCCGGTCTCCCCTATTTGTTTTTGTTGTGGGTGAAGATAAATCAATTTAATCAATAAAAAAAATCTTTGTTTCTCTGTTAGCTTCAACAATATGTACTGTTCACTAAAAACAAGACACATATAGACAGTAATCCTATGCGAAGGTGGGTTTTGCTTGATGAGAAAAATCTTCATCAAATAAACTTTCCTTCTATATTTTTGGTTTACAGCATCTGATCAGCCTTTGTGTTTCATGTTCCACCAATAAAACACACAATAATGTAATAAAGCTCACGTATCTACAATAAACTATCATGTTGCAACGTAAAAGGGTCCTCTTTTTATTCAAAAGACATTTCTCCGCTTCATTATTTTTTTTCAGGCTTGCATTATGTTACGTGTACATATAGGCTTTTATTTTTGAAATATTTTCCGGCACTTCCGGGCCATCCGTGAAAGCGTCTTCGTCTTTCAATCCTAAAAAGAAAATGGAAAAAAAGAATTGGCGAAATCGAAAAACGGGCCGTTTTTTTCATTTAGCTTTTCTGGTTTTTCGTTTTTAAATTGTGTTGACAAAAACGGAAAAACGGCTTTGTTTTCCATTTTTCCGTTTTTTATTTCAAATGGAAAAACGAGAAAACGGAAGTAGTTTCCGTTTTCCGTTTTGGTTTTCCGAAAAAAAATCGAATTGCCTGAAGGTACACGGACCCAGGACCCCCCCCCCCCTCCGCTTCTTTCATTTTCATTTCCCTCTCCCTTTCTCCATCTGCTCTGCACAGCTCACCCACGCGCTGACGTTTTCTGCCCCCTCTACAGTTTCACTTCTTTATTTATTCCGTTTTATTTGCAGGATTTTTATTTTTAAAGAGGAAAAGTCCAGCAGTTTCTGTTCTGACAGGAACCTCTGCGGGAAAATTTGATGAAACAATCAACAAACCAATACTCAGAGGTGGGCGGAGCAGCCAGAAATTTTACTCAAGAGTAGCGATTGTTCAATATACTTTTACTCAAGTCAAAGTAAAAAGTACCCAACCAAGAAATTACTCAACTAAGAGTAAAAAAAGTATTTGCTAAGAACGCAACTACTGAGTAAACATTTATAACAATTGATTTCATAACAATTATGGATTCAGTCAGACAAAAATATTAAATTATGTACAAATTCTGGTATTTAAACGACTAACATGAAAGATTTAAAAGCAATAACAATTCCTCAGTAATAAATTCAAACAGAATAAACACTTTTCTAAACAATGTGTTTAAAGATCAAACTTAGGAAACCAAGCAGGTGATGTAGATACAGTACGGACAGTGCAAAGTACTTTATGTTTTGTTTTGTTTCAGTTTTTCTACATTTTATTCCAACTTGATTTTATTCTGTTTTTATTTTCCTAACTTTTGTCTCTGTACTGAAATGTGCCATACAAATAAATTTGCCTTGCCTTCCAGTAACAATATCTACTGTTTACCGTATGGTTACTGTACCTGTAAATGGCTCGATGAGCTCAGCAGATAGAAAATCACATTAAAACAGCAAAACCTGTGTACAAACAAGAAGTCTCACCTTTAAATAAACAGTCCAGTTTCTGGTTCAGGACACGAGGAATACAACATTTGTATCACATGTGTGAAAGTCGAGGAAGACTCCGGCTTGACAATAAGCCTGCAGTTATCCCTGTTTGACCTTTTCCTTCCACTTACCTTTCCAGGTATCTAACTTTTTCACAATTTTCCAAGACACTGAATTTTGGGTTTTCACGATCTGTAAGACACAAAGGCTTGACATATTTTATTATATGTGTAACAAATCTATATTTTTTGAGTTTCTCTTTCTTAAATGAAAAACATATAACTTTTTTTACGATGTTCTAATTGGTTGAGCTGTAATATAATAAAATAAAATACGATGCAATTAAAAAAAAATAGTAAAACAGAGCCCGTCTGTTTATTCAAGCCATTTTGTTCCTCAAGGCCACACTGACGTTTGTCCACATAATACAAGATGACAAGCGTCTCTAAGTGGCGACACATAAAAGGAAGCTGCCTTTTGTAAAGTAATGAAAGACCTTGGCTCACAGTGAATGAACGCCCACAATGAAACTCACACAATCAATCTGTAGAAAGCAACCAAAACTGTATGGATTAGAGTACATAAACATGAAATCATGTTTAAATGACAGCCATATTAAATCCTTTTGTTGCTGCGTCCTCGGCTCTGTCACCAAATTCTGCGTTCCTGGTTTACAGGGAGGAAATTAGACAAAATTAGGATAAAAAAAAAAAATTAAGAGTTTTTATTTTCTCTCTGTGCTTCTCTGTTTCTGACTAACCAGCATCACTTGGCCAGAGGCTGAGGTCCTATTAGTTTTCAGCATTAGCGCAAACATTAACTTGTGTACTTTTCTTTTTTGTGTGATAAAATCCCATTTTTGAGGTTGTTTTGTAGGAGGAGCGAGAGAAATGTTAAATAAATCTGAAATCAGTTGGGAAACAATTGGGGAGTAACGTGGCGCGCTAAATTAACAGCAAATTTTATTGACATCCAGAGCTGTTACATAATCTGGCTTTAGCAAAGATTAACGTCTATGCAATAATCAGGTTTTACTCTTGCTTAAAACGACGGCAGGAAGATCAGTTTTTCCGTTATACCGGGCGTCTTGGGAAAGGAGAAACTTCTAAGCTTCGTCTGCAAACGGCAGCTTTAAGCTGCTTTTCAGCCGCAGAAATGTTTTCCTGGATCCGCCGCAGTTTTCAGGCCCGGTTCTCACACCTGCATCGTTTCTGCTGCAGAGATCAGGGTGAATATTTACCTGATATTTAACAACCGTGGTAGGAAGGAAGTAGATGACCGGAGGCTGAACTATGGGGCAGAGTTTTGTGGTGGGAGGGGGATAAATATTTCTTATTCGATTAATTTTCCCAGCATTTGTATTCCAGCCGTCTCCCTGTTTAAACTCTTTGATGGTTAATTTATTCCAGCTAACATTTAATTAGTACCGTAGGTATCTGGGACCAGGACTCAGTCACTCAAGCTGAAGATCAGTGTTTCATGGTGTTTATGTTGAAATGCAATAATTAAATCAGTCAACCTTAGTGGGAAAAGTTTAGAAAATCAATCACACAAGGAATTAACGTTTATTACCACACCCATCATATTAATTGATAAGAAGGCAAATCCTAAGTACATAAACTCAAGTGAACAAGATTTTAAGTCTGTACATATCTGATTTGTTTGGAGGGGGTTTAATTCAAGCCCCAAGGTTTGGACCCCATGAGCGAAATACAAACTGATGGAAATAAAAGTTTCTGGTAAATTGCATTGTGGGGTATGGTTGAAATGCACATATACGCAGTTTAAATTAAATGCAGTTTGGGTGAAACTGGTTCATATTAATTAAAAGAGGCTGGTCTTTCTAGATGCTTCCAGATAAGAGGTCTAAACCAATTATTGCTTCAACAATCCCAAAATATGAAAGGAGAAAGCACAGTCACCATTAAGGTACCAAAGCCAGACTTTATGCGTGTAACTAAGCCTTTTTTGGCATCAGAATCCTGAAAGTGTGTCTATTTTAACTGGATAGCATTTGAGCCAACGTAGATTCCAAACCTGAGGAAAGCTTTGACGTTTGAGGCCTTTCAGGGCAGCCGAGGCTAGACGGCTGGATCCACAGCTTGTCTATTCAGGTAACGGCCATGACGGGGCAGCCGCGGCCCGACGGGTCACTCAGCAGGATTCCCACCGCTGTGAGAGCTGCGCCGGGTAAAGCGGGATCCTCATCAAACCTCCTGACACAAACTGTTACAGACTCAACAGCAAATCCCGGCGGCCATTGTGATGCTAAAAGGTAGACGGCCACTCTTGCAGGGATGGGGTTTGGTTCTGAGAGCCCGACACCCAGACTGATGTTCCAAATGTGGAACAGGACCAACACTAGGAAGACGTGCAGAAGACATGTATAGAGGCAAAGATCAGTTCGTTTTCAGAAAAAAATGTCTGAAATGTATTTTTCAAACAGAAGGACTAGAATCTCATCCAGCAGCAGCATCTCTGTATTTTAGCATTTAGACTTCTTACCACAGATGGGTTGCCGTGCTGTCAGAATATATTGGAGGCAGACGAGGAACGAGGCAAGTTTATTTATAAAACAGTAACAAGACGATTCAACGTGCTGAACAGCGTTAAACGACCTTTTATAGTCAATAATCCTTTAGTCCTGACGCTGTCTTCGTGAAATCCTGAGTTTGTTTGCAGTGCGACAGTTCAGTCCTCAAATCAGTCGTGCTCTGGTTTCAGTCGTCGATCTCCATATATTTACTACAGCAATCCGCTGAAACAGGGCCTGGTGGAGGAGAAAGGTTAAACATTACCAAATGTCTACTTACTGAGTCTCATCTCAGGGTAAAAGGTTTGATAACGAACAAAGACTCGTTTTAATCAAATCTAAATGAGTCCAAATCACACGGCATCCCCAGTGACAGTGCCGAGGTTATCAGGGGTTTAGTTTTTGTTTGTTTTTTTGCAGAAGTTGAGAAGGTCTGTTTAGGTTTGCAAACTCTTGTTGGTGGAATGCTGTTGTGGGGACGTTTGAAGGAATGTAAAACGTCACAGGAATGTCCGGAAAGACAAAAGCACAGCGGGAAAAACTGCAGCCCCTTTATTCATGTTAAAGAAACAAAAGCTGCAGCAGTTAAGGTGGGGGGGGGGGGGGGGGGGTGTGAATGCACAGGCCTCGGGTCAAAGAACTGAGGAAGACATTTTTGCATTGCTTCAGTTCATCACTGATGTTTAAACATGCAATGGAAGGAAACAAAGAGAGTTAACGTTGCTGCAGGACCCACATGACATCCTCAGTCCCATCCACAGCAATGCGCGTAACACGCGTCTGCCAACTGCTGCCGGAGATCGCAAACTCGTCTCTGTCTAAAATAACAGGAGGAAAAAGCTCCTAAAGGACGAGGTGAGCTGTTAGTGTTTACCGTTGGTCATTCCTGAGATGCCTGCTTCGACACGTCGGGCTTTCACCTACAGACAGCTTCAACGTGACGTGGAGGCGTCTTAATGCGTAGGGCTGGACGATAATTCAATAACAATACATATCGATCGACAGACGTATATCCATGATAGAAAAAAAGGGTAAATAAAATGTTCAACAGAATAAAAGTCTTCCTTCCTTCTGCATTCTAGCCATGTAGGTTAATATTACAGTCATTACATCCTCCCAACCAATCACAACGCAGACCCAGGAACCAAACTCCGCCCCCTTCAAAGAGTTCAGAGAGCACGTGTTCTTTTTTCTTTTTTAAAAACTTTTGGTAAAAAGTTGGTTGAATAAAGGGTTGAGTTTGAATTCAGCATAAATGGCCAGGGCTGCACTTAAAATATATGTTTTGAATTTGTTGATAATTATCGATATCGATCAATATGATTTCTAGTTTATCGATATGCCTTTTCTTCTATATCGTCCAGCCCTATTAGTACACATTCAGACAGCTTTGCAGCAAAGACAAGTGGACGTTGAGCTGTTGTTCAGCGGGAGAATTTGCAAAGCATTTAACATCAACCCAAAACATAATAAAAAGAGATATTTCCAGATCAATTCCATCATTTTGGTTGTTTTGATACAAGACGTTCAATATCAGTCAAATAACAAGTTATCTTTTTATTTTAGAACCTAATTCGCTTAACTTCCAATAAGATTTTTCAGTATTATATTAATTATATATTTTGTTTGATAATCTTGACTAAAAATACCAAAGTCTCACAGAATCCTGTTTTCTGACCCAAAAAAGTGTAAAAGCAGATCTAAAAGCAGAAAACTTGTTGCAGGTATAATATTTGTCTTTACTGTTATTTATAATTTTAAACATAGACTTAATAAGCACCACATGTTGTAGTTTTTAAGCATCTTTATTGATTAAAAAGGAGTAACTACTTGATATTAGCTTTTTAATTAGTTAGCCGATCTGCTCTAGTAGAGCTTGCAGTTTGCTGCTAGTAGTTTGCCAACTGCAGTTTAATAAGAGCTGCCTCCTGCGGGCCTCGCCAGAGCTGGGCTCGAACCCCTGCTCTGGGTCCCTGTCACCTACCGTCGCTCGCCTGCCTCTGCCACCACAGCGAGCGGTCCCAGAGGGGGCACGACGTACAGTGTGAGCAGTCCGGTCGCGTCCAAGCGTCGCGCCGCACAGATCGTGAGCGGTGAACTTTTTAAACCCCGCGGTTCCGTCGCACAGTTTTAGATGTATATAAGTACCACGACTGAAAAACTCGTACAGTGTACGCCCGGCTTTAATAGAGCTGGGTGGAGCTACTTCAGTTTCCATGCAATAGGCCTTCTTTCAGCCAGCTGACTGGCAGTGTGCAGCAATAGGAGTGTGGATGGGTGGGCAGTGCACTTCTCTATACTCCGCACTGACGGAGAAAACTCTGGCATCTCATTAGAAGTACTTTAAACCTTAGGAACCTTGACATGCCTTGCTTAACCCTTGGCACTCCATTAAAAAACATAAAACTACAAGTTGATTGTATTTTGAAGTTTGATGGTCATTTTTGTTCTTTCGCAAGGATCAAACACTGGAAGATTCTCATTTACAAAGTTATTCCAGGCATTCTTCTTTCTTTCTTATAGAAACTGGAGCTCCAGAGTTCCTCTACATAATGCGTGGAGTTCAAGCTGATTAAGAGGAAAACACAAAAAAAAGATCTAGATTCAGCTCCAAAAACCACCTAAATCTGAAGGAACCTCTTCCACTAAATGGAGATGAAGAAACATCTGCCTTCATGTAGTGAATGCTGTAATCATTCATTGTTTTAGTGACTGAGATGCTCACTGCGCTGATATGTATTTCTGCTCTGCTGGTCTCTTAAAAACAAGATTTTAAAGCACTGAAGTTTTTTTTGTCTGGTTAAATAAAGATTTTAAGGATCATATACTAGTTTTTCAAATGTCACTTCTTGGTTCAGCGATAGTATTGCAAAAAGCTCTTTGAATAAAAAAAAGACATGAGCATCAAATGATGCATTTCACACATTTTCACTTCCTTTGGATCATCAGCTGATCAAAAAAAAAAAAACTTGTGACCAAAAACTAAAACAGAAGAAAAACTTTTCACTGCCACCTTCACATTTCCCACAATAAACCGTGAAAGAGGAAATGTGAAATAATAGAAATACACGGGGCTGGGATTTTTTTTTTTACAGAAAAAAAAGATTGAAGGGGAAAAAAGAACGAAAAGTCCCGTGGTTTTGAATAGAGACGGGGGTTTCACAGAGAAGAAAGGTCATGTCACCTAACAACATATACATACTTTTATATGCATGGCCTCAGTTTTGCTTGTCAGTAAAAACAAAACAAAAAAGGCTTCCTGGAGTTTTCAGTGGAGTTTTCAGTCTTCTGGAAATCAGGGGTCAGCAACCTTTACAATCTAAGGAGACATTATTGCCCTTACTCTAGAGCTCTAAAACCTACATGACTCTTTTTTTAAGCTTTATAAACATCTGCTGTATAAATAGTTAGTTTTATACTTTAAACATTATGTCTAATTTTGGGTTTTAGGTCAAAGCAAAACGTCAAACTTTTACTCAAAGATTTTAACATTGTTTACTTGAATGAAACGTTTCGTTTTTGTTGGAAGTCAAGAAAGAACCTTTAGTTTGAGGCCTGATGACAAAATAAAATAATTAAAGAAGGCAAAAACCTTGTATCATTATGGAAATTAAGTGCTAATATAACATGAAAATCACCATAAAAATGCCAGAAAGCTGTCTTTTTTCACATTTATATTTAAATACATTTCACACCTCTTTAACATTTTTTGGCCAAAGTTGTGAAGTGCCACTGTGGAGGACCCGGGGCCGCAGGTTTCAGACCCATGAATACTTAAGTGTTATATAACGCCTCATGGCTTTATTGCCCATTTTTATTCATGTCTTCTGAAAACAAATGATGTTTAATATGACAAACCTCTCTAAATGTGTTTACCCATGAAGTAGACATAGGTGCTATCCTTTGTTTTTGAAACTGTGAGCTCGTGTTTTAACTTGTTGGTGTCACAAAACACAACATATTTAAGCATTTATTTAGACCTTTCTTTTTTCCATTTTATTAAATTTTTTCACTCATTTTCACTAAAGATAAAAACAAATAAAGCCAGATCAGTCACCAAAGACAAACCCAAAGTGCCAAGGAGAGCAGAGGAAAGAAAGAAATATAACATGTTTAATCGTGAGATATCTCACACTATTAATGGTATAACAGCTTAATGTGTTCAAAACGGGGCAGGAAGAGGAAAAACTTTGTAAATTCTTCCCCAGTTCCTTAAAATCCAATCTGTCCTCGTCTCATCGCGTTGATGGATCCATCTGTAATTATAATTTTGTTTAAACTGTCAGCGTTGGTCTTTAACTTATGAAAATACAGGTTTATTATGAAGCTACTGGTGGTCTTATTTTATTTTTCACACATATGCATGAATATGCACACAGTGAAATGTTTTAAAACAGATCAAGCACTCTGGACTTTCACATATTATAGAAATTCAAAATGCCTTTGTTGGTTTATTTAACCAGGAAGTGCCATTGAGATGCAGAATCTCTTTTACAAGAGAGACGTAGCCAAGGTAGCAGCCAAATCACAACCAACGCATACATAATAAACACTAAGTTGCATTTCCACAAGAAAAGAAATGCAAAATGTTAAAAACACAATGAGACTCCCAAGAAAGACAAGAACATGCCTCCATCACAACATTCTTTACAATAGTTTTAAACTCATGAATGGACATGAGGGTTTCTAACTTTAGATCTTTCTGTAGATTATTCCAGGTGCTGAATCAGAAAAGGCAGTTTTTTTTTTCCAATTCAGTTGCAAAGTGGCACATTTAAAAGCAACCACTTAGTGGAGCGTAGCTGATCGGTATCAGAGCAAACAGAGAGGAGGTCACAGAGGTACAGTGGAGGTTTACCAAGTTTTATAGATAAAGATATACCAGCACTGTTGTCTGAATTTTAAGTGATGTCCAGTCAACTAGATCATAAAGAATGCAGTGGTGGGTGAGAGACTTTGTATTTGTTAGGAATCGTAGAGATGCAGGGTAAACTGAATCAACAGGACGCCAGATGGAAGATGCAGCATGCATGTACAATAAATCTCCATAATCCAGAAAAATAGCTTCCACAAGTTTCTTCAAGATTTGTTTCTGAAATGAAAGCCAAGTTTGACGTTAAGTTTCTTGACTAAAGCAGTAATACTTATACTAAAGGAGAGTTTGTCATCTATCAATATCCCCAAGTGCTTATCGTCTTATTGTAAAAAAAAGCGGCACGGTGTTACAGTTGTTAGCACTCATGTCTCACAGCAAGAAGCTCCCGGGTGTGAGTCCTGGCCTCTGCCTTTCTGTGTGGAGTTTGCATGTTCTCCCCATGTCTGCGTAGATTTCCTGCGGGCGCTCCAGTTTCTCCTACCACTAAAGACATGTTGGTCAGGTCGGCCATTAGAGGTGGCGCGCTCTGTCGCAGCGGCTCAGGGTAACCCTCCATCTGATCTACGAAATTTTGTTGCATGTACCTTGTATGTATAATGACTAATACAAAAAGCATGTTATCTGCATCTTACTTGTATATAGATACTATTTCGAAGAAACTTAGACAGACTTTGTTCTGCATTTGGAGCTGCTGAACCTCTTGCCAGGGGGCAGCAGGGTGAACAGTCCATGGTGGGGGTGGGAGGGGTATATATGGTTGTCTGAGCCCTGGTCAGGCAGTGTCTGCGAGTGCTGACCCGATGATTATCTCCGCTATCAATTCAATTAAATTTTATTTATATAGCACCAATTCATGATACATGTCATCTCAAGGCTCTTTACAAAGTCAGACTCCATCAGATCCTCCAGGTTGGTCAGAAAGTTTCCTCTCTAAGGAAACCCAGCAGGTTGCATCAAGTCTCTCCAAGCAGCATTCACTCCTCCTGAAAGAGCGTAGAGCCACAGTGGACAGTCGTCTGCATTGTTGATGGCTTTGCAGCAATCCCTCATACTGAGCATGCATGAAGCGACAGTGGAGAGGAAAACTCCCCTTTAACAGGGAGGAGAACCTCCAGCAGAACCAGAACCAGGCTCAGTGTGAACGCTCATCTGCCTCGACCATTCTCTCTGCACTTTTCCAGAGGCGTTGCAGGCCCCAAATCAGACAGCGATGCAGCTGGTCGGTACACTTCCTGTTTTCCATCTACAGAAAGAGGCGAGGTTTGCTCTTCTCATCCGATGCAGAAAGTTTGACTTGGCTGATTTTGTCTGAAGTCTGTTTTAGTTGACATTCAGGATCAGATTGTTTTCATCACACCAGTCCAGTCGGTTTCACCTCCTCTCTGAAAGCGAGTTTGTTGTAATCAAGTGATTCAAGAATTGATATAATTGAAAAAAACTAAAATGTTCTATTTACAGTTTAGAAACTTTTTAGGAGTGCATTTTGGGCCTTGGTTCATTTCAGGGCTGGTATTTCGTGCAGCAACTTCTTCTAATCTTATTAAACATATGAAAGTCAGATTCATATTCCAATGCACCCACACTGTATGGTTTTTCTTCTGATTTAGTGGCGCTAGTGGCCTTTATTTATTTGCCGATTATCTGACAGGAAATAGGATGGAGAGGGAGGAGGAGGACAAGTGGCAAAGGTCCACCGGCCAGGACACTGCATCGAGGACCGAGGCCTCCGAACAGGCGTCGCTCGCCCCTCCACACTGTATGTTCATTGCGATTTTCATATTTGCCCACTTTCACTATTTATCAACCAGAAGCAGTTTAACAACCTGAGAGAAAAACAAGGGTTGGTGAAGCTCTGAGTACAGTGAATAAATAATGCAGGAGCGTGCCCCGTCTCCTCTCCGTTCTTAGATTTTCTTCTTAACCCTTGATGGGGAGAGACAGGCTTAAGCTCCGCTCCCTTTGTGATTAGTAGTGCAGAAAAATAGGTCAGCGGACGCCCAGCGAGGTAAGATGAAGTGCACGCTGGAGACGGTTACGTCAGCAGCGGCTGAAGCAGGACGACGGTGTCCCGCTGAGGAGACTCGGGATTCCTGCCTGCTAGCTGCTTTTCGGCACGGTTCACTTCTCTCCCTCCCTTTTATGTCTCCTGGCAGCAGCAGCAGCAGTTGTGTTGCTCTGATCGGTCTCCTAACGCCAGACACAAACACTTGACATGGGAGCATTGCAGCTATCTGAAGAATTTCTCTTTTTTTCCCCTCTCAGTTCAAGACAACCCGAGTCGGTTCGGCTGAAGCCTTTTTTGTAAGAGCGGGTTGCAGAACAACCGGCTCTGCATCCTAATGACACGTTTCCCGCAAAGTCTGAGATATGGTAGCAGAAATATATCTTTAATTTCAAACCACGAGCTACTGAGACATGAGACAAGATGAGATAAATATATTACAAGTGGTTCTGGAAACAAAGATTTTGACTCTCATCCACCCTGGTGATGCATGGTGGATAATCTGTGATGCTGTGGGCCTCTTTCTCTCTTACAAAAACCTAAAATGCATTGAACCATCCTCTCTTTGCACCAGGACAGAACAAAAATGTGAGGGCCTCTGTCAGAAAACTGTAAATAGGTCATCACTGCAACCTCCAGAAAGACGCTGATCTAAACTATAAGGTGAAATGAAAAAAGACCCAGACTAGAAAACTTTATTGTCTGTTCATTTATTGTTCAGCGCTCCAACGAAAGCAATGCTGCACCTAAAAAGCTTCAAATGTAATCAGACACAGAATCAACCTTTTAACCAAGAAGCTTCTCAGCTAGAGGACCTAAATCCTGCAGAGAACCTGTGGGAAGAGCTGAGAAGGCATGGGAGAGGACCCGGGACTCTGGAGCATATGGAGAAAATGTGCAAAGAGGAATGGTCAAAGATGCCTCTGTCTGAACGCCGTTCAAAGGGAAGTATAACAGGATCGGGTCATGAAACGGTGTTGTTATGGACCCAAACCCACACACGAGGACTGAAGGAGCATAATGAGAGTTGGCTTTGACGGTGGCACCAACAGAGGATCTGATCCTGACAGCGTTAGCCAAGAACCACCAGCTAAAGCGGAGGGAAATACTGGATTTAATAACAGTCTGACCAGCAACAAGGCTGGACCTGTGTGTCTTTGCAGCAAAGCTACTGGCTTCCTGCAACTAAACAATTCTGCACTTTCTGCTCTTGTGCAGCTGATTAACGATTGTCTCCCGCTGTGATCATAAACTCATTTTTTTTACCTGTTGGTTTCACAGCCACCCGTGCAGAAAATGTTCCCTCTTTGATTTTCAGCTGCAGGGCATATGTTCCTGCGTGAGTCCGAGATGCAGAACCACAGAAATGTTCAAACCCATGTGGAAGAACTTCAGCAGGTCATTTATTAGCAGCAAATCGGGCTTCGGCGCTGCTGTGATGTGGAGTCGGCCCTGTCTTCTCAAAGCGGTGCTGCGCTCTCTGAAATCAACGGCAGATCTTGTGGTTGGCCGCCTGGACGGTCTCTAATTTGCCAGATTTCTTTTATAGCAGCCACCAATTTTCAGGGGCCACACCGACCGACACTAAAAACACGGCAGCGCATCTGTATCTGCAAAGGCTGCCTACAGTGAGGGAACAACTTCCTGTCAACTTGAGTAAATTCAAAACAGAGCCGTTCAGGAAGAAGTTAAGGAGCCTATCTGGGAACTTCGATTTTTAGGCTCTTTAAAGGGACAGTTCACGTCTTTATCTGCACTTAAAAAAGGCACTTCCTCTGTGCTTTTTTAAGGAAAATTTATTTCTGTGAAGCTGCAGGGATTTCCACCTCCAATTCCTTCTTCTTTTGTTTCAAAGGCATGCAAAGAGGAAGTCGGCGTAGAACAAAGAGTTAAAAATACGTCCTCCGTGCACTTGACGGTGAAATGGCCAGTTTCCTTTCGGGCGGCGGTAATTCCCATTGACACAGAAGCTCGCGTGCTTTAAATTGTGAACGCTGGTCATTGCCAGGAGAAGGTGTCTGTCAGAGGACGGGACAGTGAGCGCTCCCAGGTCACATCACAGGGTCAGTCAGCGTGACACTGTTCCACGCAGACGCTGAAGGAGTCACCCAGTGAACGATTCCCCTGTTCTCACCACCTGCTGGCCTGCTGAGGAGGTCCACGGCTGAGGAAGGCATGTCCACTCTGGGCACAGACGCCACACCGGTCCTGACTCAGGAACTCTTCCTGAATTTTCCCAGTGCATCTCAGACCTGTGGCTAGGCACGTACGTTAATTGGAACATGATAATTGGAACATGATAGATTAGAACAGAAACCATAGTTTTAAACGGCTGTTGGCAGATATAGATTAACTTAAGAAAACCCTCCAAAATGGAAGCTAAGGAGTCCATAAGAATTATTATTATTATTATTATTATTATTATTATTATTATTACAGCGATAGACCTGCAACCTGTCCAGCGTGTACGCCGCCTCTCACCCATTGACAGCTGGAGAAAGGCACCAGCACCCCTCACGACCCCATGAGGGATAGACGTGTTAGAAAATGGAAGGATGGATTATTATTATTATTATTATTATTATTATTATTATTATTATTATTATTATTATTATTATTATTATTATCAAAGGAAACTTGACAAGCAGCATTCACTCCTCCTGAAAGAGCGTAGAGCCACAGTGGACAGTCGTCTGCATTGTTGATGGCTTTGCAGCAATCCCTCATACTGAGCATGCATGAAGCGACAGTGGAGAGGAAAACTCCCCTTTAACAGGGAGGAGAACCTCCAGCAGAACCAGAACCAGGCTCAGTGTGAACGCTCATCTGCCTCGACCCACTGGGGCTTAGAGAAGACAGAGCAGAGACACAGAAAGCTCAGAAGCTCACATTGATCCAGGAGTACTTTCTATGTTAGATGGTAATAGAGGATGATCTGCCTCCCCTGATGATGTCACAGCTAACAGAACACCAGACCAGGTGTACCTACTATGAAGAGAAAAATGACAGAGAACAAAAAGTAAAAAGCTGAAATAACAAACAATGCAAATTGGAGAGCAGTAGGAGAACTCAGCAGAGTGAGAAAAGTGCTTATCTGCAACTTTATGATGCTGTGATGTCAGCAGGGACATCACAGCATCTCTGGGGAATGTCTCGTGCAAAAAGGAGGTCCAGGTTGGTGCTGGCAAAGTCAGTGAGTGAGCAGATGGAGTGATGAAAGAGTATCTCTAACATGACGCTTCTGGGATGACCTCTGCAAACCATACTGAAAATGTATAAACTGGGCCTATAAGGCGATCTAGGCCGATAAACCACCTCCTAATCCATATGAGTTCTATCAATTCTGCTAAAAGGACAGAAAAATCATCCATCCATGGCAGAAACCTGCTGACGGCTACAAAAACGTGGTTGTCGAGGTTCGACTTGCTAGGAGACGTATAACATTAACGGCCTCTATAACCTGGATATCCCTGATCAAAGCTCAAAATCCTCACAACTAACAGGTCAAATAAAATGTTATCTAAAATGTACAAAGTCGTTTCATCATTTGACAAATTTATAGCAATCCCAATATTAAAGTAGCAAAAATTTCCAACCTTCAGTTGATTTGGTACAAAGTCATCCACAGCTATCAATACACAGGACATATGTTATTTAGAACGAGCTTCACTTCAACACATGTTCACACTGTACCCAGGATAAACCTCATACATACACCCACCCTCTCCTCCTAATTCCTTTTGGACAAAAATGTTACAATCCCTCTCCACATATGTGGGTCGTGGCATCCCTGCGTCCCCCGCCCCCTTTGTCTTTTAGGGGATTTATCAGCTATACAGGTCAATAAAAACCAAAAGTAGAATGCAGCTTATTGCGCTAGGTGTAAGAATTGTAAAAACTATTTTAAAGAACTGGAAATCAAGGTCAAATATCCACCTGTCACTCTGGAAAAATGTACGAATCGATTAAATATCCCTTGAACACATCTGAAATCCTTCTTTTTCTGCTTGGTCACCCTTTATTTCATTCATTACCTCATAACATCCAGTTAAGTACTTAATAATTGTTTGGTTCTCTTTGTCAACTGTGTTAAAACTTTTTTGTTAGTTTAGTTTAGTTTTCCAGAATCTCATTTTCTCATTTAAAAGGGGAATACATACACATTTTTTTAAGTGTGTGTTGTTAGATTTTTTGTTGTTGTTGCTTTTATTGTTGTTTTTGTGTAGTAAAATATCGTTTTGACAGGTAAAGAATGATGGAGCTGTCACTCAGGTAATAATAATTTTAAAAAAGAGACGTATAACCACCACATGTGGGTGTGGGTGAACGGAAATACAAAATGACAGCAGATTTACTCTACGTGATAGATGAACGTTTGCTTTGAAATTAAATATGTCGAAGTCTCTCTTGAATCGTCGCTTGAGTTAAATATACTTACTAGAACAGTTTTTGTCAGTTTAGTAATAATTTGGTGGCTTGTGTTTAAGTGCTTTCCAGTCCATCTTTGAATCCTTTGGACCTGCCACTGAAATTAGCTTCACCCTGCCGTATTTACTAAGTCCACAATCAACCCCCACACAAGGAATTTGTCCCATTTAGGTCCCCAAGGTGACGCTCCCTTTGAGTGGCTGAGGAATGCAAAGCATGCCTGTCCTCGGACTGTTTTCTCAGAGCGGGCGAGCGTCCACATTTCTCCTGGTAAAGTGACCCCGACCACACAGGAGGAGCCTTTCCTCTCCCCCACAGGGCTGTCAGTCAGCGCTCAGTATCCCGTCTGCAGCCGATGGAAACGACTCCTGACTCAACCAGGAACGGGTTTATTTAGCCCTAGATTACTGAGCCGTCTCCATGGCTGTGGGGCCATTATCCCTCCAGTTTAAAGCATTTAAAGAATGCTGTGCAGTTTAAAGCGCGAGAAAAATATGCAAATTTAGTCAAAAGGTTTTAAGGCAAACAGTAGCATTAAGTAAAATCAAATAAGCTGTAAGATGGCATTTTATTTTTTATTAAGTCAATCACAATTATAAAATTAATTAATACAATTTAATTGAGAAGATTTACATTTTATGCAGAAAAGCACAAAATTAGTTCAGTTCAAAATGATTGCATTAATCCCAAAGGGTAATTAAACGTTGTAGCTCGTATTCTGCAGGTTTCTTTGCAGAGTTGCTGCACTGCAAAAAGGGAACTAAAACTAAGTAAAATGTTCTTGAAATTAGTGTATTTTTCCTTGATTTGAGCAGGTAAATAAGACTATTTGCCAATGGAATGAGTATTTTACCCCTAAAATAAGATAATTAGATGTCCTGAACTTGAAAAAGATGATGGAGATGAATTGTTCTTATTTTAAGTGCAAAAATTATTCCATTGGCAAATAGTCTTATTTACCTGCTCAAATCAAGGAAAAATACACTAATTTCAAGAAAGGTTTTACTTACTTTCAGTTCACTTTTGCAGTGGTAGACGCTGATGGCTGCAGGCAGGCAGGATCTCCTCAGCATTTTATGAAGAATCCTTCTTTGCACATTCATTTCTGGGAGCTCCAGCGGAGCAGAACCAGCCTTCTTTATTATCTCGTTGAGCTTTTTTAGGTCAATTAAACGGACGCTGCGACCCCGACAGATGATGGTGGAAGAGATCACACTCTCCAGAAGAAGATCTGCAGCATCTTGCTGCAAAGACTAACGGACCTTGACTTAGGCAGAGTTACTGTTGCATCGCCAGTCCAGGCTGTTTTCTCTCAGGACTTCTCAAACTTTTCATACCCCTTAGCAGTGGTAACATTTTTCCAAGGACCCCTTTAGATCCCTCATGCAGAGTTTTTTTAAAACAGTCTTTTGTACTGTTAAATAAATTAGGAATTATGTATGTTTTTAAAAATATATATAAATAAACCTCATATTAGAGATCTGGTGGAGATTAGATCCTCATTCTCGATGTAACTGTTGTCATACTTCCTAATTTTAGCTGATTTTACCTTCCTTAAATATTTATCCATTGTGTTACTTAAGCTCAACCCATCCTCAGCAGTGCCTCCTCAGGCCCGACAACATGCCTTTCACGGACCCCCAACCCGTGGTTCGCGGACCCCTGGAGGTCCGGGGACCCAGGTTTGAGGGCCGCAGGTCTAGGTGAACACAAAGGTATTTATACTCCTCCACCCCTTCTCACATGATGGAAATAGTAACCCCGTTTACACTACCCTTTTTTAACCGAGCCGAGACCAGTCTGAGCTCGGTAACTGAGATAACTATCGAGTGTAAATGGAACGCAAACTGAACTGAACCGAGCCAGACACAACCGGACCGCGCTAAATGTAGCCCAGTTCCATGGGTGGGTTCGGCTCGGTTTTTCCTTATCTCGGTTCTCAGATAACAAAGAGCGCATGAGCAGACCACGTCATCTCCTTACAGTCAGCTGACATTTCAGACATTCATAAAAATACTAGCTTCCCTACCGTAACACACGATTTCCAGTGATGATTCTGCTTAGCAGTGATGAACCTCAGCGTCTGTCGTTGTTTCCTGCGTCTGTAAATCCTTATTAGACGTTTGTTTGTCTTATCCACTTCCCAAAAGCTGACTCTGTCAAGTAAATTCACCAAAAGTTGTCGTCTTCGCCTGACTCTTCGCAAACAACGACGTATCACCAAGCTTAACTGCCTGAATGTTACAGGCGCCGCCATTTTTATTTGCTTAGTGCCGCCTTCAAACCAGGAGAGCAGTAGTACCGCAGATCGTCACTAGGAGGCGAGGAACCAAGGAACCGAGATAGCGTGATGTGTAAACGGTCGTCAGAACGAGGCTCGGCTTGGTTAACTGATCCAAGCTCGGACCGAGCTCGGCATGGATCGGTTTAACAAGGGTAGAGTAAATGGGGCTGAAGTGCTTCACTACAACGAACAATTGGGTCTCCAGAGGGGACCGCTGGAGCTGACCTTCCCTCAATGCAGGACTTTTCCAGATCCAGGGTCAGGAAACGGGCAGCTAACGTAGCTGCAGACTCCCGCGCATCCTGCACACAAACCCTTTAGACTTTTACCTTCAGGTTGGCACTATCTGCAAAAACTACAGAGATGGTTTCAAAGCACAAGATTTGTTTTTGAAAATAACTGCAAAATTCCATATTCTTCTTATAAAAATAGTTAAATCTATATAAACCCCAAACTGTGATTTAGTGAATTTGTGATCATTTTTGTAGTTTTCATGCTATGCTCAATCCAAGGGGATCCTAATAATGCATCAAATAATAGAATAGACCAAATGTTTTTTAAGTCTCATTTCATTTAAAAAAAATAATCCAGTACAGGTTGGACTGGTCTGAGTATTTTAGATTTTAATCTACAAACAATACAGTCCATAAACAGTGAAATAGCGCTTACCACAGAATCAGAACCTTTACAATCAGAGGTCAACTTTGTCGTAATTTTAAAGCCCTAAATTTGGTCAGCATATACTTAAAAAAATAAAAAATAATAACAATAATAATGATGATGATGATATCCAAGGGAATGAAATTAAAAGAAGTCAAAACTTACATAAAAGTAAAAAAAATTAACCATTTTTTAGAGAAAAATGAATGTGACTGATTTTGAGTTGAAGCAGTGTTTCCTCTAAAGGCGACTGAACTGGTTCCCAGTGTGGAGGCTGAGGGGAAATTCAGCCCTGCTCATGGTGCTAATTTGTTTCCCGTCTGTTTTAGTTGTTTTGTTTTTGGTTCACCTGGCCTCAGCTGTGCTAAAGGAAGCAGGTGCAGAGGCAATAAGAGGAGCTAGCCGGACCCGGTCGTGTCTCCAAATAATAATATCATTAATGGTCTGAAAACACAGAGGAGCTGCACAGCCCAGCCAGCAGGTTCTGGTCCAGGAAGTGTCAGTAATTAGGCCGAGGAGCTGGGCGTCTGGGATGTGTGTCTTTGTCTTTGTCATCTTTACTCATAAGAGCCTAATTTAAACCACTGAAGGATTTACGCACTTCAGTATAAAATCATTTTTGCCACTGATTGAGGTTCCATTTTGTCTCAGTTGTCTGTTGTTATTTAAATGAGAAAATGTGTATTTCTATTATTTAAGATGGACGTGAAACAGTGATTCATTTGCTTGATAATTCATCACACTAACTCCATTTGTTCTATCCAGATTTTGTCTCTTTTTTTGTTAACAAATTGTGAAGCAATTTGCTCCAAGAACAGCAGGGTGACAGGATGATCGATAAAAACACCCACAATCTGCTCAGCGATGAAAGATCTGATGAACCCTCGGAAGGAGAATCTCCTTAAAGCTTTTTGATTTCCTAATCTCTCTATACTCTTGCAGCAGTGCCCTTCTGGTTTCTATATCAAGAGCGTAAATAGAGGTTAAAAAGAAACACGTGTAAGAAAAGTCAAGTTAATGGTTAGTTTGGATAGGTCAGTGAAGTGGTGGCAAACAGAAGGCTAAAAGGAATTGAAATGTTCACCAACTAGTTTTCAATTAATTAAACTCTTTGTACTACATAAATATATTCTCTGAAGGTCATTTCACGGGTCGGAAAAAATAGTTTTCTCATTAAATGAATCCGAATTTTCTACTGAGCTTAAACAACACATGGACTCCATCATGTAGCTGACACCACAATCTCCACTTCACGTTCAACTTTTTTTTTTCACATACTGAAAAAGTCTAATAACATTTTAATAATTTTCTGGCATTTTTTAATTTGAAAAATAAATAAATATTTTGAATTAAATGCAGTCAGTAAAAAAATATTTGAAGACTTTTCAGATTATGAGCATCAGTGGCACTAATCAGCCTATTTAAGAAATTTCCGCTACTGTCCAGAAATCCATCACATGCCTGCTTTGATTCTTTCACATTTGAAATTAAACACATCTTTTTAACAATTTAAGTCATTCCAGATCCAGACTCTTTCATTGAAGGGTATCAGTGAGCTTTATTTTGAAAGTTGAAACCTGTTTCCTCTTTCTTCATTTAGGAACGTAAACACTGAATTCAGCAGATCTTCTCACTGACTGTGTCTTTGTAACGCAATGAGTTAAATCAGCGTTGAAGATGCGTAAAATATACAGTAGGACGCTGCTGTGTGATGTGCATACTGATGCATGGTTGCTGTTGTGATTTCCACAGTTTTCTTGGAAGCTGCAGTTTAATTCATAAATATTTGATCAATCCTGAAAAGAAATTAAATGTTGATGCAGCTCATATTCTGCAGGTTCCTTCATAGAGCTGTAGACGCTGATGGCTGCGGGCAGGAAGGATCTCCTGTGGAGGTCTGTCTTACAGCGGCTCTGAAGAAGCTTCTGACTGAAGACACTGTTGTTGTCTGACACTCTGATGAAGAGGATGCTCAGGACTGTCCATAACATAACTATATATATGCTTCCGATTGGCAAAATTATCAGACAGCATGGGATTAATTTCCACTGTTATGCTGATGACACTCAGCTATATTTATCCATAAATCCTGATGAATCCAATCAATTACTTCGACTGCAGTCATGTCTTGATGACATCAAAAGCTGGATGACTTTAAATTTCCTGCATCTAAATTCTGACAAGACCGAAGTTATAATCTTTGGACCAGAGTACTCAAAAAATAAACTTCTTAATCATTCACTGAATCTGGATGGCATTAACTTGGTCTCTGGTGGTAAAGTAAAAAATCTTGGTGTTATTTTTGACCAAGACATGTCATTTAAATCCCATATTAAACAGGTTTCCAGAGTTTCCTTTTTTCACCTCCGGAATATCGCCAAAATTAGAAACATTCTGTCCAGGGGTGATGCTGAAAAACTAGTCCATGCATTTGTTACTTCAAGGCTGGACTATTGTAATTCTTTACTATCAGGAAGTCCACAAAATGCAGTTCAAAGCCTTCAGCTGATCCAAAATGCTGCAGCAAGAGTTCTGATGAAAATCAACAAGAGGGATCATATTTCTCCAATTTTAGCTTCCCTTCATTGGCTTCCTGTTAAATCAAGAATAGAATTTAAAATTCTCCTTCTCACGTATAAAGCCCTTAATAACCAAGCTCCATCATATATCAGAGCTCTGATTACCCCGTATGTTCCTAACAGAGCACTTCGCTCTCAGACTGCAGGTCTGCTGGTGGTTCCTAGAGTCTCTAAAAGTAGAATGGGAGGCAGATCCTTTAGCTATCAGGCTCCTCTCCTGTGGAACCAACTCCCAGTTTTGGTCCGTGAAGCAGACACCCTGTCCACTTTTAAGACTAATCTTAAAACTTTCCTTTTTGACAAAGCTTACAGTTAGAGTGGCTCATGTTACTCTGAGCTACCTCTGTAGTTATGCTGCTATAGGCTTAGGCTGCTGGAGGACATCAGGGCCTATTTTTTTTCACTCTACTGATTTCTACTGTTCTCCAGTCTACTGTTCTCCAGATTTGCATTGCATTACATGGAAATGACTGTTGTCATTTCAGCTTTTAACTTTTTGTTCTCTCTCTTTTTTCTTCATAGTAGGTACACCTGGTCTGACGTTCTGTTGACTGTGAATTCATCCGGGGAGGACAGATCACCGACTATTACCATCTAATGTAGAACAGATTACTAGATCAATGTGTGCTTCTGTGCTTTTGTCTCTCTTGTTGTGTCTCTGCTCTGTCTTCTGTAACCCCCAGTCGGTCGAGGCAGATGACCGTTCATACTGAGCCTGGTTCTGGTTCTGCTGGAGGTTTTTCCTTCCCGTTAATGGGTGGTTTTTCTTTCCACTGTCGCTTCATGCTTGCTCAGTATGAGGGATTGCAGCAAAGCCATGGACAATGCAGACGACTCTCCCTGTGGCTCTACGCTTCTCCAGGAATGAATGCTGCTTGTCGGGACTTTGATGCAATCAACTGGTTTTCTTATATAGGAAAATTTTTTGACCAATCTGTATAATCTGACCCAATCTGTATAATATGATTGAACCTAACTTGTAAAGTGCCTTGAGATGACATGTTTCATGAATTGGCGCTATATAAATAAAATTGAAAATTGAATTGAATTAATTTTCCTAATTTTATGAGGAACCCTTCTTTGCATGACCATCTTGAGAGGAGTCCCCAGAACGAAACCAGCCTTCTTTATTTGCTTCTTTAGGTCTTTTAAGTTATTGGTTCTGATGCTGCTTCCACTAGAGATGATGGCAGGAGAGATCACGCTCTCCACCACAGACTTCTAGAAGATCCGCAACATCTAGCTGCAAACACTGAAGGCCCCGAACCTCCTTAAGAAGCACAATCTGCTCTGTCCTTTCTTGTAGACAGCTCACTGCTGCAATGCCAGTCGAGTCTGTTGTTCAGGTGAACACAGAGGTATTCATACTCCTCCATCACCTCTACTTCTTCACCCATGATGAAAATAGTGTTGGACCTATTATTGTTTCCCTTGAGCTCTACTGTCATCTCCTTGTTTTATTCATTTTCAAGATGAAACGTTTGTTTTCTCACCATGCCACAAAGCGGTCCACCAGATCCCTGTTCTCAGCTTCCTGTCCATCTCTGATCCAGCCGACGGCTGCAGAGTCATCTGTGTATTTCTGCAGACAGGAGTCTGTCTTGTATTGGAGGTCTGAGGTGTACAGAGTGAAAGGGAACGGTTAGAGTACTCCCCCCTGTGGGGCTCCTGTGCTGCAGACTACCTGGTTAGGCATGCCACCCTCCTGTTCCACAGACTGCGCTCTGTTTGTCAGGTATAGTCTCTGATCTAGGCGATTGTTGAGGCCTCCACCCGAGCCTGTCGGTGTTTCTGACAAAGCAATTCACAATGGATTACATAAAATGCACTAGAGAAATCAAAGAACGTGATCAGTGCTGCCCGCCTGCTGCTGGAGAGTGGGCGGACCACAATTTCAGGCATGCAAACAGAAACAAACACAAATCAAATCAAACAAAGTTTATGTGTGAAAACTGTAAGCCATTAAAAAGAAATTCTTGACCCATAAGTGGCAGAACCATCTGACGGCCGATCACGTGGATTTTAATGTTTCTACACTCAGCTGTTTAGGAGATGCGACCAACCTAAAAGACCCTTCAGTCTGACTGTTGATTGGAAAATTCTAAGTTCGATTGTGAACGAGAGTCGATGTGAACGGCGTACATAGACACTTCAGACACTTCCCTCTGGTAGGAGGCTGCGGTCCATCAGGACCAAAACCTCACGTCACAAGAACAGTTTTTTCCCATCTGCTACCGGCCTTATCAACAAGGCCAAGAGCCGTCCGTGACACTGGACACTGCCTCTCTCCCCCGTTCAGGACTTACAAGCTACACCAACGTAGCATCTCCAGACCTTCTGCGTTACATTAACGCACAGTCTACCGTGTATATAGCTCTGTATATATATATATATATCTATTTTGTCTGCACCATCAACACGAAGTCAAATTCCTTGTAAGTGCAAACCTACTTGGCAATAAACTTGTTTCTGATTCTGATTCTGATACTCTGGGGAGATTCTACAGAAACCAGCAAGTCGTTCCCCCCTGGGAGACACACCAGGCGAAAGCAGAGACAAATGCTAATGTTTCTATGTATAAATTGTTCATATGAAGTTGAAACTGCAGGGACTGAAAGCTTAAATTCAACAGTTTTTGAGAATTGTGGTTGTACAGGACAGAGATGTAAAATGTGTGACATCATTGGACTCCTGGATCAATGTGAGCTTCTGTGCTTTCTGTGTCTCTGCTCTGTCTTCTCTAAGCCCCAGTGGGTCGAGGCAGATGAGCGTTCACACTGAGCCTGGTTCTGGTTCTGCTGGAGGTTCTCCTCCCTGTTAAAGGGGAGTTTTCCTCTCCACTGTCGCTTCATGCATGCTCAGTATGAGGGATTGCTGCAAAGCCATCAACAATGCAGACGACTGTCCACTGTGGCTCTACGCTCTTTCAGGAGGAGTGAATGCTGCTTGGAGAGACTTGATGCAACCTGCTGGGTTTCCTTAGAGAGGAAACTTTCTGACCAACCTGGAGGATCTGACGGAGTCTGACTTTGCAAAGTGAGATGACACGATGTTAATTGGTGCTATATAAATAAAATTAATAGTTAATAATCTTTGCATTTTTCACATTTTATCGTGTAAAAACCAAAATGGTCACCGTGTTCTGTTGGGATTGTTTATGGTAGACCAACTCATAGCAGTACTGTACATTAGTATGAAATGGCAGGGAAAGGATACATGATTGTTAAAACTTTTTCAAACTAAAAAGCTAATAAGGTCTGGTGTGCATTTCTAATGAGCTCCAGGGTTTCATAATTTGAAGAACCACCTTTCACAGCAGCCTCAGCTACAAGTCCTTTTAGGGTAAGTTGTCGGCATCTAGAGGCGGAAAATGTTCCCCATTCTTTACAGAAAAACAGCTCTGGCTGAGTCAGATGTGATGGAGGATGTTTGTGAACATAAATTTAGAAGTGCTGCATCCGATTCCCAATTCGATTTAGAGTTGGACTTTGACTGGGCCATTCTGTCACATCAGTAGTCTCCAGTCCAAACCGTTCTAATGTAGCTTTGGTTGATTGTTTATGGATGTTGTCCTGCTGCTGTCTGCTGTGTTTAGCAAGTTCATTTCTGCCCGGACTTTATTGCCATCCATCCTTGCATCAACTCTGACCAGCTGGTCGCTGGATAAGATGGTGCCACTGCCATGTTTCACCATGGGGAGGGTATGTTCAAGGTGTTAGGTTTCTGCAATACAGCTTTTAGCGTGTGGAGCAAAATGTTTCAGTCTGGTTTTATCCGACCATAGCATGTTCTTCAACAAGTTTGCTGTGACCCCAGTAAGTGTTCATTATAAACTTATCAAAATAATGTTGTCTGAGAAAGATGAAGGTAGATGATGCTGTTCTTTTAGGGTCTGTGGTAGTGGCAGCGTCATGCTGTGGGGATACGTTTCTTCAGCAGGAACGGAGAAGCTGGTCAAAGTTTATGGGACGATTGATAGGGTAAAATACAAGACAACCATGGGAAAAAAAACTTAACGGCTGCAAAAACCATAATAAAATCCCAACGAAATATATTTAAATCTGTGAGTGACAGAATTCGGGAAAAGTTTAATGGGTGTAAATACTTTGGAAGGCACTGTAAGTCTCAGGGTCAAGAAGCCAGAATTTAAACATACTTTCTGAAAAACAAGTAAGTTCATCCTTGCCTCTTCATCCCCCGCCGTTACTCATTTATTGATGTACGTGGGAACATGAGGCCTGAGCTATTCAGCAAAGAATCAAAACAAGACCTAAATTATACGTCGTGAGCTGCAGCTGCAGAGGAGCTGCGATGCCCACAAACCAAGTGCCCACTCATCTGACCACGCTCTCTTTTCATTCCACCACGCTGCCTTAGAAACAGAACCACCCACAGACTGAACACAGTAAACTGGGCAAGGCGTCCAACATTACATAATTCTGAGCTTTTATGTAACAAGGCCAAGTCAGTCAGTTGGAAACACTATTTCCTTTTACAGGATGGATAGATGGGTGGTGTGTGCGTGACTGCAGAAGCTCCTTATTGGTACCTCTCTGACAAAAACCGGTGCAGATGGCTTCTCACAGCTGGCCGGGGTTCAAGGTACCAAGTTATGTGCCACAGCAGGTCCAGATGGACTCAGCATTTCGGATTCACCTTTTTCAAATGTTGAATAAAATGCATGTGTAGAGCAATAAAGACTGGACGGAAAGATATCTGTATGATTCAAATGTGAGACAAACAAACTAAATCTAGGGGGAAACTTAACAACAGAAAAACTAAATTACTGTATTTTTTGGACTATAAGGTGCACTTAAAATTCTTAAATCTTCTAAAAAATTGACGGTGCGCCTTATAATCCGGTGTGCCTTTTATATGATCACCGTTGTTCTTAATGACTGATTTTATGTGGTACAATGTGCTCAAAAATCTGTTAAAATGTGTAAGTACGACTTTGGTTAGCAACGAAGCCGCTCCACTCAATGAATATTAGGAGCATTACGGTACATTGTGTCACTACCTGATAGGACCCCTGAGCTGTCTACAAGACCGCCTGACTGTAATGTCTAACCTAGAAGTGCATTCATGTAAGGATGCCCTCGCCCGGATTATGGACTAACAACAATAAAAAAAAATTAAAAAAGTAAATAAACAGATGTTATTCGACTACAACGGTTATAATAATGTGTTTAAATGTAGTTTTCCAATGATTTTGCGCAGAATTTCATTCATGCTTTTTTATGGAGCCACATTTACCCAGTCAAAAATACATTCATACACAAATGCTTAGATTGGGTGGGCAAATTGGGGTTAAGCGCCTTGCAAAGGGGTAGCTTGACAGGGGGTAACTGGACTCAAACCCACAACCTTCCAATTGCAAGACAACCATGCTACCCACCAAGCTACAATCATCCTAACAGAGCATAACATGTAGTGATCCTTTGGTATCCATGCATCCATGTCTCTGTTTTTCACAACCCGAAACGTTTCAGAGAAACAAAAACCGCTTTTCCTGAAGGCAAAGGAAGCTGTGGTTCCCTTCTTTCAGCAAGCTGACCGGCAATGTGCAGCAGCATGACAGGGAGGGGGAGATATGGCTTTCCCGTGCCTCACAGCGCTTTTTAGAAAGACTACAAATCACAGAAACAATATATGATGAGAATTATTTTGTGGTTTTGAAACATACAAAAAAATAACTTTAAGTACCTTGATAACAATACCCAGCCGAAGCAAAGACAACCCGTAATCTGCAAACGTTTCAAACAGAGAGGTTGGATCGAGAGACCCGGCAGTTTTTCTTCTCGATGTATTTCTGCATTGTTGAGTGGCAGAAATACGTCGGGAAGAAAAGCTGTCACGTTTACGTTGGGCACACATGCGCACTCGGGTCAGATAGCAAAAAAGAAAGAAAGAAAAGATGTCAGCTTAGAGTGGCTACAGAGGGAAACTGCTTATAAATCCTCTTTTGTTTAAATGGTTTAGACCACTGAACATAGGTGGGGGAAAGTCATTCTTTCTGAAGTAACAAGTAAGTCTCAAGTCTGTCGGCCACAAGTCATGACTAACAAATCCAAGTCCAGTCCTACGGTTGATTATTAACAGGTCATAATGAGCTACCATGAAACAATACAATGATAAAAAAAAACGTAAACAAGTGTTTGTTTGAATATCACAAACATCTAAAGAAGGTTTTCAGCCCTGCTTTGGACCTGCGACTTGCTCTGGGTGTACTCCACCGGTGGCTTGCTGCCAGCTGGGATAGGCATCCTAACCCAGCTTTTGATTTTAATGAGAGCATTAAGTCTTGAAAAAGAAAGACGTTCAAGTCAATTTGGAGCCACAGGTCCTTTCTAATAAAACCAAATCAGGTCTTAAGTCATCAAATCTGTGACTCGAGTTTAACTTCAGTCAAGTCATCAAGTCAAAATTAGCACATCTGTAATTTAAGTACTTTCTTTAACATTGAATAGGACATATCATACAAAACCCACTTTTTTAGCCCTTAAATCCATTTTGTGGTGTACTTGGAGTCTTTACTGGAGAAAATATCTTTATATTCTTTTTAGGTCATATTTTTCAAGCCCTTCGGTTTTCTCTGTGTTCTATTATCTGGTTTGAACCATTACGTCACAGTATTTGCTGCAGGGCTGCTAAACAAGGTCATTAACCTCCAGCTTACCAGTTTCCTAAATCCGTCATTTTAATTCTTCACTGCAGTTTTGTAGTGCAAGTTTAAGGACGCCGAAGCTACAAGTGGATAAGTCAAAATGTTCGGTTGGGTGTATTAACCCACAGAATTTATTACACCGTCCCCTAATAGACTACAAAAATGGCCGGACAGCTTTGAGTGGAACAACCTGGAGGGGGGCGGGCTGTCAAGTGCCTCCTTTAGATTTAAAGAGACGGTACCAAAAGAAGTTGCTCTCAGACGCTCCTCAGAGCAGGGGTAAATAGGGGGAACGTGGAGGTAAATTAACGACAAATTCAGACCAAAGCATTGCAGTTTCACTTTATATAGATCACAGTTGAATGATTTCGATGTGAATAGGAAGAATTGTAAAGCATGATACATCCCCTTTAAAGATAATCTGTTGGGATAACAGTATCATACCAGCTGTGTTGGTGTTCAAACCCGGTGTTGAGTTACTTTATGATGAGCAGTTTATGTCGAAAAATGCTGCAGATTCATCTTCCTCGAGGACAGCAGAGAGCAATAAACATCGGCTGGGCCCATCAGTCTCAGACGCACTGCCACAGTGATGTGATATTACAGCTCACACATAATGGAGACATAAACACCATCCCAGTGAACTGTCACCATCTTTCTGTCATCAATGATGCCAAGATGTCCATGTCCACATGTTTTACTGACAGTATGATGATGTTTTTCTGAAATACTGTGTTAGTTTATGCTAACCCTCCAAAAAGAAACATTTACCAGACGTCTTGGGAACCATCCGGATGTTTTGGGTAAATGTGGGGTGAGTCTTTGGCTTCTGTTTGGTCAGCAGTGGTGTTGTCCCATTGAGGCCGTGTCTGCCTAATCTCTCCCTGTTATAGTTGAATCATGAAGTCAGACCTTAGCTAGGGCTGGTCAGACAGGCAGCTCTTTAGATGTTTCTTTTTGCTTGTTTTGTGTTTCTTAGATTAGTCGTTTTGGAGTCGTTTTGATATCTAGCCACTCCTGGAAAGGTCCACCAGTGTTTCATGTTTCTCCGTTTTTACTGTGTAATAATGGCTCTGCAGTCCTTTCCAGACTGGGAGAAGAAATGGACTTTATCTCTCATGATTTGCTGCTTTTTTATATCTCTTAACCGACTTCCTGTTGTTATACAGGTACTATCAAATGATTTCTTAGATCAGGCACAAATTAAGTTAATCGCAGGTAATTGACTATTAAACAAGGAGAGCAACTACTTCTTCTATCAGTTCCAGGTTAGTTTTGATAGCACGTGACATCAAATCATGTGTTTTCGGAATTTGTCGGGCTGGAGTTTTGCTATGAATGTTTTGAAATTTTTTAAAAATAAACATATTTGAGTAAAAAAGAGTTCTCTAAAGTTCAGGTTGCAAAGTATTATTTTAACAGCAGAAATAATGTACCACTACTTTTCTGCACGGCATGATTTTAGGCAACACAGGCAGAGCAATGTTTAAAGTTTCTTTCAGCTCAGCTGTTCAAGTGTTTTATTTATTTAGCATCATTTGCACATCAGAAGCCCCATGGCTTAGATAATCGGCTGAACAATGAAGATAATCAAGCTTATCTTTAACCATTAGCAGTAAAACCTGCAACAGTTAAAGGACAATCTGTACATTTTAAGATGTATTCGTGCTTTTTCTTTTTTGTTTAATTCTGCAGCCCGGTTTTGATATCCTGGGAAGAGGTTTTATTTGGCCTATTAGAAAAAGAGTCATGGTAGCAAAATGTCTGTGGTTATACTGCTTAAGGAAATTGGTACAATTAGCCTTTAAAAAACCATGAAACACATGTTTGAAACTGCATCACGTGAGAAATTCATAGGAACAGATGAGGGTTTTTGACATTTTTTTCCTCTCGCAAATGATCCCAATGTGCCACTTGCTGTAGCTCTGTTTGACCCAGATCAGACCTCCGATAGCTGCTGCCAGATAAAATCTGAGACCTCTGCAGTGTTTTCCAAGCATGGGAGGAGGAGAAGGAACGTTGCTCTTTTCAGAGAATGAAAGCAAGCCTCTCTCACGCCTGCTGCTAAATTGCCCAAAGGACGTGAGTGATTGATTGTTGTTGCAGTCTTTAAGGCAGCGTTCAGGGAATAGATGCTACAATCAGGGTAGAATGCTGAGAAAATACTTTCTCCAGCAAAAAATAAATAAATCAAGAAAAACAATCTCGTTTCTGGAAAGAGACACTTTATACGACACAACAGCAGCTTAACGTTTAAACTTTAATCCTTTATCTCAACGGTAAAGCGCAAGCCAAGAATCTGACGCTTTTCCGCGTGGCTTCCAAACATAAGCAGCGTGGAAAAGAAAACGTTGGTTCCCTTCTTATCTGGATTTCTTTGAGAACACATTTCATCGCATTAGCTTGAAACTGTGTAAAAAAAACTTTCTACTTTTAACTGTGTTTTGTTTGATCCATTAAAAGAGGAAACTCTTTATTCTATAGTGAAGGCTCTATAGTTCATCATTACATTAAATGTTTTTTCAAGCATTATTTTTTTGTTTCATTAAAAAACGTAACTATACATAGGTTCAAAATAAAATCTACCTACCCAGTTTCCACCGTTTAACTCGTAGTGTCTTTTTCCACCTGCTCCCGTTATTCTCTGTGTTCTCTCTTTTTTTTTTTTTGATTCTTTGCTGCCTGTGATTACTTATTTATAAAATTCTCCCTGCACTTCACTCTACCTGCCGACTGCCAGTTGCTCTGCAACTGAGTCCTCAGCTCATCATCAATAAATAACAGTCACGTATGTAGCTATGGTTCTGTGAACTGGTCTTGTCCATGTCCTAAGAAGGAGACTTACACAACTTAAATACCTGATAAAATAATTATAAATAACATCATACTAAATCTTAAATTGAGCTTTAAATATACAGAGTTAAACTTTTCGTCTAGAATATGCAGTTCTGGATTTGTGTTTTTTTCTCTTGCTCATCTCTCAGCATTTCTTCTTCTCTCGTCAGGGAATTACAGCTTGACAAGCCCCCTTTTTAGTGAGCCAGGGGACGTCACTGTGTCTCTGCAGGAAGCATAATTAGCCTCATCTTCCTCCGTTCGTCGTCTCCTTCACACAGCCCTCGATCCTGCCTATGGCGATGTTTGTAAATTAGCTCTCCTCACTGTGACCCGGTTATTCTGGTAGGAAAGCTCATCCATGACTTGCCTACATAACGAAGAGTTCAGCTCTTGTTCTGGGAGAGATTCACATGCCATAGTGCCCTAATTTTTTTTCAGCTTCCTCAATGTCACTCTCCAAGAAATTCTGCAACTCTCACACTGCAAAAAGGGAACTAAATGTAAGTAAAATATTCTTGAAATTAATGTAATTGTGCTTGATTTGAGCAGGTAAATAAGATTATCTGCTAATGGAATAACATTTATTTACCTAAAATAGGAGAAACGCATCTAAATCATCTTATTTAAAGTGCAGTACATCCGTCCGTCCGTCTTCTTCCGCTTATCCAGGGTCGGGTCGCGGGGGTAGCCGCTTCAGTAGGGAGGCCCAGACGTCCCTCTCCCCGGCCACTTGGTCCAGCTCCTCCGGAGGAATCCCAAGGCGTTCCCAGGCCAGCCGGGAGACATAGTCCCTCCAGCGTGTCCTGGGTCTCCCCCTGGGTCTCCTCCCGGTGGGACGTGCCCGGAACACCTCACCAGGGAGGCGTCCAGGAGGCATCCTAACCAGATGCCCGAGCCACCTCAACTGGCTCCTCTGGACGTGGAGGAGCAGCGGCTCTACTCTGAGTCCTCCCCGGATGACTGAGCTCCTCACCCTATCTCTAAGGGAGAGCCCAGACACACTACGGAGAAAACTCATTTCAGCCGCTTGTATCCGGGATCTCGTTCTTTCGGTCACGACCCAAAGTTCGTGACCATAGATGAGGGTAGGAACATAGATCGACCGGTAAATCGAGAGCTTCGCGTTTTGGCTCAGCTCTCTCTTCACCACAACGGATCGGTACAGCGCCCGCTTCACAGCAGACGCTGCACCAATCCGCCTGTCGATCTCCCGCTCCATCTTCCCCTCATTCGTGAACAAGACCCCAAGATACTTGAACTCCTCCACTAGGGGCAGCACATCCTCCCCAACCCGGAGAAGGCACTCTACCCTTTTCCGGTTCAAGACCATGGTCTCGGATTTGGAGGCACTGATTTTCATCCCGGCCGCTTCGCACTCAGCTACGAACCGCTCCAGTGAGAGCTGTAGATCACGCCCTGATGAAGCCAATAGGACCCCGTCATCCGCGAATAGCAGAGACGCAATCCTAAGGCCACCAAAACGGATCCCCTCAACACCTTGGCTGCGCCTAGAAATTCTGTCCATAAACGTTATGAACAGAATCGGTGACAAAGGGCAACCTTGGCGGAGTCCAACTCTCACCAGAAAACGAGTCCGACTTACTGCCGGCAATGCGGACCAGACTCCGACACCCGTCGTACAGAGACCTGACAGCCCTTATTAAAGGGTCCGGTACTCCATACTCCCGGAGTACCCCCCACAGGATCCCTCGGGGGACACGGTCGAATGCCTTCTCCAGATCCACAAAGCACATGTAGACTGGTTGGGCAAACTCCCATGCCCCCTCAAGAATCCTGCTGAGGGTGTAGAGCTGGTCCAGTGTTCCACGGCCAGGACGAAAACCACACTGCTCTTCCTGAATCCGAGATTCGACTCTCCGACGGACCCTCCTTTCCAGAACCCCTGAATAGACCTTACCAGGGAGGCTTAAGAGTGTGATTCCTCTGTAGTTGGAACACACCCTCCGGTCCCCCTTTTTAAATAGGGGGACCACCACCCCAGTCTGCCAATCCAGGGGAACTGCCCCCGATGTCCACGCAATGCTGCAGAGCCGCGTTAACCAACACAGCCCCACAACATCCAGAACCTTAAGGTACTCAGGGCGAATCTCATCCACCCCCGGGGCCTTGCCACCGAGGAGCTTTTTAACAACCTCAGCAACCTCAGCACCAGAGATGGGAGAACCCGACCCAGAGTCCTCAGGCTCTGCTTCCGCAATGGAAGACGTGTTGGTGGGATTAAGGAGGTCTTCGAAGTATTCCGCCCACCGAAACACGACGTCCCGAATCGAGGTCAGCAGCACATCACCCCCACTGTAAACAGTGCAGTACATCTAATTATCTTATTTTAGGGTCAAAATACTCATTCCATTAGCAGAGAATCTTATCAACCTGCTCAAATCAAGGACAAATATACTAATTTCAAGAGAATTTTACTTACCTTTAGTTCCCTTTTTGCAGTGCCTAAGTAATCTGCTGAAGTATCCAGGAGGTTCATGCGGACTGGGGTGACTCTTTTAAAAAAGAGTGGAGAACATGGACACCTATCATGGAAAAATCTTAATTCCTTTATGCGATTTGAATTTTTAACAAATGTTTATGCCTCTTGTGGAACTGATCAAAACTGAGCCTTGGCAAGGTATGATACAGTTTCAAAAGGTTATTGGTTCAAAACCCCTAAAACTTTGTCACGGGTGTATAAAACATAGAGTACCTCTCCCCCTCCTCCTTCAGTTCCTGTAGTCTGTCAGTCAGCAGTATATCATGGTCAAACACAGAAGAGTCCCCTGAAACACTATCCATGCAAAACAACAAATACTCTTATGGCATTGAGACAAGATGGGTAACTGCTTGGAGTAAGATGTTTACATCAACCTTGAAGGACTACTAAACAAGCTACAGCAGGGTCACTATCACAGCTAATATCGTTCTCGAACATGTCAACTAATAGTTCTCCAAAATACTCTTATTGACGGTGTCACTTCCTCATTGCGTTTTGCATTAGACAATGTAGCTGCCCTTGAAAAAGAATGTGATTATTCACAGGAAGCTGGCTCCCTGGTTTAATTTAGAGCTGCGTTTTTGGAAGCACAATGTTAGGAAATTGGAGAGAAAATGGCGCTCTACACACCTTGAGGAAACAGTCTACTGAGGTATAAAAAGACCCTTCACAGAGTTAGAGTGGCATATTTTTCATCATTAATTGAGGAGAATAAAAATAATCCTAGATTTCTCTTCAGTACAGTTGCCAAACTTACCCAGAGCCACAGCTCTGTTGATCCATCCATTCCCTTAGCTCTTAGCAGTAATGACTTTATGGGATTCTTCATAAATAAAATTGATTCCATTAAAAATAAAATAATTGGCATCCTCCCAAACATGATTACCTCGTCCTCAGTAAGTGAGGCAGCGTTGGAGGAATCTTTAGAACCTGCGCAGTGTTTGAATTGTTTAAAAGCAGTAGAGCTTTCTGAGCTATCTAAAATATTAGCTTCATCTAAACCTTCTACCTGTATGTTAGACCCAATCCCAACCAAGTTGTTTAAGGAGGTATTCCCTTTGATCAGTGGTCCTATTTTAGACATGATTAATCTATCCTTAGTAAATGGATATGTACCACAGGCTTTTAAAGTAGCTGTTATTAAACCTTTACTTAAGGAACCATCTCTTGATCAAGATGGCTTAATAAATTAGAGACCTATATCTAATCTTCTTTTCCTATATAAAAGTCTTGAGAAAGTAGTTGCTAATCAACTATGTGAACATTTACAAAGTAATGACCTATTTGAAGAGTTTCAGTCAGGCTTCAGAGCTCATCATAGCACTGAAACAGCTCTGGTGAAGGTCACTAATGATATTCTCATGGCCTCAGATAATGGACTTGTGTCTGTACTTGTCCTGTTAGATCTGAGTGCTGCATTTGATACAGTTGATCACAATATTCTCCTAGACAGACTTGAACATACTGTAGGTATCAAGGGGAAAGCATTAGGCTTGTTTAAATCTGATCTGTCCGATAGATTCCAGTTTGTTCACGTTAATAATAAATCTTCTTCAAACTCTAGAGTCACTTGTGGAGTACCACAGGGTTCAGTCCTTGGACCAATTCTCATTACTATATATATATGCTTAGGATTTGCAAAATGATCAGACAGCATGGGATTAATTTCCACTGTTATGCTGATGACACTCAGCTATATTTATCCATAAATCCTGATGAATCCAATCAATTACTTCGACTACAGGCATGTGTTGATGACATCAAAACCTGGATGAGTTTAGATTTAAATTCCGACAACACTGAAGTTGTCATTTTTGGACTAGAATCCTTAAAAAATAAACGTGTTAATCAATCACTTAATCTAGATAGCACTAAATTGGACTCCGGTGATAAAGTAAAAAAAAAGAACGTGGTATTTTTTTTCTTTTACCAAGTGATGTCATTTGAAATGTAATTAATATAATGTCTTTATCTGTTCCCCATGGGGGAAATTTTGTTTTAGTACAGCTCATCAAGAGACAACATACATGGGTAGACGGAAGACTGCGTCCGCAGCCTTGCCAGGCGCCACCTTCTTGCAGTGTGGAGAAAGGAATACATTAGGATGGTTGAGGGGAAAAAGAGTTCATAACTCACAATGTCTCTCTGACAGCTCAAGCAATTCAAGCCTCAGCACAAAAAAGCAAACATACAAACAACATCATATTTCAAGTGGGAGAATTTTCGGGTGGGGTGGGGCAATCAAGTCCAGTACCCCAAGTGAGTTGTGCTTATGCATGCATCCGACCTAGGTTCCTGTCCTAGGGGGAAAAAACAGTCAGACATAGCGAATGCGGTGAGCCCCATGGGATGTATTTATCGGCATGTTCGTGTGTGTGTATGTGTGCATGTCAGTATGGGCCCATGACTCTCCCCCCCAGCTATAGTCTTAGATGGTACATTATCAGTAGTTCAAGAAGGGCCGGTTTGAGATCACAGGTGTCATGACCGGGTCTGGGCAGGGGTTGAGCGTCTTACAGCATGCAAACAGAGAGCCAAGCAGGACAGGTCCGGTTAGGAGAGGTGTAGAGAAGCAGGAAGAGAATCCCATATTAAACAGGTTTCAAGAGTTTTCTCTTTTCATCTCCGGAATATTGCCAAAAATTTGTCCAGGAGTGATGCTGAAAAACTAGTCCATGTATTTGTTACTTCAAGGCTGGACAGGAAGTCCACAAAATGTAGATAAAAGCCTTCAGCTGATACAAAATGCTGCAGCTAGAGTTCTGATGAAAATCAACAAGAGGGATCATATTTCTCCTATTTTAACTTCCCTTCATTGGTTTACTGTTAAATCAAAAATAGAATTTAAAATTATTCTTAACACATATAAAGCCCTCAATAATCAAGCTCCACCATATATCAGAGCTCTGATTACCCCGTATGTTCCTAACAGAGCACTTCGCTCTCAGACTGCAGGTCTGCTGGTGGTTCCTAGAGTCTCTAAAAGTAGAATGGGAGGCAGATCCTTTAGCTATCAGGCTCCTGTCCTGTGGAACCAACTCCCAGTTTTGGTCCGTGAGGCAGACACCCCGTCTACTTTTACGACTAGGCTTAAAACTTTCCTTTTTGACAATGTTTATAGTTAGAGTGGCTTAGGTTACCCTGAGCTATCTCTGTAGTTATGCTGCTATAGGCTCAAGCTTGTTATATACTCCACAAGATCAAAGAGTTTCTGTCTCGTACTTGGGGTGGGAAGATCACGAAGAACGTTTGTTGCGGCTCTATCTATTCATACTGCATGAGACGCTCAGCTGCAGAAGTTAGCCCAACGTCACTGAAGATCGGGGAGGGGGGCCAAGGAGAGCTTAAAGTTGAGTAGCTCTCTTGAAAGACTGTAAACATCGAGGGTGTGCAGTACTACGGGGGTTGGACTGCAAGTGAGTGAAATTAGCATGTTCGACCACTTAAACCACCTGAGTTGAACTACAGGATTAGAGTTTGACAGATGTGTGAGACATTTCCGCTTTTCCAACCTAAATATGGGCATCTAAATCCTGTCCAATCACATTACAGCAGTCGGACGCCATGTGAGAAAAATGTTCTGCCCTAAAGTTGTGTCGAGACAAAGCAGGGAGACCATACAAGACAGGGCTGAGAGACCAAATTGACTAAATTCACTGCGGGAGCGAGACAAATTCTTTCGGTTCTCTTCAAGTATGTAGTAGCCTTTCGGCTGCTGGAGGACATCAGGGTCTATTTCTCTCACTGCTGAGTTCTCCTACTGTTCTCCAATTTGCATTATTTGTTGTTATTTCAACTTTTAAATTTATATTTTCTCTGCATTTTTTCTCTTCATAGAAGGTACACCTGGTCTGGCGTTCTGTTAGCTGTGACATCATCCAGGGGAGGCAGATCATCCTCTATCACCATCTAACATAGAAAGTACTCCTGGATCAATGTGCGCTTCTGTGCTTCCTGTGTCTCTGCTCTGTCTTCTCTAAGCCCCAGTGGGTCGAGGCAGATGAGCGTTCACACTGAGCCTGGTTCTGGTTCTGCTGGAGGTTCTCCTCCCTGTTAAAGGGGAGTTTTCCTCTCCACTGTCGCTTCATGCATGCTCAGTATGAGGGATTGCTGCAAAGCCATCAACAATGCAGACGACTGTCCACTGTGGCTCTACGCTCTTTCAGGAGGAGTGAATGCTGCTTGGAGAGACTTGATGCAACCTGCTGGGTTTCCTTAGAGAGGAAACTTTCTGACCAATCTCTCTGGAAGATTGGATTGAATTTGACTTTGTAAAGAGCCTTGAGATGACATGTGTTGTGAATTGGGGCTATATAAATAAAATTGAATTGAATAAAAAAAAATCTCTTATAGCACTGACCCCAGCTTCAGTCCAAACCTTGTGATTTTTTTCTCACAAACTGTTTAATTCACTTTGCTTCACAATCTTCGTGTGGCTGTCTATTGGTCACAACATAAAATTTCAGTATTTAAAATCCACTTTTAATGGGCTTAAAATCTGTGGAACTGAATTTTGGGTTTTCATTTGCTGCAAGCAACAGTCAAAAGCAACAGAAGAGCGGTCATGAAGTGCATCCTTCCGTGTTTAGTAAATCTATATAGCATACAAGATTCCTTTTCTAAACTGCTTAACTAATATAAATTAACTTTTCATTAATATTTTAATTAATTGAGCTGCAGCTGCAGTTCTGGCAGAAAAAACATCTCTCTGGGGATCCTGATGGTTTTATGAATTTAATTGTCATAATGCCTGTGCAAATTCTCGGTTTTCCAGCTCATGTAAAACAGCAAACAGGCTTAAATCGGTAGCAAGCGGATGTTTGCTCAAATATTCTGTATGAATTGTCATAAAAAAGTGTCCAACTGAATGAATATTTATTGACAGTCAGTTCAAGTCATGGTTTTAGTGCTGTTTATCCGAATCATCCTGCCTCTTTGTCGGTTCCTATGCATGAAATACCAAGTTAAGCTCAACAGGTTAGGTGAATGTATTAAGATTGTATAAATATTTGTTTTAATACCATAAAGATTGAACATTCAACCTGGTGAAATGATCCGAGCAAAGCTTAGAAAACATCCTATGATAACAGATTAAATCAGAGGTAATGTGTTTTTTTAGGGTCAGTAAAAACACAGGGAGATATTTTTAATGGAATTGTTCAACAAGGCAAATAAAAGTCTTGTCTCAGTCTCCAGCTGATAAATGCAGAATCACAGAGGGATATTTGGCCAGAGTGCAATTTTACTCTGAATGCTTACCTTCCTGTCATCCAAGATTTGAAAAGAATGGGAATTATTTTCTAATCCTAAACCTTTTTGAACAGATTTTGTTTTAAATAAAACATTTAAAATGTTCTACAGTTATGACTGTCTGGATGAATTATTTCAGGAATAAAGAGCTGCTCCTTTAAGACAGACGAACCTTTGCAGGATGAGTATTTCCACCTTCCTCCTTGAACCTGACTGAGTGTTATGCATGCTGAACATCACATGCTGCGCAGGGTGATCGGTGGTCGGCTCTTCAAAAGCAGAAATGATTGCACTTAAACCCGACAGCAGGAGGTTTAATGTGGCCTTTGCAGATCAAACATCCACAGCTGCCTCCGGGCGTCGGGTACGCTGTAGCGTGGCATTTTAAACTCACCCAGCGAGGCATGAATATGAAGCCGTGCGCCCTTGCAAAACGGACATACTCGGGTCTGAATGCAGGAAGAATAAAGCAAGAGGGCAGTGGTAGCCCCGAAGTTAGAAGAACAGGCTGGTGTCACTGAAAGAATCTGAAAATATTATTTTAATTTTAAAGTGCTTTATTTGCTATGTTATGCTAGTTGTTTTGGGATTTAAATGAGGGTAAATGGTGCAAACAGGAAAGCAGAAATGCTTCAGCAACCTTCTGTGGATGGTGAGAGGGCAAACAAGTCTGCAGACGGTTGATGATTATATCCTGTGTGTGAAATAATGCAGAACACTATTAATATCATGTGTTTACAAAGTGAGATTTAAAGGCTCTGACAGCTGGTGGAGGCCGGTCGACATGCCTGGAGTTGCAGCCATTTGTTCGCAGTGTTAAGTCTGACGGGGGATTTGATTTACACGTTCCACTCTGTCATAAACAGAGGCCTTTCCTCCACCCTCTCCGTGCCCTCTGTCAGCCACATGTCTTACGTAACTCGTCTTATCAGTCAGGACCTCTGACATCTTCACGTCTCGCAGCAGTTCTCGAGATGTGAGGAGGAGGATCATGATGAAGTACGACCAGGCTGTCCACCGTCCATGCGTCCCATTAAAGGGTCACTCGTTACATAACCGATGTCTTGAACTTGATCCTGATCAGCTTATATAACATTTGTTTTCTCCTGGGGCGTGAGTTAGGTCCTCACGCCTACGTGTCATGTTTGGATTTCAGCGTGTCACATCGCGATGGAGGTTTAGCATAGATCTAACAGATTATCTTCGGTTTTACGGCAGTAGGCGTTGTGTAACTGATTTCTCTTTAAAATGGTCAAACGTTATCTTTTTATTCCATCTGTTTACAGAAATAACATAAGTTTTAAAGGTTTTCAGGTCAGTGTGCCTTAATTCGGCACAAAATGCGTCACTCTGCAAACTCCTACATTATGTGAACCCTTGGCTTTACATCATTCCAAAAGCTTACACAGAAAATAACCTTTAACATGCGAAACCCGGCAGAACTGGGTCATCCTGTATTATCTAGTTGCATAATACAACATCCCATGTTCATAGAGCCAGATTATGACACCCAGAATTAGCACACCCCAGCAACCCAGTTCACATTGTACCCAGCCTCAATATCTGTCTGGAAAAACACATGGAGGACCCCACCCCCCACCCCCCCTCCATTTACCCCCAGGCCTGTCCCCAAAAAGGTGCCCTTTGGAGTCCCTGCCCCTGAAAACACAGCTCCAAGGATCGCAGAGGCATTCAAATACCTTCATTACATTGACGTTGTTATTCTGTAAAGATTGGCCAAGCTTAGCCTTAAAAATGAAATGCAGAACGTTGACATGTAGGGTGTAGCTCTGACTACACTGACTGCTCCATTGTGTCAAAAGTTGTCAGCTGAGATGGTTCAAGTCCCTAATCAGGAGCCTTCTGGGAGTCTAGCCTTACATCTCCTCTGGGCACGTTCTTGTGGAAGAAGACCCCCAGGGTGAATCTAGAACTTGCTGGAGGGAACATGTAACCTTTTTGGCCTTGGAATGACTCAAGATCCTAGAATTAGAAAGTGGAGTAGGAGAAAAGAAAAAATAGGTGGATGGATGGATGGATGGATGGATGGATGGATGGATGGATGGATGGATGGAAACTATAATGAAACTATATCTGTCACATGTGATCATCACTTTCATTTAGAAAAGTGGGAGCCCATGTTTTTGTTTTAGACAATGCAAAGTGCTTTACATGATTAAAACGTAGGAAAATAAAAATAAAGGTGTCAGGATTCTGCAGGCAGTGCTGTGCAGATTTTTGTCAGTGTTGCCTGCTCTGTTTCTCTCCCTTTCCACAGGTGATTGTAGTTGACAGGTGGGCGGAGCGCACACCTGCGGCTCGTTCAGCGTCATCAAAGCAGGGCTCAGACAGCTGGAGGACACCAGAGTGTAAACATTGTGTGGTACACCTCAGTGGCCACTGTCTCATGACAGCTTACCATTTTCCCAGCGCTAATTCCTGTTTCCTGTCTCTCTCAGGTTGCCTCTCCAAGCGTCCCTTCGTGATCTGACGTCTCAAGTCAAGCCTCTGTACTCACACTGTTCTGGATCCCATTCCAGAACCTTCCTTGTGCTCCCTTGGTGTTACCAAGCCGGGCTGAGAACTCCACCAGATTCCCCTGGTTCCTCCAGCTGCTCACTGACCAGTGCTCCCTGCATCGGTGCTGCTCGGACCCCGCCTTAGCTCCATCTGCCCGCTCACCTGTCGCTCAGTCACCTGGTTCCACCTTAGAGGAGAGTTCAGCCGAATCCGTCTCTCAACTCCACTCCCCCCGGCTAGGCTTTCCGAACCTGGCGGTTATTGGTCCCGGTTTCACGTCGCTGTCAGACGCTCGTTTAGCGAGCCTACCTTCATCTCTGTTCCTCCGTTTCATAATAAACATCTTAAACTGCTTTCTGCCTCCTGACTGTGTTCTGCATGTGGGCCAAACACCTTAAAACCATGACAAAGTAAGTTAGAATAAAATGTAGAAAAAATTAAACAAAATAAAACATGGTGGAAAATAGAAAATATTAAAAACAGTTGGACTACAAACTTAAACTTATGTTTCAGTACAACAGTTTAACTAGAACAGTTAAAGGCAATCCTAAACAAATGTGTTTTTAATCTTGATTTAAAGGAACTCAGGCTTTCAGCACTTTTACAGTTTTCTGGAAGTTTGTTCCAGATAAGTGGAGCATAGGAACTAAATGCTGCTGGTAAGACAGAACATTCGAAAGATGATGGTACTAAAGCACTCCATACCAAACCAATGCAAGGATGGCTGGTTCGCCCTGGAACTGAATCACCAGGGCCCCGTTCTTCGTACGTTGCTTAAAACATCAGAGATCAAATGAGACATCCAAGATAATATCATCGTGCTAATCATGATCCGGCTAATTGGGTTCTTCGAACACACCTGTTGTTTATGACTAGTATCGCTGGATTGAGTTATCTGAGATAACTGCGCGTTCATGTATCGGTTTAAAAGGGGAAATGTGTCGATAGTAGAAACAATGATCAGCAACGCTGCTATTGGCTGTTCAGCATGGCCAAAGAACGCCCACAGTTTTTCTCCCAAGCAGAACAAGAGCTTTTAATGGAAGGTTATGCCGAATTTGAGTCATTAATCAAAACGACAGGGGATTTACACAGTAGTTACAAAAAAGTTACTGGAATATTACAAGCAATAGTGAATTAAAGAGTTTTAAACAACTTCAAGATAACTATAACCTGGAAAAATGTGATTTCTTTAGATACCTTCAGCTAAGATACCATTACAATAAAAATATAAAATTTTTGGAGGAGGATGAGACAGGTATACTTAAAATCTTATTAGATTCCAGCAACGGAAGACCTCCCAAAAAAAACAATATCCAAACTATACTCATGTCTACGGAGCCCTAGAGGGGTCATCGCAAAATGTTTTGCATGTTGAGAGAATGTGCGCTCGTTTAACTAAATTGTGCTCTCGTTTAACTATATTGTGCACTCGTTTTACTAAATCGTACGCTCGTTTTACTAAATCGTGTGCACAATTTACTATATTGTGCTCTCGTTTTACTATAGTGTGAGCTCATTTTACTAAATTGAGCTCTCATTTTAAGCATAGTAAAACGAGCGCACGATTTACTAAAACGAGGGCACAATTTATTAAAACGAGAGCACAATTTAGTGAACATGGTTATAGAACATTGTGTGCACGATCTACTTACACGTGGCCACAATATGTAAAACGTGCACTCAATATTGTCTTGACACATGTAAACATGAGCACGTTATAGTATATTCGAGATCTCGATCTACCAAAACACACCCACGAATAATTAAAACGTGTGCTCGAATAAATTGTGTGCACAAAAAGGCTATAGTCAACAATACAGGAGATAGTGGAATATTAATTCGAGGACTCAATTAAAAGAAAACGTGCTCACGTTTTATTAATTCGAGGGCTCAATTAAAGGAAACGTGCTCACAAATTATCACGACCTGAAAAAAAATATCACATAAAGTGAGCTCTCCCGGGCTCCGTAAATGTCTACAAACAGAGAGAAAATGTAATACAACATATCTTAAGGTTAAATGGGAAAAAGTAGCTAAAATAACAATAACTGATGATATTTGGTTAAATATTTGTAATTCTGTGATCCACACGTCAAGTTCTGACCTATGGAGGGAATTTTCCTGGGCATGCATGGTGCGTTTTTTTGTTACACCTAACATTAAAAGTAAACACTGTAACGACACTGAGAAGGCAAAATGTTGGAGGAACTGTGGGAATGTGTCTGCAGGACATTTTCATGTCTTCTGGGAATGTACTAAGAACGCATCCTACTGGTCAGGAGTGATAAAAGAAATCAATACTAAAATGGACTTAAGCTGGTGAAGATTTTTGGAAAAATTGACTTAAATTTACGCTGTGATTTTACTACGGTTTTCCTGGGTAGTTTACCCCAAGAGCTGAGGAAGTCAGATAGATATCTCCTGCTAATATTAATAGCAGGTGCAAAGAAAGCTAGAACTCGCAGGTGGCTTGATGCAGATCCACCATCATGTTCGGACTGGAAGGACATAATTGAGGAAATTAACACAATGCATGACTTTTTCATTAAGACTTGCCACTTATAAATACAATAAATACTGGAAAAAATGGAACATTCATTGGAACTTGACACCAATTGTATAAGTAATGTAATTAGGCTACTTTTTTCTTTTTTTTGGATTATTATTCAACTGCTCCTGTCAAACTAGTTGCTCTATAATTTTTGTTGGAGGGGGGTCTAATTATTCAATGTATGTATGTATGTATGTATGTATGTATGTATGTATGTATGTATGTATGTGTATTTCTAAAACTACTAAAATGACAAAAATAAAGTATTAAAAAAAAAACGACAGGGAACACCTCAAAGTCTGCTAAAGCCAGGAGAGAGGGCTGGCAAAAAGTAGCAGACAAATTAAATGTGTAAGTAGTGTTCATGTTAGATGTTTCTATCACTTTCTACATATTTTTGCATTTTAAAAATTTCATATTTACTTTGTTCTTTTATGTCAGAGCCTCCACCGGACCCACTAGAACATGGGGACAAGTAAAAGTGAAGTACAAGAATATTCTACAAAATGGTAGCCTTTAATTATTATAATATATTTTAAAAAGCAACTTTTTCCTCTTTAAAAGCCACTGTTAAATGATGTTTGTCTGTTTATAACAGCCACCAAGAAAAATCTCTCTACAATTACACTGTCGCGCTGCGCTAAAGGATCCTGTCTGTCTCGTAATACGCGATTAATTAAAAAAGCTTTGCCAATTATTCTTACACCTTCCGCAACAGGTTGCTGTCATAAAAATGGACATGGCTACGACAGACTTCCCTGTCTCCTCCGCTTATGCTGCTTGTGCTGCTCGCGAGCAGGTTTAAGTTTGTGCACATGTTGCTATGACAGCAAGTCCAGGATGAGTGTCAAAGAACCAAACGATCCAAGATCATGCCAAATCGTCAACAATCAAATCCAGCTAACTGAGTTAGCGACGTACGAAGAACGAGCCCCTGGTCTGCTTGTTCTTATTGCTCATCAGTTTGAAAAGGTTTTGGTTTCCAGGGATCCACAGCAGCCATGGAGTGAGAGAGGTGGACATACAGAAAGTCAAATGAGGGCCTGTCATTCCTGCCATGAAGCTCTGCATAGATCCCTCCATGGTGTTCAGACATGGTGGTAGTTATGTGTTTCACTTTAGGGGAAGTGATTCAGTTCTGATCTGCCTGTCTTTTGTTAAGTTGAGGCAAAATGAATTGAAATACAGACCAGTTCTTCAGTTGTAAACATTAGACCTGAACCCATGTAGTTATTTTCCATCCATCCATCCATAAATCCATCCATTAATTCATCCATCCATCCATCCATCCATCCATTCATCCATCCATTCATTTGATGTCTGGGGTTCTAGGAGAGAACCCCAGACATGCCTCTCTCCAGCGATATCCTCCAGCTAATCATAGGGAATCCCAAAGCCTGCCCAGGCCAGACAGGGTATATAGTCTCTCCAGTGAGTTCTGGGTCTTCTCCAGCGTCTCCTGCCAGTGGGACGTGCCTGGAAAACCCCAAAGGGAGGAACCCAGGGGGCATCCTGATCAGACGTCCAAACCACTTCACCTGGCTGAGCCTACCACCTCTGGAGGAAGCTCATTTGGGCCACTTGCATCCAGGATCTCGTTTCTTCATGTCCTTCCAGGCCTCCTGACCAAAGGTGAGGGTCAGAACATAGAAGGACCGGTAAATCTAGAGCTTTGCTTCTTTGCTCGGCTCTTTAATTTAATTTGTGGCTTTCCTTCGTTAGTCTATGGTTTCTTATTTTCTGTTTTTTCATGGTTCTTTCTGCCAGTGCCGGTCGTTTAGTGAAACTAAGGACAGCATCTCCAAAAGTCCTGCTTCTGCAGTTTGCCGGCACTCTGGTCTTTTTTTAACCACCACATCATGACAGAAAGTGTTCGTGGTCCGGAGGAATCAAAGCTCCCGCTGACAATGGATGTGTCAGGACAGGGTTTCAGGGCTGTCAGTCAGGACTGATGGCTGGAAGGAAATCCTTTTTAAATTCACGAGCAGCTAAAATCAGAGAGGGTCAGTTCATCTAAAACATTCTCCTGATTTTTTTTTTTTTTAAATGCCCAGAAGGCTCAGGTCCTAGCATTTTATTATTATTTCCCTTATTTATTTTATTTACTTTGAGCAGTCCAGAAATGTTGCTACTTTTTATTGAACATGGACATATACTCACCGGCCACTTTATTAGGTACACCTTGCTAGTACCGGGTCAGAACTTAATCCTTCGTGGCGTAGATTCAACAAGGTACTGGAAACATTCCTGATTCTTTGATTGCCTGATTAGACATTTCACTCACAGGGGATAGAGTAGCCAGACATTTTACTCAAGTAAGAGTAGTGATACTTCTTCATAATATTTACTAAAGTAAAAGTAAGAAGTACAGAAAAGTTACCCAGTAAATGTAACTGAGTAAATGTAACTAGTTACTACCCACCTCGGGGATAAACTCAGGGATTCCTGTGTTAGGAAGAGATAAAAACTCTTCTGCAAAGTTTGAAAGGTTCCATTTGTGTGTCTGAATTTTCTTCTCTTGTTTTCTTCTTCTTATAAACGATATCGTTTAACTTCATGTTTAGGCCACATCTTCTTCAGGACTTACTTCAACTCAAATGAAATAATGAAAAGACAACGGTTTTTGGGAATGCAAATTAAACATGCCTCAACTGGGAACCAATATAATAAAATAACATTTGATTAACAGAAGCGGGGAGGGGTGTGATTTTACAGCTGCTTCTGGTAAAAGTTCAGCATAAAGTCAACAGCAAAATCTAAAAACGTGGTTAAACAAAATAATCTCACTTTAGCCTCTGCCTTTTTTGTTCACCTTGTTTTATTACATAAAAAATTTAATTAATCTCAAAATTTTGTGACAGTGGTGCAGGGGGCTTTATTTATGTCGTGACAAAAATAAAACAATCTTTGAATATTTTTTCTTTGATTAGTCGGTAACGCTTCACCTCTCCAAATGAACCGCAGGTGTTGACGTACCTTTTCCATCATTTAATTGGTCAATTACGCCTGTTGTGCTGTGGGTTGCAGACATGCACCCGCGCACACTGGAGCCCTTCCATTATTCATCCTGCCGTCTGAGGAGGCAGACGGTGCACTTTCCCCGCTGCAGCCCACCTAAGGGAGTTATTAGATGTTTAAGAAAAGCCTTAATCCTTTCCTGCTCTTTATCTGTTTCCTCCTGCCTTTGTGTCTCTCACATATGCATAAAGCATCCATCAGGAGGCAAATAACAGAATAAAAGAGGAAAAGGTGATGAGTTGTTTTATCCGTTTTTTTGCAGGTCAGGAAGCTACTTTCACTGTCTGATGAGGAGGTTGGGACTTATGCTCACAGAAAACTGTGCAGCGAAACGAGAAGACGAACATTATGTTAAGAAATTCCTCACCTGTAATAATAGAGTTGATTTTGTTTCTTGATAAATCGTCAAACTATCAACGCAATCGTCTTTGCCTTTCTTCATCTGCTTACGGTTTAACTTGCAGTTTTCTTCGGTCTGGGTGGACTTAACAATCTGAAATGCAAACAATAATTTTGTGCAAGAACCCGGCAGCAGGGCAGCAGGGCCGTTTTGTGCCGGACGAATGCCCCAACCCCCGTGACCCGGCACGGAAAAGCAGGATTCTTTGGTGATGTTATTCAGGTTGGGACCTGATTTTTATGCTACAGCTTCATGCTGAGGTTCATAAGTTTATCTGCAGTGTGTTGCTACTTAACGTTACCTCTTTGGCTTTCAGTACTTCCAACTTTCAGCCAAAACAGTCAAGCTTCTTTCAACAATACAGCAAGATGCAATTTATCAGCACCATCCCATCCCAGACAGAAAGCCAACTCTATTTTTTGATCTTTCCTTCGGCAGAAGAACAATTTTCCTCCACAATCGCAAATAAATCAGTTCATGTCCACCTCAATATTTGAATAAATCAGTCAGGTTGAGTTCAGCTGGAAGTTGTATGAATTATAATGAAACTGAAAGGGAACAACACCATAATGAACAGTCTAAAAAACACCAAACAACATTCAAAAAAGGGAAGTAGGCTTCAAATACAGTACATTTGAGTCAAGAAAACAATTGATGATTTGTCATATTCGGTTCAGTATGACACATTTTCTTGACATAATATACACACACTGACTAAAAAAATAAGCATCAACATAGCGTAGCGCAGTGGAGGGTACCTTGTTTAATAAATGGTTCTTTTAAACCAAAAGGGAGATCTTGTTTGTGGTGTTCGTGGACAGGATTTGAAAAGCACACCTGCAGAGAGCTGGGTGTTTAGTTTGTAAACCTTATGGATCAACGTCTTTGCTCTTTACAGTTAATATGGTTCTGGTTTTGTCTTCAAGTCACAACCTGCAGCAAAGGTGGGAGCAGTTGGTAGCCAAGTGTAAAGCCCCTGGGATAGAAGTCTGAAGCCACTGTTCCCAGCCTGAAAATGGTGGACTGTGGGGCTGCACAATATTTCTAAAAAGATGTATTATCGTGACAATTTAATGAATTAAAAAATGTCTCAGAAGGTAAAGATGTGGTAATGTAGTCAAGCCACAACGATACAACAGCTAAGATGTTTTAACACCTTAAACACAAGGCAGAAAGACATCACCATTGTTTAATACATTGTTTAGTTATCAGAAGTCATATTGTTATTGCAACGTTCACCAATATTCTTACGTATTGCATGTTTTTATAACATCCTGGAGTGCTGATGGACTAATCCCTTCAGTCTCTGCCTCAAGCTGAAGAATCCAAGCGTCTTGGTAGATGAAGTGGGAGATGGACAGACGGCTTTGGACCTTGTGCCAAAAGAGCCAAAAAGTGAAGCTTTTGATTGACCCAGCTGTGTATGTTCCAACCTTCACAGACTGTTAGAAGATCATGGCTGAAAGAATGAGATCCTGAATACAGACCCCTGGAACGGGCCACTCACCCAGACTCTAAGGCTGAGCCCGACCGTCCCATGCAGACAGCTCATTTCAGCTGATTGTATCGAGGAACGAGAACGAGATCCTGAAAAATGTGGCTGAAAAGCAGATGTACACAAAACTGACAATTCAGTGCACAGCTCCAGCTGCTCCGGCAGCCCGAAAATCTGGATGTAGTGATGAACGCAGACCTGAACCTCCAAAAGCATCTAAAGACAATCACAAAGTGGACCTTCTATCACCTGGAGAACATTTCCAGGATTAAAGGACTGATGTCTCAGCAGGATCTGGAAAAACTAATCCATGTTTATCTTTAGTAGAACTGATCACTGCAACGGTGTTTTCACAGGTCTGCCTAAAAAGTGGATCAGACAACTGCAGCTGATCCAGAACGCTGCTGCCCGCGTCCTCACTAAGACTAAGAACGTAGAGAACATGGACCCGGTTCTGAAGTCCTCACTAAGACTAAGAACGTAGAGAACATGGACCCGGTTCTGAAGTCCTCACTAAGACTAAGAACGTAGAGAACATGGACCCGGTTCTGAAGTCCTCACTAAGACTAAGAACGTAGAGAACATGGACCCGGTTCTGAAGTCCTCACTAAGACTAAGAACGTAGAGAACATGGACCCGGTTCTGAAGTCCTCACTAAGACTAAGAACGTAGAGAACATGGACCCGGTTCTGAAGTCCTCACTAAGACTAAGAACGTAGAGAACATGGACCCGGTTCTGAAGTCCTCACTAAGACTAAGAACGTAGAGAACATGGACCCGGTTCTGAAGTCCTCACTAAGACTAAGAACGTAGAGAACATGGACCCGGTTCTGAAGTCCTCACTAAGACTAAGAACGTAGAGAACATGGACCCGGTTCTGAAGTCCTCACTAAGACTAAGAACGTAGAGAACATGGACCCGGTTCTGAAGTCCTCACTAAGACTAAGAACGTAGAGAACATGGACCCGGTTCTGAAGTCCTCACTAAGACTAAGAACGTAGAGAACATGGACCCGGTTCTGAAGTCCTCACTAAGACTAAGAACGTAGAGAACATGGACCCGGTTCTGAAGTCCTCACTAAGACTAAGAACGTAGAGAACATGGACCCGGTTCTGAAGTCCTCACTAAGACTAAGAACGTAGAGAACATGGACCCGGTTCTGAAGTCCTCACTAAGACTAAGAATGTAGAGAACATGGACCCGGTTCTGAAGTCCTTCCACTGGCTCCCTGGATCTCAGAGAATAGACTTTAAAATCCTTCTGTTAGTCTATAAATCCCTGAATTAGCACCTAAATACATCACAGACTTGTTATCAGGGCATCAACCCTCCAGACCACTCAGGTCTTCTGGCTCCAGCCTGCTCTGCAGAACCAGAACCAGAACCAGACACGGAGAAGCAGCATTTAGTTCCTATGCTCCACTGATCTGGAACAAACTCCCAGAAAACTGTGAAAGTGCTGAAAGCCTGAGTTCCTTTAAATCAAGATTAAAACACATTTGTTTAGAGTCGCTTTTAAATGTTAATGTTGAAGTTTGTAGTCCAACTTGTCTTCCACTGTATCTGACCTGCTGCTACTATTCCAATGCGATGTGCTTGTTCTTTTTCATGTACAGCCCTTTATAGGTGCTTTATAAATAAACTTGCCTTCCTGACTAATGCATCAACTAAACATCCTCTGTTTGGAGACTTTCACCTATGGTTTTAATTGACTGTCAGGTGCTACAGTACATAAATTGTTCCCTTTAATGATGCCACCACTTTTTTCATCTGGTGCCACCTCTAGGCACACCAGCTCCATGCATCGTAGGTCTGAACATACCTGCTGAAAGCATCCTGAAACTAGTCGGCGTGATCTATTTTCTCAGCTGGTGGCGGCACATTTCCCTGACATCTCAGAGGAAAAGCTTTTCCTTAATTTATTTGCATTTTTACAGACACTTTTCTGGGTTACAGACCACGCTGTCACAAACCCCAAAATAGCTCTGCCACTCATCCATCCCATTATGATCACAAAGGTTTGGGGATTTGGTTTGCAAATTAGGTTCCCCAACACACATGCATCATCTATAAAGCCCCTGAAAGCCCCGTCAATCAAAACGCAGTAAGAAAGCATCTGTGAACCTACAGTGAAATCATGAAAGAGCACAAATAATAAAGGTGTTAATTACTAAGTATGTAATAAGTATGTAATTCTCTGTCAGCTTTACAATAAGACCTTTACAATCAGGAAAAAAAAATATTAATCACTCTTATTACGCCTCTGCAGACAACTGTGCACTTGACCTTTAGAAATGAATAGAGGCGGTCTGGGTGGCATTTTGCAGAGCTGCCAAAACAGGAGAAAAAACAGTTCACACTTCTGGAAGCAGAGAGCAGCAGTCTGGAGATAGAGGGGATTTTAGTTTGTAGATTAAAAATAAACATACACACACACACAGCCTCGCATAATGAATACATCTATAAAAACAGAGCAGAAGACACACTAATTGTTTCCTTTGTAATGGTTTAATCCACTGTCTCATAGCTCATATAGCACAGCTATATGCAGAAGTGATCACACAGTATTTTAGCCTGAAAATAAATCAAACTTGAACTCGTCTTTATTTATACAGATTCTGTAAGTTTCTTCTGCACAGCACTTTTACTGTGTCAGCAATATTGATTCATTTGGTGAGTTAAAGACTTTGGGACTGTTCCATCCAGACCACCTGCATTAATTAAAGTGTAACGCACTCCCATGTAAATCCCACTCTCAGACACTTTTGGAATATTCCTCTAAGTGGGCGGGGATGTTCAGGATGGGGCGAATGCAGCTTTTGCTTTTGGACTTCCTTGCTGATTTGACAAAGGCCCATTTAGGGTCTCCACAGGTTTGGAGAGCGTCTTTGACGTGTTTCTCTTCCTTGTTCTTCCCGTCTGTCCTAGCGGGGACATGTTCGGCTCGACGGTGTAAGGTTCTGATGACAGAAAGTTTGTGTTCCAGCGGGTGGTGAGAATCAAAAACTGTTTTTAAAAAATGGAAAGATGTCCTGTTGTGTCTGTGTGTTATGTGTAATTATGTGTATTCTGAAACTGTGTCTGCCTCATCAAAAATGTCATTATGGTAACACATAATGACAATAAAGCTTCTTGATTCTTAAAAGCTGCAAAATATCACATTAGTTAAAGGCTTCATCTGGAGCAGAGATTCCAGTTTCTCAGTTCACAAAAACTGTTCAAAGATCGCTAAAATGATCAGTTACTCTTGAATATGCTGATTTTATTGCCTTCATGCAAAACACTGGCTATTTGGGCGATACAAGGAAAAAATATCAACTATTCAGAGGTTTGAGTTTAGTTTTTTTCGAGTTTAAATTTCTTGTTTCAGCTTTGAAACAGGACTGTTAGGTGACAGGGAACTGTTTGTGTTCCTAGCTATTTTCTAGCTAAACCTATTAAAATATCAGCATAGAAAAACTATTATTTTTTAGCAGTTTAGGAGCTGTGTTCCCTGCAGCATTTCCCGTGGCTCTAAGCAACATCAGATGATTTGTTCTGTCACTCCACCCCGTGATAAACAGCTAGACGTGGCAGACAGTACATGCAGATTTACTGGGACTCATCCTGTTCTACAATTTAACAAATGACTTAACAAAAGTCACTTAGCTGAATAAAACGTCTTTGCTTGCCACAGGCCAGGATTAATCATGAATAAAACATGAAGCAACCCCCCCCCCTTCCTCATAATATAAAGACACAAAGCCCCCTCCTCCCATGTGTCTTCTTACAGTACAGAGGCAAACAAAGACATACTGCTTATTATTTGATCGGAATCTCAGTGTTTAATAGCTAATATATGCACAGAGCGGCCCAAGGCATCTTCAGCGCATACATTTAAAACACATTATTGTTTTGTGAGGCCGTGTGTTTGGGTTTGATATGAGAAGCTATTTTTTTTCAAGCCTCAGAAAAAAATGTCTTTTCCTTTAACACAGATTAAGAGTTTCTACAGACAAAGAGAAACACATCATGACTTTGAAGGCTTAAAACTTGAGAAATGTATTAACAGGCCTGTTTGTGTAGCATAGCAGAGCTGGGGTAACCAACTTTTCTGCCAAAATAACAGCGCCGTCGGGCAAGTTGTAATTGTTCTGTCATGTCAACTAGTATTGCCAAAGTAACTTGCCTTCTGGAGACGTAGAGAATACGATTGGACGATATTGAATAAAAGCATATCAATAAAATAGAAATCATATTGAGCGATATCGATAATTATCAAAAAATTCAAAACACATATTTTAAGTGCAGCCTGGCTGGCCGTGATGTTGTTAATGACCTATTTTTAGATAAAGAGCACAAACACTGAATTCAAATCCAACACTTTATTCAACCAACTTTTTACCAAAACTACATGTTGGTCTTTTTTAAAAGTGCTCTCTGAACTCTTTATCGGGGGCGGAGTTTGGTGACGGAGCATTCCTGAGTTTATGATTGGTTGAGAGGATGTAATTACTGTAGTGATAGGCTAGAATGCAAAAGAGAGGACAACTTTTCTTCTATTGAACTTTTTATTGAGCCTTTCTTTTCGGTAGACAACACGTTTATCGATCGATATTTATTGTAATTGACTTATCGTCCAGCCCAGGTAGAGAAAGAAATGCTGTTATGTGTGAGTTATGGGAATATCCAGGAAGATGATCAGTCATGTGAGGTAAATGTTCGCTACATCAGAACTTATTCAGCAAATGTGTTTCTATGTCCCGTATTGCACCTTAAATCTCTAACAAAATCTAATAACCACCTCAAGCGAGGGTAAAAACCTTTATGAGCAAGTGACAGCAGATAGAAGAAAAACAGTAAACGCACTCAATACTTCAAAACTGTTTTTGACTATGAATTAATTACTCTATTTAAAATTTGTCAGTTTGAATTTCGATATTAATAATAACCTTCTGGTGACGTGCAGTTTTTCAAAATAGTAATTATTACTGTCAATATGATCATTAAATGCATTTGGCCATGCAATTTCAACCACATGAATTAATTCAATTCAATTCAATTTTATTTATATGTACGCCAATTCATGAAACATGTCATCTCGAGGCACTTTACAAAGTCAAAATTACCAATTCAAGAATCAAGAAACTTTTATTGTCACCATGTGTTAGCATGGGGAAATGACTATGATGTATAATGATGTATAATGTGTACAGTACTGATCAGACTCCATCTGTACACTTTACAACTGTACTGAACAGGACTACAAGTGCACCCTATAAAAATAAAACATCTAAATCAACTTATTGCTCACAGTTTATTTTATATAATTCAAGTTAAATATCCTTTAAAACAAGAAACATCTCTCCATCTGTCATTTCTTCTGCTAGAGTAAACTTGTTAAAGCTTCCTTACTCATTGATACCAAGGAGAGACACATCAAAAAGCACAAGTCTTTGTTCTGGAATATTGTTTTTCTTTTTGCATAATAGGAACTCATGCTACATTTATAATTCTGACAGAAAATAAAAGACATATTTTAATGGTTTCACCGCTCAAGTGTCAAAACAGAAGGCGATGCTTGGAGCTTTCTCCCATAATGATAGTCGACTAATAAAATGAGCCCACGGATCGCTGCCTAAACTCATTACCCGCCCTGTTTCCACCACGCCGCTGTGGCTGCTCACAATTAGTGGTGTTTGATAGTGGCGGCAATTTCAGTGAATACCATAGTATACAGGTCTGGCATTACATTAATACCATACAGTGTACAAGTTAATACTTTGATTCCCCTGCAGATGTCTTAGTTATTTGTGTTGTCGTTTATAGCAGCCGTGTTAATGTTAGTTTATGTTAATGGATTCTACTCTTTTATACCTTTTCCTCGTTTACTAGCTGAAAAACATGACATTAACAGTAAACGTCCTCCTCATTATCTCAGTAATGGCAACTTCAGGGCATCTTTTTTACATTTTTACAGTACAAGAAGTTTGTAAGAACGAATAAAGTTGCAGCACTGAGCAACCTTCTAAAAACAATGAGACAAAGCTGTGGAAACTATTTAAAATGTCCTACAAACAGCTCGGCATTGAGATATGCTCTTTTCATATTTTTAATCTCACAATCAACTTGTAGGGGGAAAAAGACCTTTAGAAGAGAATATGCTAGTTAAATTTAGAATAAACCCCCCAAAGTGATCATGTTTGCTGCAGCTAGTAAACAGAAAATACATCACAAACAGTAGCAAAGCTTATGGTTTTCTATGAATATATATATATATAAATAACAACTCTGAATTAAGTCTTACTGAATATCTGGGAAGCAGAAAAAGTTTTTTCTTGGGAATTGAAAGTGTACAGCATGAAAAAAAGCTTCTGCTGCTTAAGCTATCAATCACAACCTTCAGGTGGCGCTTTTGCAAATGAAGACTCAGCAATCCATATTAGTCACTCTCATTTGCTAAACTATGTAAATGACGTCGGGGTTCATCAACATTTGGAACCTAGTTCTGCTGCATTTTGAAAGCAGATGGCACATGGATGTGTGGACACATGGAAGATTGACTGATAAATAGGTTTCCTTCCAGCAAACTGTATTTGCACAGTTGGTTACTCCTGGACCCATTCATGCGAAAATTGATAAACTACATGGGTATGAAAACAAATTGGTGTGCTGGGTCTTTCATCAGTGATCGTTCTGATTAAGCCCCTCTTTACATTGGATTAAGGCCACCATACACTCACTCTGTGACTTCCATGATGGATTGTGGCAGTGTTGTGGAAATCTTGGAGAACATTGTTTAAGTTTGAAAATAAATCATTTTGCTACTCTGCTCTCAGTACTCAGCAAACTGTGTTTCTCCCTTGCTGCTTTTCTTGCCAACCTACCAGAATGCTTCCACTGCAGGTATCAAATGTGCACTACGATGGTTCCCTGTCAGTGTAAGGAGCGTTCTGCACCTCCACCATCAGTTTCTCATCCATTTTAGGTCTTTGTGCTAAAAGACAAAAGTGTTGCTTCTCCCCAGCAGGGAGGCCCTAGGATGAGCCTCCCTGATGGAGCGCCACCAGTCCAGCAGATACCTATCTCTAAGTGGGCGGAGTGGAGTGGAGCACGGCGAAGCGGAGTCCGTGGAAAAGGATCTGCACCCAGAGTGGTAATCATTGGCATGAGTGGGTTGTTCTTCTCGGCTGCTTGGTGAGATCCTTCCTTGTTGCTAGAGAAGTTGCTGGATAACATGTCCATAGCAGTGGTACTTCCAAACGTTACTGTTAATTACTTGGAAAAATATGTTGGTGAAGATTCTCAGTCATCCAGGTCAGGATCAATCCAAAACAGAGGTTAAAAAAACAAAACAGCTGGACCTCTATTCTGAATTTGAGAAAGTTTCGCTTCCCATTCAGGAAGCTTTCTCAATTCAAAAGAGTCGTCCACCTGCACCTGAAGGACAAAGGACCTCTTTGAGAAATAAAATGTTCACATTTTAGACAGAGAAGGCAGATGGTTTGAGAGAGGCCTGAAGGAAGCCATTTACGTAAAGCGGGAAAAAACAACTTTAACTTTAAAGTACTTCTTCATTCGGAGATCATACAAGTTGCTATATGTTAGAAAGTTCATATATTATTATGACCAGAGGAAAAAATAAATAAAAAATTCAACGACAAAGTGGATTTTTAAGGCTTTTTAGCGCAAGGCTCATAAAAAATGTTGCGCCGGGTGTCACGTGACCGATGACATCATTCGTTGACAAGCGTTGATCTGTTGACATTGCAAAAAGTTACTTCCTGGTTGCAAACTCGCTTTCTCAAACACAAATAGACGGATTAAACATGGCTAAAAAGTGTGTGGCTTATGGTTGGTCAAATACCAACAAGGATAATGTCTCCTTACACACTTTTCCAAACCCGAAAAGTCCCGGAGGTGAGAAAATCCTCGCTGAATGGAATCGCCAAATAGCTGGTAGCCTCTAAACTTTCGTTTCAGATGCAGTGTTGCCTCACGAGTCCTGAGCGGAGTGTTTCTCCCACTCCAGCCGCGACAATCCCTGAACAGCCTGAGCCCAGAGAAGCTCCCTGCGCTCAATCAGAGCCCACCGAGCTCTCTCCTGATGTCTCCTTCTCTCCTGATGTCTCCTTCTCTGCTGATGTCTCCTTCTCTCCTGATGTCTCCTTCTCTCCTGATGTCTCCTTCTCTCCTCATCACGCAGTGGGAGCGGAGAAATCCGGCTGTCATCACAGCAGCCTGCTGTGAAGCGACGTGTTATCCACACTACCTCTCAGCATGGCGCTGCTACCCCGCAGAACCCTGAGGTGTTTAAAGCCGTGGTGGGGATAGACCCACAGCCCTTTCGGTTCAGAACCCCCAGGCCCCCCCCCCGGACAATATGAGCGCCACGGCACAACAGATAAATGCGCGCCCAGATTATTTAGTAAAATTCCGAGAACACATAATGCTGAGACACTGTGGTTTGTGCTGAATGTACATCTTTTTCCTTTATGTGCCGTTTTTGCGGATTTCAGCCGTCATAAACGATGCCAGGCAATCGGGCTTCGACGAGTTGTTTCCATGTTTACATCCGAACTGTCAGCCAGAACCGCGATTATAAACCCTGATTCCAATTATACACCAGCAACCCATTTCGTTTATTCTCCTAAAATGTTTTTCTCAGACTTACCCGAATTGTAACAGACGCTTGCGCTGTCTTTCGTGTTAAAATCATCACTTTGTGAATCCGCATCTGAACTTGTCATTGTGTTCTCCATTGTACTCTCTGTAGCGTAGCCTGAGCTACATCAACAAACTACATCATCGTACCACGTGACCCAAATTGTGGATTTTCAGCCTAACGGTCACCGAGGGACAATTTTTAGTCCTTAAAAAAACCTTTAACGGCGCAATCACGATCTTAATGGCACATTTTTTGAAAATATGGTCACTAATGCATGTATTTCCGAGTTGGTCGATCTCAGAATGGCTCAGGTGTCAACTTTCAAAAACTTACAACACAGCTATAGGTTTGATTCCTGCCAAGTTTCACCCCAACTCACACCTCCATGCATGTGACCACAGCATTTCTCATGTGAGCCAGACTATTGATGGGCCTAATGACTCTCCATTGTTGGGGTGATCAGTTCCAGGTGAGTTTACAGGTGAATCTAAGCTCTAACGAGGCCTCGCCTGCAGGTCTATAAAGCTTGGAACTCCACACATTTCAAACTGAGAAAGCTTCCTAAATGGGAAGCAAAACGTCTTCAGCTTAAGAATAGAAGCCCAGTTGTTTTATTTTTTAACCCTTTTGGATTGACTTGGAAAAATCCACACTGATGACCGTACAGCTCCTCCACGCCTCAGCCAGGACCCAGGTGGAGTGCTGCCACAACGATGAACCAAGTCCCATGCTTGTGGGAACTGTCCTGCTCCGTAAAGTGCAACTAGGCGACTGTATTCCTGATGCACCACAGTAACACATTTTACACACCATCCACATTTTGGTTTAAATGTTATGGTGACGCTTGAGCCGTTGTTACACTGTTTCCAATCAATTTGTGTATGTTGGCACATCTAAAAAAAAACATCTAAATGTGAAGAACTGAAGAACATTTTATGCAGCATACAATCCTGTCAAATATGTGTGGTCTACATCAGAACAAGATAAGTTAGTACTACGACATCACTGTCTTGCTTTACTTTTTTTCATATTTATAACTTTTGAGTTGTTTAATTCCCTGTACACAATGTATGGGTACCCCCCAAGTGGTAGAATAGTTATTAGTTGAATTAATCAGTGTGTCAGTGCACATCAGATGAAGTCGCTCCAACTAGTTACCATACTAACATGAGTAAATCTTCAATCTGCATCAGGGCAGACTAAGCACCTGCATGATGTAGAATGACATAAAGTAAGATTTCATCATTGATACGAAATCAGAGTAGCACCTGCTCTGTTGCTGAAGCAGGGACACATCAGACTGAGTCAACAGCTCAACTCAAAACTTTAAAACTTACTATTAAATTCCCTAAGTGAAACATTTATTCCAAGGATTACCGACTGGCTAGCTTGTAGGAGACAGGATGAAAAGCATCAGCTGCAACAAAGGAAAAGCTTTCTGCCACTCGCATCATTTTTCACCCTTGGCAATAAACGTCTAAATGTAGCCAAATGACACAAACGTGGCAGAAAGAAAACTGGGTTTTATTGTAACGGAGCCTCGTCTTCATCGTACACCAAAACGTGTCCACAGTTAAAATTTGTCTAGAGGTCAGGGCTGCTTAGACATGACCTCAGATTTATTACATATCATCAAAATATAAACAGAAAAGAAATCTATGAACAGGAGCAGGTTTACTGTAAAATGGGACATTTAATTCAGCAATATATGTGAGAAGAGAAGAAAGCCGATTTGAAAAGATTGCAGACAGCAGATTACAAATATGAGTGCTGATGAGTGTTTTAAGATTTTGTCAGATATATCTACAGTTTTATCTTTGGAAAAGTTTTAGTAGAGCTTTAGTCTACATACATTCATGCATTTTGCACTAATGTTTCCTGATTAACTCACTGCATTCATTATTACTCATCCATCCTGCCCACATGGCCACTAAGTCAAGCTTTCATATGATAACCCTCCTTATTGGGGTTAATCAGCTTAAACTTCACTGCAGTGCTGTGCCGCAGTCTCTCCCCTGACAGACCGTAAAGTCACTAAGCCAATTTCATTTCCTCTTGGATTACTGGACTCACAGAAGGAGCGGTTGGTGACCAGCTTTAGGTGAAGTTTTATGTTCTTTGGCCCAAATGGAGGTTATTTTCAGTCATAACTGATCTGTTATGACTTCTTTAAAACAAGATCAATGTCCGTTCTACCAGGTTCCACCATAATTTGAAGAACCAGTAAAATGGTTTCCTCTCAATCTAAGCATTTAGACTATTATTTTTATGAAAGCCATTTGAAGAATTACAAATAGTTACAAAGGTACACGTGAAAATAGTTCCACATACACATTTTCTATTCTTCTATTTTTAAAAATAGTTACTATTTTTTGTACGTCACTCTGTGCTCTGTTGAATTAAGTCTGGAACTTTAATTTGGAGGACAGAAGTTTGAATACCGGCTGCGTCAGGACGGACGTCTTTTAATATCGGACTAAGTGATTGTGACACAGAGGAAACAGTAGCTGCCCTGAAAGCCTCCCACAACACGTGTTTGTGCCCCTGGACAAGGCGCCCTTAATCCCAAGTTCCCGACAGATACATATAGTTATTTGAAAATATCTTTGTTAAAGAGTATGACTGTGTTGACGAGAGAATGCATAGAAAATCAACCCAACCACCATTTGATGCTGTACAGTATGGCTATCAAACTAATTTTTATGTTGGGCCACTTTGGCATCGTGAAGTCATTAAAAGGGCCGGAGATAATACTTTTGATTTCAGAATTGTATTTCACTTCATATAGAAATATAAAAAAAATGCACAGTACCATAAAAGTAGCACCTTAGGCCCAGTTTATACAGCTTATTTGCAAAATAAAGTTGATATTGTGGTGAGTTACACTTTAAACTCTCATCATTCTGCTTCACTTTTTCTCTTTTTGAACATTTCTGGGTTATTCTAATGTGTAATGGGAAAACCGACATCAAGTGGCAGGATGCTGTTACTACATGGTCAAAAAAATCAACATTCACTACAGGAGGCACAGTTTTAGCCTCTTTATACAATTTAAAAGGATACATGCCTCTACTTATGACATGATATGCCTTTTTTGGCTCTTGAGGGCCAGATAAATTGCTTTGACGGGCCGGATTCGGCCCGCGGGCCTTGAGTTTGACACTAGTGCTGTACAGGGTTCTGTCCTCATCATAAAAAGCTCCAAAACTACATTAATGTCAGTTGTGGACATTCAACACATTTTTATGCTGGAAAGTATGCAAGTTATTCTTCAAGTATATATATTAAAGCCCAAATTTATTCATACCCTGGCAAATTTAGGTTTGGAGTAATCTTTTTATTTCATCAACATGTTTTCTGTTTTTGACTGAAAGTAATATTAAAATTCCTTAAAAAAAAACTTAAAAAAACTTAAATTTAGTGGAGTATATGTGGAGGGATCAAACGATTTGGCTTATGACAAGGAGGCCCTTCAGACTCAATGGCAATTTAACATGACATTTTTATTAAAATGTACATAGAAATAACATAAAATCTGATTTATTTTTGTTTTTGTTTTGTTTTTTCAAAATGTATGGCACTCATACATTGCTACATTACTTTTATGAGGTTCCTGTCTCATTTCGTATCAGAAATAAACATCTTGAATGAGAGAAAATCATTTTAGATCTAAATCTGCCAGTGGTATAAATAATTTTAGACTCAACTAAAACTTGAATATGATTTGTTATATACAGCAGGGTGCAAATATCATGAGTCATCCTCTGTTATTTTGTATTTAGCTTCCAAGGAGTCAAACTTTCTCGGTCTTGGGGAAATTTCTTTTAGTCTAATTGTACCTTTTTAAAGCAGAGGGACCACTGCACAAGGTTCCCTTATACAATTACTTGAAAAAAATGGATACCTGGAAGGAATCTGTTAAATAAAAGACATGTTCTCAGCCAAATAATGCATCAATCTATATTTTTCCTGTGCAGACCTGCCAATCTTGAATGAATTTTATAGGATCTGGATAAACAAATGGTCCAGGATATGCTCCTGTTTTGGCATCAGTAAGTTTAAAAAAATCTCTGCGGATAAAGTCAGACCTTAAATCAGAGAGGAAACAGTTTTGCGTGTATAAATGTAGGGCAGATGCTTCCTTCCTTTAGTTCAAAGCATGCCGAGGGTTATACAGTGTGTCATTGAATACCAGGTATTAAGTGAACGCCACAGGAACACAAACACACACAAGCACAGAGAAATGAGTACAAGCTGGGCTTGAGGCCAGAGTCCAGGACGTGACTGATAATCACAAGACCAGACGGCATTGAGACGTGCTTGCATGTAGCCAAACTGCAAAACAAACACATCTAAAGACATTCCTACTCCAAGCCAGACAGCTAATTTCATCCCTGCTGCTCCGTGTTTATCCATGTGCATGTCCGTGTGAGTAGACCCCACTCCTGCTATGACAAGGTTACACAACATAGCGTGTGTGTGTGTGTGTGTGTTCTTGTACTTGCAGCTGAGCGAGAACATTTTTGCTAATTTTACTGGTAAAGTGAGGATTTTGATGTAAAGTGAGGACCGAAAAAATGTCTAAGGACTACGGTGTCAATTAGATCTAGGTTAGGGTCAGGGTTTGGCCACAGAAAGGCTTGAACATGAATGGAAGTCTATGGAAGGCAAGGCACGGTCCTCACTATGCATATTAAGCAGGGATGTCTGTGTGTGTGTATGTGTGTATGTGTGTGTGTGTGCTCCTGTTTAGGTATCAGAGTGAGGACCAATTTTCCCAATTTCACCATCAAAGTGAGGGCCGTTTGTACTAAAGTGAGGACATTTTGCTGGTCCTCACTTTGTATTTTGCAATAGTAAGGTTTAGGACTAAGGTGTGAATTGAGTTTAGGTTAAGGTTATGATTAGGTATACACAGGTTATAGTTAGGTTTAGAATTGTTGTCAGGGTTAGGGCATGGAAAGGGTTGAAAATGACTGAAAATCAATGGTAGTCAATGGGCGTCAACACGTGGTCCTCACTACATATAGCAAGACGAGAATGTGTGTGTGTGTGTGTGTGTGTGTGTGTGTGTGTGTGTGTGTGTGTGTGTGTGTGTGTGTGTGTGTGTGTGTGTGTGTGTGTGTGTTGCACATGGTCTGGCACTAGCAAACGGTTCACTGGCATCACACACACACACACACACACACACAAAAACAAACCCATGACTCTAGGTTGGGTTCGTGGTTAGAGGTCAGGTACACCAGCTCTCAGTCTCCATTATGATCTACAGCAGATTGTCAAGAAATCTGACAGATCACGAAAAGTAAAACCTTGGATAACCCTAGAGCTTTAACCGGAGAACACTTTTTTGCAGATGACATTTTGATTTCTACCACCAACAGATGTATTATTATATCCTTTCATTCGTTCATGATAGGGGTTTCAGAATATGTACATTGTCCGAAACACGCAAAGGTCACATTTGCATTGGTTTTCAATGCAGCTTGTTTTAACCTTCTATAAATCTCCCTTTGTGTGTAAAAAGTACATTAAAAAATGAAAGGTGGTTTGATTATCAAATGTCAGGGGGGCCAGATTATTCACAATTCCTGCTCTTCTTAATCTATTGTTTTTGTTAGCGCATCATGAGAAATGTCACAAATGAGAAGTTTTGGTTTCAGTGTTGAGTTTGAAATTAATTTAAAGGCATACTATGCAACATTTTTCAGTTAATTAATGTGTTCCATACCGTTTTGGATGATTAAATGAGTCATTTCAGGTTGAACAAAGGTTTTCTTGGCCGCCCTGGTGGTCTGTGGGGGAAATACCGCACTTGCAATTGCAGGAGCCCTCGGCCCGCGCCCACAGACTCAGAATCTCATGCAAGATTGCGAGAGTCGGTCTTGCTTTACGGCGAGAACTGCTACACGCCTCCAGTGAAACGCATGCTCGGTGCTAGCGCAGTGGCGATATCTGTGCAGTTATCATGGCGGAACCGGCGATAAAACAGCGAAAGTCCATGTTGGAGCAGGCAAGAAAGAGGAAAAGGGCTGTGGAAAGAGAGAGGAGTCGTACACGGGTGAACATCGGGAAAGCTTTTTCCGAATGGCGAGAGCTAAAAGAGAAAGAAGGCTGCAAGGCTGACGCGGACCTCGCGTTTCTGCTGATGCGATTGTAAGTAACATTGGAATGGTTTCTCTCTCTCTCTGTGTGCAGGTTCATACTTTCACTGTGTTAAGCCGGGCATACACTGTACGAGTTTTTCAGTCGTGGTACTTATATACATCTCAAACTGCGACGGAACCGCGGGGTTTAAAAGTTCACCGCTCATCTGTTTGCTGATCTGTGTTCTCAAACTGTACGGCGCGACGCTCGGACGCGGCTCGGGAGGCACCGGACGTCGGGGGGAACGGAGGGAGAGAGGAAAGACGAGACGCCCCGGCGGCCGCGCGGCATACGGAAACAGACGGCCAGCGCATCGCGCGGACCGGGACCCTCGCCCTCCCCAACCCCCCCGCGAGCCGACGTCCGGGCCCAGCGGGTACCGGGCCGGGCGGAGGTCGCTTCGGGGACGCCCGCTCCCCTCACTCCACTGGCGGGGACGGAGAGGAGGGGAGGGCGCTCCCTCGTAGCTCTGCTTGAACAGCAGGATGGTGATTCGTTGTGTTCGCCTGTCTGCTAAACTCAAAACAACCGCGCCTGGCTTGACGGAGAAACCAGTAGAACAGCTGAGCATCTTTACGACAGTGCACTTTTACTTTCGCCCTCTGGGTGGAGCCTCCCTGGAAAATCAATCCCGGTTGCATAGTATACCTTTAATCAACTAACTTGACAACCCAACATGAAAAATCCTGTAGTTGCTTTACTGTAGACGCAGATCTAGGGTGAGCTGTTGATTTCTATAAATAAATAGATAAATAAATCCCATAATGAACAACAGCATTACACTTTAATGTAAACCTTCTTTGATTGGATACGACCCAACTGGTTGTGCTCATTATAGTTTTTACTGAATGGGTGAGAGACGATCCCAGGCTTTTCTTTATCACGTCTCTGTTCAAAGCGGAGAGATTTATAACGCAGAGAGATCAAATGTAAGCACTTCCATACTGTCACCAACATGCTGGAGCTCCCAGATGACCCTGCCTTTATGAACGTCTGCCATTAATATTATTAATTCATTGGAGGGCACTTAAGGGCCATGTGGAGGCCCGTCGCTGACACATGTGAGGTCAGGAGTTTAACTCTCTCTGGGACCATCCGTCGGGAAAAGGTCAGCGCTCCTGATACCGTAGGAGCTTGGAAATAATCTGCCTTCCAAATGCTTTCCCTACACATGTGAGCTGTAAAAGGATTACAAGTTTAATTTGATTAAACTCTTTGTGTCAAACATTTTCATACATGCTGCCTCCCAGCTTCACCGCTTTAATTTAATAAGAGGAACATGCTGCAAACGACAACATTCTCTGATTATTCTACATGTTTTGCCAATGTTTGGCTGCTTCCATCTTTTCATGCAAACAGTTACGGAGACACTAAAACGGTCACCTACTGGTCAAAAACAGAAGAAAGTATTTTAAAACACATTTAGCTGTAATCAAACCATGTATTCATGTAGTTAGCTGATTTCATGTCACTGTAAAAATTTCTAACACAGAAAAATGAATTCCCAAAGCTATTCGCACCTACTAAATTTGTGCAAAACCAGCGTCTGCGTGTCCATCTACAAACCGCACGGCATGAAAGATCTTCTCTTGAAATAGAGTTGCAGAGAAAGTCACGTCTCTCTGCAATGATCCAGTCCATTAACACGGAAACGAGGTATCATGCTTCCATGCAGGTTACACCCCGTCTATGCTTGTGTGTATTTAAAGGCATAAGAGAAGTATTTACCCTTTCAGAAATCCGTTCTGCTCAGAATCAACTTTATTTGCCACGTTTGTGGACAAAAAAAAAAAAAGGAATTTCACTTTGGTTTCCAACACTCGCGTCGTAAAAAACAAACAGACAGCAAACTACAATATATAAGAAAAACAGGAGCATAGAGGGCTGTAATCAACCACATTTATTTGAGTTCTCAGTTAGTTATTCAATAGTTAATGAGCGAGTTGACAAAAGATCATCAGGTGTAACTTCTGGTATCAGCTGTGCATCCTGTGAAAACCAAATATCCGTAGAAATCTTTTATTTTATGACTGATTTTAAAGCCCCTTTGAGATCATCAGCATTTTTGGAAAAACCTTTAAACTGATGGGGACTGTAGCAGGGGATGCCAAACACATCTAAAATCACTAAAACTAAAGTCTATCATCATCATGAAAAAAACTATTTTATCATGAAAAACCTTTCTTCCTCTTCTGGTGGTCATGGGAAACCAAACCCTCCAAACAGCTAAAGATGTGGGAGTCATTATGAGCAATTTAGCTGAATATTTTTCACCTATTGAGTCTTCATTAATTAAAACCAAAGAACGTTACAGTTAGCGGCAAATCGACTGCAGTCATCAGTGTAATGGGGGGGGGGACTTAATTGTAGAAGGCTCAGTAACACAGTTTTAATTGTGCGAATGTGTGTCTTGAACCTGATTACATCAAGCAGAGAACACCTGAGAAATTCCTGATAGTTGCAGAAATTAAAATGTTTTCAGCCCTTATTTTCTATTTTTTCTTTAAAAAAGCAGAGTTTTCTATGGTTTTACCTCATAGATTTAACTACCAGAAATGCCTACTGCCTGAAACAAAGGGTGGTAAAATAAAATCAGTTAGGATTTGGGAACAATTCCTGCTTTCTTTATTAGATTAATCCCCCAAAGCTGGGGCATGTATGGGAGTTAAGCTGCCGGTGCTGATATCATAGAGGCAGTCTTTTCTGGCTCAGTGTCCAACTGAGAGAGCTGTTGTTTGGCATGCATAATGTTGGCATAATCCTCAGGCACCGTTCCACCTGGGCCTTCCAGGGAGGTCAACGTACAATCTACCAGGGGCTTAAATCAAGGATGGTGAGAGAAGCTCAGAGTAGCAGCAGGTATTTAGGAGGGAAAACCAAAAGCACAGAGAGGATGGTCCGCTACGAAGGGAACAATGTCTGCCTTGTAATGTAGTGGTTCTTAAAAGCTTTAGTTCACAGACCCTAAGCGGGTTGTGTGTGACACCCGTAATGAGTGAATAAATTCAGGGCATTGTGTTAAATTGATGCAACACCACAGACTCAGCATTTATTCTGGGGGAAAAAAGGAGATTAGTAGCACAAAAATCTGCAGGGACAGAAATAATTAGCGCTTAAAAGATACATCAAGGATAATGTGTTATCTTTAACCATTTCTGATTATAAGTTTGTTTGTTTTTTTAAAAAAAAAAGCTAGTTTTGCTTCAAAAGAGGTGTACTTATGTGAATCTTTTTCTCATATTGACAAATAAACCTTAATACAGAACAGAAGTAATTCTGACAAGAAAATCTCCATCTGGTTTGAAGACGTTATCCACAGTGAAACAGATTTTCTGCAATGTTTTCTCTCTCCCACAATCATGCAAAGATTATTTGTGATGAGGAATACAAACAAGTCTAAGTTGCATCTTTTAAAAAAAGTCTGTGAGCAGAGGCTGTTTATGCTCGTGCTCATTGAAAACAGGCCAAGCTAATCCAAGCTAATTTAATTAATAAAACACAACACAAAAAAAAACATTGGATGCCTGAAACTAGGAGATGAAAAAAAGCCAATTTGGAAAGAAAAGCGTGTGTAACGAATAAAGCTACTTTTCTATTATTCGCTTATCTTTGTGCTGCATAGTTACAGCTAAAAGATAAAAGACCATATGAGTGTTTGCAAGGTTATTTTCTAAATTAAATTAACAAATGTAATGGCAGATAAAAACTGTTATGCAAAGGTTTGACAGCATGGTTACCAGCAGGGATAACCGACCCAGAGGTAGTTCAGAACCTTGTTTTCACCCGGATCTGATTGCTGTGTGCTTGATTCCTTTCCACTGGGCGAATAAAACAAAACCTGCTTGGATTCATTTTCTTTGAGGTGATTCTTATTCATCAAAATTAACAGGGATGAAGACCAAAGCTTTGTTCGGCCTCAAAGTTGCATGAAAACAAACAGCACCAAGCCTCCATAATCTCTGCTGGCTTTGGATCACGGTTGGCTCGTTGTTCTCAGAAAAGGTTTAAGCTTCTCATGATGACGCTGCGCAGCAATGTACCTGTGAATCCTTGCAGCAACGCCCATGCACCTGCTGTCATCTGCTGCTTGGAGCTCCAAAAAAGGCAAAGCGGGAGGATCCCGGTGGGCGATCACAGGGGGGCCTTACAGAGGGACCATAAAAGGATCCTTTTATTTGTTTTCTGATAAATTGGAAATCGACAAAACCATAAATCTGTTTTGTTTCGTTCTGTGCCGCTGTCCTAAGTAATTAAAGTCATGTGCCAGCTGGCATGGACTTGCCACACTCTCTTCCTCTAATAGATTAAGCCAGGCAAAGACCGAGTAGCACTGTAATGCCCTTTGTTAGTGCTTAATTGGCTTTATGTGGAGAGTGCTACCATTTGAATTACACAGCAGCAGCGTGATCAAGGAAGGCTTTGTGTGGTTTCATCACAAAAGACAAGTTTTTTTTATCATCGGCTTTTTGAGGGTTAAACTGCTTTGTTTTATTAGTTCAAAAAACTGAATTAATATGAAGGGACATCCACATGTTTAGTGCATTTACGGGCTAAACAACACACAACAAAATCATACAGGACAGCTACAAACACAATTTCACTCAGACATCTGCTTCTGCCTTTTTGGCATCTCTTTTGAAAGTTTTAATTAATAATATTGCGGCTTTTTAATTAAAATCTGCATCACGCTCAGAACCTAAATGCTCAGCCAGTTGGAGCGCCATCGTCTGGTTCCCTAAGCAACAGAAAAAGCTTCATTTTGATTCAGTCTGTTGTCAAACAGAAGCATTTCATCAGTCGGTGTACAACAACGGCAGGCTGCAGGAAAGGAAAAAGAAATGTGACCGGTTGAAGTGGATTTATCATCTTGAAACAAAGAAACTCATCTTAATTCCATGCCATGCCCCAGAAGTTTAAATCTGAATCCATTTTATTATGATTTGTAACTGTAATGAATGCAATGATTAAGTCTGTACTTTGGGCCAATCTAAGCCATGAATATCTAAACCATTCTAATCTATCTCTGCTTCTATATTTAGGGTTATTGTCCTGCTGGAAGGTGAACCTTGACCCAGGGATTTTGCAGCTCTAACATGTGTTTGACTTAAAATATCTTCCCATCAACTGCCAACAGCCTCCCTGTCCCTACTGAGGAAAAGGACCTCCACAGCATGATGCTGCCACCACCATGCGTCATGGTAGGAACGACGTGTTCAGGCAGATGTGCAAAACATGTGGTGTTTTACATGTAGTGTAATGATCTTGGCACTGGAGCTGATCCGTTTCTGCAATCAACCTTTACTGGCTTCACCTGTCTCCAGCTGCATAAAAGACCCGTCTTCTTCTGTCTACAGTGCCAGATTGTCTCGAGCTTCACAGTAAGAACCTTCCAGCATTTTTGACTAGCCTGTTTGATTTCCGACTCCGACCTGTTGCCTGTTTTTTGAGCCTGCCTGTTCCCAGCCGGTGTCTGTCTGCCTGGTCCCCTGTCTCCTGGATCCCCTACCCTTGGACTGCCTTCTTGTGTACTGGATTTGGATTTGGACCTGGACCCCCCGCTCGGATTCTCCTTCCCCGGTGCTTCGTTTGGATTGCTGGATTCCCCGTTACCGGACCTGGATAGCCCTTGGACAAACCCCTCTCGGAAAGCCCCGTTCGGACTCACTGCCTTCCAGCCGCTCAACGGCTCCAGCCTTGCTCGCCCGCGGACGGCTCCAGCTTACAGAGAAGCTTGTACGAACTGCCCCTCTCTCCTTATTATAAGGTCAGTTACTCAGCAAGGTTCTCATCATTCGCCTGTTGTGCTGAGTCTTAACTATTGCCTCTACCTCCAGGAGGTTCCTGCCAGTGAGCGTGAGCCGCGAACTCCGAGAGCCGACGCCTGCGTCTCCTGTGTTTTTAATAAACTCTGTAAGAACGTCACTGACCTGTTGTGGTGAATCTTGGGTCCAGCTTCCGGTTCATTACATGTAGACCAAAATACTACATTTCAATCTGAAAAACTCACACAGAAAGAAGAGACAATTAGAAGAATTTATTGATACAATATTTTAAGACTTTGGCGCTCAGACCTCGGCAGGAACATTCACGCTGAATTATACTTCAATATGCATAAGCAGGTGTATGAGAATAGGAATGATCTCCCAGGCCTGAACTGGTGGTGGAGTGGAGATAGAAGAAGTTTGTTCAGTCCATGTGATGATCTGTTTGCTAGATGTCCAATTTGATAAACACGGGTTTGCATGACTGTCCATGATGAGCAAGCTTGAAGCGACTGTGGAGAGGAAAAACTCCCCTTTGGGAAGAAACCTCTGGCAGAACCAGGCTCAGCATGGCGGTCTCTCCTGGACCGATTGAGATATGACAGGGAATTCTGTAGAGTCCAGGAGGAATTACACTCTAATAGGAACAAGGTTGTAGGAGCACATAGGAAAGCCACATGGAGCTGCTATGATGGTGGAGAAGGGGATGGAGGTGGGTTGAATCCGGTCATCAGAGTCCAGATCAGACATCGTACAGCGACTGCTTGCTTGCTGGGTAGAAGTTGAGCTGGATTTAAAGTTCTTTTAAGACGGATCCAGGACACTGATTGGCTTCGAGGAAGAGCAGGTCAAAGCTGATTGGCTTGCGTCGGAGGCAAATGAGTCCCTGATTGATGGAGGTAAGCAATGAGTTTCTTCAGTCTGAATTTCCGCATTTAGCTCCATTTGTCAGGTCTCCTCTGACCAAAGCACCAGCTTCAAGATGCTTTCTCCGATCTGCTAAAGTGGTTCTGAACAGTGTACATCCTCCTGTTACACCAGGTGTTAACGAAGTAAAAAGATGAGACCAGGAAAGATCATTTCTAAACCTTTGTTCCAGTTTCTTCTCTGAGGAAACCCAGCAGGTTGCATCAACCTGTGGCTCTTTGGGCCTTCCACCTTGGCTCTTAACTTTGGCTACAAATTATATTTTTATTATGGTATTTAAATGGAATAATGATAATAAATGCAGACTTTAGCAGTTTTTTTCTTGAAATAATTGCTTTTACTTTTCACAACAGAATGATGCTAAAAGTGCCAGTAATATTTAATTTTAAATCTTTTTTTTTACATCATTATTCACAAATATCATCATCCAGTCCATCCTCTTTTTTTAAACCTCGAAATAGACATAAAAGGGCGTTTCTTTAATGATGACAACATATTTCCTACAGTGGATCTTTATAAAAAATTATGACATATAATTTTTTAAAAGGCCAGGCAACATTTTCGGCTCTGAACGAGTTTAATTCAAGTGGACTGTAGGCAAAATGGCTCTTTAGACTTTAAAGGTTGCAGGCCCCTGGTCTACGAGAACAATGCTATTTATCAGGTTGTGTCCGCACGTCTCATTTCCGTACATGGAAGGGGACGCTGTGAGGAAACTGCCCAGGGCCTTGTTCAGCCTTTGGGCCGGCTCTGCTGAGGACATCTCCTGCCCAAAGCCTTCTTCTGGTGACGCCACACCCTTTCTCTGGACTCCGGCTCAGCCATTCCAAAACTTTCATTTTCTTTGCACACCCCAACGGGTCTATTTGCACTTCAGCTGAATTGTGACAAATTTAAGTAACATTATACGTGGGAAAAGGTCTCTTTCCATTCTTGGATGATGAGCTGAACAGTTCAGTGTGAGCAGTGCAAAGCTTGGCATACTGTTATCCTGTCAGATCAGCTTAGTCAGAATACATTAGAAATTCTAGCAAACTCTGCAGCCACATCCTCAAGCCCCTGAAAAAGCTTCCCCAGCAGCTTCAGCCATGTTTGACAGGCACAAGTGGAATCTGAGGTGAAACAACCAAACGCCTGGAGCGACACAGCAGCCAGGCAGCAACCTGCCGAGCTGTGGGTAGCTGCAGCCCACTGACGGTGCAGGGAGAGAGTAATGACGCTAATAAAAATCAGAATTTATTAAAGCGGGACGGGTGTCTTTGCAGAGAGTAATGGCCGCCATCTGCATCTAACGCAGACCTGGATATGAGCGCCAGGTACAGGCTAATTAAGGCTGATGCTTTCAATACAAAAAGAGTCGACAGAGCAGAATGAAGCGCTTTCCTGTGCAAGACGAGCTGAGAAAGGAGGCGGCGGCGTATCATCTTCAAACAAATAAGAAATATTTCCTTTCTGTGGAACCGTGAAGAGGAAAGACAGGACTATTTATTCAGGCTGTCAGGTTAGGACACAAACAAGCTGAGTTTTACGGCTAATTCAAAGAAAAAAACAACTGCTGCTAGAGATTGTGCATTTACCACTTAAAATAAAAGTCTTTTTCTTTTTGTTTATTCACATGGTGACCTGCCTCACGTGCCACTGTCTGGGTGGGCATTCACTCCACTTAAATCACCACAAATTGAGTCCTGCTGGGGATTTATGAGCACAAGCCTGCAGTTACATGCTGCTGCATACGACGGGCCCATTACCCAACCGGAATCAGTGTCACGCAGAAACAGGAAATCAATGGAAAAAGCCCATTTGGATGCACAAGGTACAGTATTAATCATCTGTGTGTTTCGCTGCACATAAATCAGCCGCTATTTTGAGGCGTTTCTGCAGAAGAACAAACTTGGACGAACCGAGCGCTCCTCTGGGGAAAATGAATTTTCCAAAAGCAATTATAACATATAGAGGAAATCCTCTTGGAGTATATTAGTGAGAAAAAGGATTAAATCCTGGAAGCTGTTGGCTGTTTAGCATCATGAGGTCAAAGGATCAAGGGATAATCTCATATTTTACTAATTCTGTGTATTCAGCCCATTCATTTGCAGCACTAAACGTTCCTGCCATTAAAGATTCCTAAAATGAAAAGGTAAATATTTTCAGATATACTTTAAAAGATAAATGTTTCCCAGATAGTTTGTGCATTTTTTTTTTCAAACAACTTCCTGCTTTGCGAACCAAGCGGGACCAGTAAAAATCCTTTATTTCTTTTTAAACCTGAGCTGTGCCAGTGAACTAATTGTTCCCTAAAATTGTCCATCCGTATGAGTTATTAAAGACGGGCTCAGACTGAGTTCTATGAATCATTTATGAGCTGGAGCAGAGTCTAATTGAAAAGAGAGAACAAATTTTAATAAAGCTTTTTAGATCGTTGTACTTTTTCAGAACGTGCGAGGCAGTTAGGTGCAAGAAAAGTCACAGGGGGGCTTTTTTTTCTTTACACCAGCAGACAAATATTATTTGAATATTTGTGTTAAACGACAATTTGATGAAAGCTGTTATAGAAGTTGGGTGTAGAGTAACTTTCTCATTTACTATGTGATGCTTTTTAACCTTAAATTCAGCAAATATGTCCCTGAAGTGCAAAAATGCAAGAGTTTAAAAGTTAAAAAATGTGACAACATAAGAAAAATTTGAACATGACTTACAACCCTGTCTGATCATGAAGATTAAACAACCTGTTTTAGTAAATACTACAACAGGGAAAAATAAGCAAATAAAAAGAAAAATAAAGCCATCGTCCATGTCTGGTGCTTCAGTGCAAGGGATGCGTTGACATTTCTTACATCCTGGCTTGACTCACGTTTCACCTCCTGATCAACCCAATTTAAGAAATGCGTTAAAGTAACCTTTGACCTGCAAGTCGTAACAGCTGAGAAAAGATGGCCTCCACAGGATTGTTGTGACAGCGACAGCTCAGGAAAACTCACCTGCTGTTTGGGTTCCAGGCTGGTCTGAAGTGTTTGCTTTAAAGCTCTACGTCAGGGGGGTTAAAACTTCATTTTACTGATACTTCCTTCCATTCTGCAAGGTCAGACTGCATTCTGTTGTCTAAATATGATCTCCTGAATTATCAAAGCTGTGATCACAGTATGAACCTACTCGCCATTAACTCTGATTTTATTTTTTATTGTTTTCTGAGTTGTTCCTCTCCACTAAACGCTAGCTCTGGATGAGGGATTGGTGTAAAGTTAAAGACTTGTGGAAAATAGTTTTATCCTCTTTTCATAACTTTCCATATAATGACAAGCAGAATCTGACTGTACTGTATTAAAATTTGGATTAAAATGGGCGGCAGGCAGTTGGATCAATACAATTGATCCAGTTACATTTGAACCGACTGGTTTCTGCAGAATTCAACATGAAATTGTGATAAGATTAAAATTACTTTGTGTGCAAATATATATATATATATATATATCCATCCATTTTCCAAACCGCTTTATCCCTCATGGGGTCGCGGGGGTTGCTGGTGCCTATATCCAGCGTTCACTGGGCGGGAGGCGGGGTACACCCTGGACAGGTCGCCAGTCTGTCGCAGGGCAACACAGAGAGACAAACACAGACTCACACCTAAGGACAATTTGGAGAAGCCAATTAACCTAACAGTAATGTTTTTGGACTGTGGGAGGAAGCCGGAGTACCCGGAGAGAACCCACGCATGCACAGGGAGAACATGCAAACTCCATGCAGAAAGAACAGACAGATTCTGTCTGCATGTTGTTCATTTACTAGCTTTCAGTTGCCATTTATCAGGTAGGTTTCATTTCTCCTGAATCAGTTTCACATTTGACTCACAGCTGACTCACATTTGGTACAGAGCCTGTCATTGGCCTTTACAAGCTATGGATTTGCATTTTAACTATTGAGCATCAGAGAGCTGTCAGAAGGCAGATTTATTAGCCCTGAGCGCAGAGCAAACAGAGGGTGTCAGTAAGAGAACAGACACTAAAGTCATGGTGCACAACTGTTTCTATCTAACTCTGAACAGCAGATTAAACCGAAAAAATGTGAACAAATGAACATTCTCATGACACTCCAAGGTTATGAAGGTTTTGAACGACAACGTGTAGGTGAACAATCTTTTATACATATTTTCTCGTCACTTTTTCAGTTTTACGTAAAAGAGGAAAGCATTTTTAACCCTTGACGTCTGTCTTTAAGTTACACATTTGGGTTCTGCTAATTACATCGATGAGTTGATGCAGTAAAATAAAACAATTTAAAGATAACTTTATTGTTTTTTTTACATAATGACTAATTGCTGGATGTCCGGCCCCTGATTTGTTTGGCTTCAGCGGCCCCCTAAGCTATTTAGTCGACTAGCTCTGCTTTACTGCTGAATGGCTCCTACTACATTCTAATATTGTAATTTCTTTGGTTTTAATTTTGTACAGTGTCCTTGAGTGTTATGAAAGGTGATTTTCAAATAAAATGCATTATTATTAATACAATTATTGGATTTTTATTAAAAAAGAACTGATGTTACAAAACTTGATCAATGTTTATATAATTTCTGGACAGCCTCCCAGTCCAACAGGACATCTCTGAACCTCAGAATCCAGGTCATAAATCAATTGGGCCACGGTCCAGCCCAGCGATTGTATATCTATAATCTGTTGGTATGTTGCTGCCAATCAGGGATAAACTCTTAAATGTTTCAGTCCCCATGTAGGCTGGTTCTTCTGTAAAGAGGCTGTATAGCTGTGAAAAAGCATTTGCCCCTTCCAGATTTCTTCTGTTTCAGTTTCTTTTTGTCATAATTAAATGTTTCTGATCATTAAGCAATTGTATCATCAGACACAAATAACCAGGGTCAATGCAAAGAGCAGCTTTCATTTTAGGTTTTTACTTATTAAGGGGAGGATAGCTATCCAAACCAGCCTGGTCCTGTGTGAAAAAGTAATTGCCCCCTAGTCCCTTGGTGGCAATAACTGCCGTTGAGCATTTATTGTAACCGGCAACGAGTCTTTTATGTCGCTGTGAAGAAAATTCGGCCCACTTTTTTTTTGAAGAGTTGTAATTCGTTTTTTATTCAATCACAATTCTACGGCACCTTTCATACACCTTTGTGCTACACTGAGTTTTTCTGGATTAAAAACAGACCCAGGTGTACCCCGCCTCTCCCCCAATGATTGCAGGAAATATCTTCCCACTACCCTGAAAGCATAAGCGGATATAGAGGACAGATTGTACTGCTCAGCATTAAAGTGATGACTGGCGTTACAGTATTTTATGTGTAAGAATGTAATCATTTATCACAAGTAATGGCATTAAATGAAAGCAAATAAATAAACTCAACAAGAAGAAACAGATCAAATAAAATGTTTCATTTATTAACTGTATTTGTTCTTTTTAAATCATAAAAATGAACTGAGAAGATAAAAAATTTGACATTTTAAACTTTTGATATCTACTGATTAGCTATAAATGTAATCAGCTAATTATGTAATCAGATTATCTATAAATCAGATTAGCTACAAAGTTAATCAAATTAAGTTGATGATTTTTTTCCATGGAGATGAGAAGGAGTCTGTTTCACCCAAAACGTCACACTCACCAAATCTTTTTAAATGATCATTAAGGTCCTTTGTAACAACCGTAATCTGCATACATTTTTATACATTTAGACCTTTATGTCCGATTTCATTTTTGGGTTTTCAAAGATAAAAAATGTTTTGAATGATGTGTCTGTATTAAAAAACAGTCTGCAACCTTTACTATCCAAAAAGCCATTTTCCCCTCACTCTAGCTAAAAAAAACTGCCTAAAGCCACTAATGCCACTTTTTCAAAGAAAAAAAAAAGACAACATATGATTTTTGATTAAAAAAAAACTACTATATGGGTTTTGATACATTTCTACTATATGATTTTTTGATACATTTTTACTGTATGGTTTTTGATAAATATCTACTATATGATTTTTTTTTCATAAATATCTACTATTGAGAAATTTTTAAAGAATTATCATTTTATTTTTATTTTAATTTTTAGATTTTAGAATAAAGAAAAACGTCAAACCTTTGGAAAAGAGAGTGGATATGTTTCATTTTACAAGATTTTATTTGTGGAAAATTAAAAAAAGCTAACTATTTCCAAGCTATGATTAAAATAAAAACAGATTTTCTTAAATATTACTGGTACTTTTAGAATCATTCTGCTGTGAAAATTCAATGCAATTCTTCCATGAAAGTAAAACAGCTAAAATCTGCTATATTTATTTCAATGGTTAAAAACCCTTGTTGGTTCTATGTTATTGGGGGACTTGTAAACGGTCCAAAGAGCAATTCGCGGTTCCGGAGCAGCAGGTTGTAGACTCAATGTATAAAACGATGGCCGTATATCTGAAATGTTAGATTTTTCATATGTTCTGACGCGTTCTGTGAGAACATCTTTGTTAATTGGACTACAGGTAACATGAGCCTCTGTGATTGTGACCATTCTGATATTAAAACACCCAACCAAACTGACTTTTCCTGTGTTGTTACTGATCCTGACAACAATCCCGTGTCCAAACGGCTGATTTTGACCCCGCTTACTGAGCCAACGCTTGTTTTTCTGCTCTGACAAAGCAGCATAAAATTCAGCTGAGTGGCTTCATGTGACTTCCAGTATCAGCCAACCATAAATATCAGAAGCCAGAAAATGTGAAATCAATCTGACATTTGAAGTGCAATAGATTATCATTTCACATGTGGAAACAGAACATTGTCTCCCCTCTGATGTTGAGGCGACCATGTGATGTTTTCGGCTCAGTCATAAGCCAAAGCGGTGAACTCTGTGTACAGTCAGCTGTGTGTGGACATCTTGTTCTATTAAAGCGGGCTGAACTCAGGAAAACAAAAACAGAAAGGTTAAGTCATAACAAGGTTTCAAGTGTTCATCTGACCCGCTGTCTGGAGTCCAAGAAGGGAGGGACTGCAATGCTGCAGGGAGGACGGGGAAGTATCATGGGGAACATCCAGGAGATGCTGAAATGCAGCTAAGTGAAGTTTACACATTCTTGGTTTAACAAGTCAGAGAACTCTTAAAACTGAAAACCAAACTTGTCCCTACAATCCTAGAAGAGAAAGAATCATTTTTTGATTTCATACCATTTGACTTAGATGTTTTTTTAAAAATGGGAAAGACAGGAGAACATGCCATTCAAGCATAGCAGATGTGTATTGGTCAATTTTAATAATTAAAAAGATGAAAAACAAGCAAAACTCTAAACAAACAAGGCTGGACAATGGGCCGCATTTATCTTGGTATCACACAGTGATGCATTTTGGTGCCACTGGAGGCGCAGTTCTGCCCGTTCTAGCCGGCTGTTGCGATCTGGCTTTGACGGCCGTAACAAAAACGGCGACTCACCATGTATACGAGACAAGCTGCGCAGCAAAACACAGCCGCCCCGTCTTCTTCTTCTTCTTCTTTATTAAAACAACAAATTGATGCATTTCCGCCATCTACTGGTATGGAGTGTGGACCAGAATGACTCAGGAATTAAATTCTACTATACAATTGTGTTATTTTTAGATAGCGAAATAGTATCCTGTGAACGTTAAGTTTTGAATCACTTTTGAATAATTCAAATAAATCTAATTTAACTTTTACTTTGCTTAAATGTCAGCTGCCCCGTCTGTAAAGAAGTGCCAGTTTAAACAAGGAGGACTCTTTCAGGATTGGTGGTGCAATCAAGGTGAGTATCCAATTCGGAGAAGAGGAGAACTTTTACAGGAAGTGATGCAGGAGGAAATACAGGAAATGACGCGGGAGAATGTCTGCATCAAGATCTCATAAGGGAGCCAGCTGGCAGGAAGCAGCATATGCACGTGAATTTTTTCCTTAGTAAATGGATATGTGCCACAGGTTTTTAAAGTAGCTGTTATTAAACCTTTACTTAAGAAACCTTCTCTTGATCAAGATGAGCTAGTAAACTACAGACCTATATCTAATCTTCTTTTCTTATCTAAAATTCTTGAGAAAGTAGTTGCTAATCAACTTTGTGAACATTTACAAAGCAATGACCTACTTGAGGAGTTTCAGTCAGGCTTCAGAGCTCATCATAGCACTGAAACGGCTCTGGTGAAGGTCACAAATGATATTCTCATGGCCTCAGATAATGGACTTGTGTCTGTACTTGTCCTGTTAGATCTCAGTGCTGCATTTGATACAGTTGATCACAATATTCTCCTACAAAGACTTGAACATACTGTAGGGATTAAGGGGAAAGCATTAGGCTGGTTTAAATCTTATCTGTCGGACAGATTCCAGTTTGTTCATGTTAATAATAAATCTTCCTCAAACTCTAGGGTCACCTGTGGAGTACCACAGGGTTCAGTCCTTGGACCAATTCTCTTTACTCTATATATGCTTCCGATCGGCAAAATTATCAGACAGCATGGGATTAATTTCCACTGTTATGCTGATGACACTCAGCTATATTTATCCATAAATCCTGATGAATCCAATCAATTACTTCGACTGCAGTCATGTCTTGATGACATCAAAAGCTGGATGACTTTACATTTCCTGCATCTAAATTCTGACAAGACCGAAGTTGTAATCTTTGGGCCAGAGTTCTCAAAAAATAAACTTCTTAACCAATCACTTAATCTGGATGACATTAACTTGGCCTCTGGTAATAAAGTTAAAAACCTTGGTGTTATTTTTGACCAAGACATGTCATTTAAATCCCATATTAAACAGGTTTCCAGAGTTTCCTTTTTTCACCTCCGGAATATCGCCAAAATTAGAAACATTCTGTCCAGGAGTGATGCTGAAAAACTAGTCCATGCATTTGTTACTTCAAGGCTGGACTATTGTAATTCTTTACTATCAGGAAGTCCACAAAATGCAATTCAAAGTCTTCAGCTGATCCAAAATGCTGCAGCAAGAGTTCTGATGAAAATCAACAAGAGGGATCATATTTCTACAATTTTAGCTTCCCTTCATTGGCTTCCTGTTAAATCAAGAATAGAATTTAAAATTCTTCTTCTAACGTATAAAGCCCTTAATAATCAAGCTCCATCATATATCAGAGCTCTGATTACCCCGTATGTCCCTAACAGAGCACTTCGCTCTCAGACTGCAGGTCTGCTGGTGGTTCCTAGAGTCTCTAAAAGTAGAATGGGAGGCAGATCCTTTAGCTATCAGGCTCCTCTCCTGTGGAACCAACTCCCAGTTTTGGTCCGTGAAGCAGACACCCTGTCTACTTTTAAGACTAATCTTAAAACCTTCCTTTTTGACAAAGCTTATAACTAGAGTGGCTCATGTTACTCTGAGCTACCTCTATAGTTATGCTGTTATAGGCTTAGGCTACTGGAGGACATCAGGGCTTATTTTTCTCACTCTACTGATTTCTACTGTTCTCCAGATTTGCATTGCATTACATTGAAATGACTGTTGTCATTTCAGCTTTTAACTTTTTGTTCTCTCTCTTTTTTCTTCATAGTAGGTACACCTGGTCTGACGTTCTGTTAACTGTGAAATCATCCAGGGAAGACAGATCACCGACTATTACCATCTAATGTAGAACAGATTACTGGATCAATGTGTGCTTCTGTGCTTTTTGTCTCTCTTGTTGTGTCTCTGCTCTGTCTTCTGTAACCCCAGTCAGTCGAGGCAGATGACCGTTCATACTGAGCCTGGTTCTGGTTCTGCTGGAGGTTTTTTTTTCCCGTTAATGGGTGGTTTTTCTTCCCACTGTCGCTTCATGCTTGCTCAGTATGAGGGATTGCAGCAAAGCCATGTACAATGCAGACGACTCTCCCTGTGGCTCTACGGTTCCCCAGGAGTGAATGCTGCTTGTCGGGACTTTGATGCAATCAACTGGTTTCCTTATATAGGAACATTTTGACCAATCTGTATAATCTGACCCAATCTGTATAATATGATTGAACTTGATTTTGTAAAGTGCCTTGAGATGACATGTTTCATGATTTGGCCCTATATAAATAAAATTGAATTGAATTGAATTGAATTGAATTTAAATAACGAGAAAAGAGGAAAACACAAACGAAGGCCACTGGCCGTAACACCCGCCCTACTCATCTCAGATTATTTTCGCCCGCTTTAGTGATTTGACTGTCTTAGAAAGGCCTGGAAGAGGGAAATTCCTCGTGGACGTTGCTTTAATAAAATTATTTTACTGGTTTGATTTTCTGACCACCCTTACCCTTTCTGCATGGAGTTTGCATGTTCTCCCTGTGCATGCGTGGGTTCTCTCCGGGTACTCCAGCTTCCTCCCACAGTCCAAAACAGGACTGTTAGGTTAACTGGCCTCTCTAAATCTTCCTTAGGGGTGAGTGTGCGCATGAATGTTTGTTTGTCCTGTTTGTCTCTGTGTTGCCCTGCGATAGACTGGCGACCTGTCCAGGGTGAACCCCACCTCTCGCCCAGTGACAGCTGGAGATAGGCACCAGCACCCCTCAGGACCCCATGAGGGACAGACGTGTTAGAATATGGATGGATGGATTTTCTGACTTAATCCCCGGCTGAACCAGGGGAGCGGCCGCGAGCTTCAAACGTTTCCCTGGATCGAGCCTCTGTAGAGCAGCCAACGTGCTTAAGGATTTATATTTATATTTTAAATTAAAATGAACCCATTACTAAATTACTACGGTGTATTTTTGGTTTCCATAACAAAAATCTTGGTGTTGCTACAGCAACTCCAACTCCAATGGCGCGGCCCATGTTCAAGTCTCTAACAAATGAAATAAATATTTTCTCACCAATGTGACTTCCTACTAGACTTTAAGCCACTTTGACTCTGTGCCACTCGGCTCCTCCTCCAAACTCAGGGACCTTGGTTTCCAAATAAGGTGCAAGCAGCCAATGAATACACTGCATTTAAGATTGGAATATCATATCAGACCAATAAAAAAAACGTACACCAGAATCTGGGTGTAATATCTGTTTAAGGGTTGTTATTTTCAAAGGTTACTTTTAATCTTAAAAACAATTACAATCTAGAAATATCAAGATGGTGCTGCAGGTGGCAGCTTCTGTGATTTTCTCTACTGTGTTTTATTTGTAGTTCTTTTTGTATCTCTTCTGCTCTCTGCCACCATTCTGTGATCACAGAGAGGAACTCCAAACATTCAGACAGTCATTTTTAAATATTTTTTTTCTCAATTATTCATGGATTCCAAATTCACTGAGCTCTTGGTTATCATCACCATGGTTCTTAATAGGATCTCCTGGAGACGCTGACGAGGTCAAAGGGGAGGCACATCAGGGCTGCAAGAACTACCCTTTGCCATAATCCACTTGGCCAATGTTCGCTTCCTGGTTAACAAAAATGGATGAACTGCTGATTTCTAACTCTATAAATCTAGACGTTCAAGGATCTGCCGCGTTCTGCTTCGCTGAAATTTAGGCCAGCTAACATCTCTGCAGACGCCACACATCCTGGAGTTTACTATCAGGTCAGTGCCACAGATTGCTATTTACAGAAAAAAACAGGCAGAAAAACTTTTTCCCCAATATTTATTTTTATATTTATATTTTAAAATATCTGCATTGAAAACAAAGTGGAACCGAAGTCAAATTCTTTATTTGTGTCCACAAACTTAAAGCTGATTCTGATTCCAGTTTGGAGTCTCATCAGAACACATATTCTAATTTATTGATAACTTTGTAAAACAGATTTTCAGGCTAAAACTTTTGCAGGAAACGGCAGGAAACAATTTCCTAATTGTTACTGAATGAGAGAAAGAATTGTCAATTTTAATGAACACCAACATTTGCGTTTGCGCTCACTCCCTAAAAATGTTTTATAAATGATGATGATGCATTCTGACGATCATGACAAGAGAGCTAATAAACATGAGCAACGACAAAAGACAAAGGAGATCCCATACATGATGAAGAACAGGGACTTTTCCTTTGAACAATAATCAGTTAATCTGCTGAATTCCCCACTGGCTGACAGCTACACGCAGCAAATGCAAATTGCAAATAAACTGCCAGCAGTCAGACATTTAAAGTAAACATGATAGATGTTTTATTGGATGTAATGTCAGAGCAGCAAATCCTAACGAGCGTTTAAAAGACAGGACAAGATGCTCCCAGTGGAGCCTTTTACCAAGAAAAACCAAAACAGTAAGATAATGAACTGCAGCATAGAGAAAACACAAACATGGCATGAACAGATACGCTCTCAACACCAAAAAAATAAAATCATTTTATCTGCAGAATGACATCCTAATCAGTCACGCACAACCAAAACAATGACACACAAAACATGACCTGCAGAGCGGCAAATATTATTTTACAAGAAGAAAATTGGCTGTGATCTGCTACAAACCTCTAAGCCTGTAGAGATAAGATTTTATCCAAAACAGACAGAAAATCAAGCAGGAAAGCTTCACAACCAACCAGTTTTTCATTTTACAAGCTGCATCATCTGGAGGTTTTCAGTGTTAAACAGAAAAAAGGTGCAAGTTCCAGGTAAATATAAAAAACGTTTATAACTCTATTTAACTGATGCTTGAAACAAAAGTTAAATTTACTTTTTGAAACCACACATCCTGGCTGAAACACCATGAACGCTTTTCAGACTGCAGCTCATTCACAGGTGTGGGGTTTCCATAAAGCTTCAAAAAGAAGAAGTGGGAAAGGTTGCTGGCAAAAATCTCCATGTTTCTGCGTGTTAGCAAAGACCCACCGATGGGCCTGAAAAATATTATTTGTACTGGCAATACTTTATTGCCAGTACAAATAATACAGGTGCACTCTCACAAACACACCAACAGGTGCTTTGATTCAGATACTTAAAGATTCACTTCTATACAGAAACCCCTATTATTATCTTCAGCTGTCGTATTATACGTTTTATATTAAATAATACTGTATATTCTTCAGTGATGGTATCACGCCGTTGGTTGTTTGTACCTGTAATACTTCATCAGCTGGTTTTGCTGTTCTTTTTATATCTCTCTTTGCAGGTGTAGAAGCAGACTCAGAGGATGTTATATCGCTCTTTCCTTTCCTCTCCTCTCCTCTGTCACCTTTTCTCCATTTTAGCATTTTGTCTCATCTGTTCCTCTCCTGTTTTTCTTCTTCTACCTTCCCGTTTCCGTGTCCATTGAACATGAAATGGTCCCAGCATAAAATCTAATAAAGCTTCTTGCACATATAAATCAAGCGGAGCAACACTGGTGAAAGCAGTAAGGCGCCACTTGTAAAAGTAAAATCTGTTGGGCTCTTTTTGGCATTAAGACAACAATTCTTAACGCTGCACTGCCAGACAGGACACACACAAAAAAACAGCAGGAGGGGAAGAATGGAGAGAATGGAGAGAACTTCCTTCGAGTGGTTTCCATCAGATAAAAAACACGGTGTATTACCAAAATCTTGTGATTGCAATAATATTGGTAAATATTGTGATGAGGATTTCTCATCTGTGCTTCCTGTTATGTTTAGCATTTTGAGCTGCGTCATTTGTGCTTGATGTGAACATCTGCTGCTGTGAAATATTACATTTGCATGCAAAATGCAAGTTCATAACACTTGACACTCATAACAGCAACAATTATTGCACTGCAAGCAATTATTTGCAACAGGAATATCATATATTGCTATGGCAATATGTTGCCGATATATTGTGCAGCCCAACTTCAAACACAGGATGTTCATGGACATCTGCTCATTGCTGTTGGCCTGTCCATGTTTTTATTTAGCCAAGATGGATTTATGTGATAGTCTGTAAGTCTTTGGTTTTATTTGCCTTAAGTACTACAAATGGAAATTAGCCAGTGGCTAAATCTGGTGCATTGCTTCACTTTTAAGATACTGCGGAGTGACTTACTGACTTTTATAAGGGGGCAAATGCTATACAAGCTGAGTAGGTCTCCTCCTGTTTCTCTGCCTTAGAAAGAGAGCCTGATCCACACGCACACAAACACACAGTTTATAATTCACTCAAAATGGCGAAAACATCCAGCCAAGATTTTCACATCTGATATCTGATATGTGCAGACATCCCCCACTAACTTAGCAAACGGTTTATATAGACTTTTCAGTCACAAAGAACAGATCTGGTCTGCAGGAAATCAGACGGTCTGGCCAACAACTGTCGGCAGCAGCAGCGGGAAAGTGAAATTAGCAAGGTAAATGTGTATGGAAATGCTAATTGGGATTTGAAATGCCCCAGGCTTTTGATTGGCAATGGTAGTGATGTTACGTTATGTGCCGAGGCTTCGAGGCGTGTGTCGAGTAATGGAGGGGGCGTTTCCGCAATGCGCGTATCGAGGCTTGCTTCATTTGGGGGAGGAGCCGAAAAAGATGACGTCCGAAGCCTCGCTGGCCGGCTGTACCACGTGACTGCTTCGGGAAGTGGCTCAGATTGTTGCGCGGGGTTTGACGGCTTTAAAAAGTCCACAAGCTCCATTCAAAATGTGGGTTGTTGTAGGAGAGTTGCGGTCAGTTGAGAGAGTGGATAGAGTTTGGATAGTAGAGTTTGGATAGTGGTTATTTAGTTTGATAAAGTTAGTTTGGTGTTTGGAGAGTTTAGGAAAGAGATACATAGGAGATTTAGGAGTGCGAGGACAGGATAGGAGTAGGATTGAGCAGGCGAGAAAGAGGAGGATGTCCCCTATGTGGGAACATTTTGATTTGATAAGCCCTAACAAGGTAAGGTGAACTGAACACTTGCAGATGCATTAGGTTTGCTTATGAGGAACTGTATTTTTCACTGTTTCTTATTTTGTGTAAAGGTGAGGTGTTTATTGTGCTCCAAGGAGTTGGGGTACAATAATAACACCTCATCCATGCTAAGGCACTACCGTGCCTTGCATGAGAATAGGGATGAAACTGGAGCTTCACCCAGCCAAGGTATTTCATTACTATATTAAAAACACACTTTCACAATTTTTGCATGCTGATGTTTGCTTGTTGTGCAAATAAAGATAGGTAACAGACACTGTATTTATTCCCTTTTAACCAGCCACCAGAAAAGCAGAGCTGGATGAAGCTCTAATCTCCATGATAGTGAAGGATACCCAGCCTTTCACTATTGTGGATGACGTTGGATTCAAGACATTTGTGTCTAAGCTGGATCCCAATTATGTTCTCCCTACAAGGCAGGTATGTGTGGGTCCATACATGAAACGAATGACTACATTATTGTATGTGTCACAATTCAGCAATATGTATGTATGTATATATATATAATCTCTTCCTTTAGGCTCTGGAGGCCAAATATGAGTCTGCTAAGGAGCACGCTAAGGCTAAAGTAGAGAAGGTGGCTGCTGTTAGCCTTACATCAGATATGTGGACATCCATCAACATGGATGCCTACCTGGCAGTGACATGCCACTTTGTGGAGGAGAATGAAAAGCTGAGCTCGGTGTTGTTGGGAGTGCAGGCATTCCCCCAGTCTCACACTGCTGAAAATATTGCTTGTGTGAAAGCCTCCCTGATGGAGGAATGGGGAATCTCAGGCAAGGTGACATGCATGGTCACCGATGGTGCTCCTAATATGGTGGCATGCGTGAGAGACCTGAAGCTTCGCCACCACATTTGTGTTGCTCACACCTCACATCTTATTGTGAAGAGGGCGCTTGACCACCAACCTGTGCTCTCTGGCCTCCGGGCCAAAGCAAGGAAGCTGGTTGGCTACTTTAGAAGCAGCACCACTGCTAAGGTATCCTCTTTTATTTTATTCCAATATATAATGTTAATAGTTTGTCTGTACTCCTACTGCAGTGACTTAATGGCCTACTCTTCTGTATCTTTAAAGGAGAAGCTTACACAAGTGCAGCTTCAGCTGGGCATGCAAGCAACCAAGCTGATGCAGGAGGTGGAAACAAGATGGAACAGCACCTACTTGATGCTGCACCGTCTGGTGGAGTTGAGGGAGCCAGTAGGAGCGGCATTGGCTGGATTTCACACTGACATTCCCTTTTTAACTGCCAGTGAGTTTGAAATGGTTGTAGCGTGCCTTTCGTTACTCTCTCCTTTCTATGACGCCACCATGGAGCTCTCGGCAGAACAACACGTGTCGGCATCAAAAGTTATCCCCCTCCTGAAGATGATAGAGAATGCCCTTCAGGAGGAGGACACCAAGTCGGCACCTGCAGTAGCAGTGCAAATAGGAGAGCAGCTCATCAGACATCTCAGGGAGAAGCTGTACATGCTCCAGTCAATGAGCATCTTGTCGCTGGCTACACTCCTGGATCCACGATTTAAAGTTATAGCATTTTTCAGCAACACAAAAGCTGCTGAAGCAGTGAAGCGCTTGACTTCAGAGTGTGCCACCGTAATCCGACGGAACCTAGAAGAGAACACTCACGAGATTCCCCAGGCTTCCACCTCTCAAGAATTCAGTGGAGGTAATCTTTTATAATACATTTTGAGATTACTTATTCCTATTAAAACACTTACTAACCTGACCTGTGGTTTCCATTTAGGTAGCAGACTTTGGCAAAGATTGGGCACTAGTGTCATGGAGGCAAAGAGGACTCCAAATGTCTCAGCAGATGCCACCGTAGAGGTCCAGCGCTACCTCTCAGAGGCGAACATAAGCAGGCTGGAGAACCCCCTGGAGTACTGGGCTAATCATCGGTCACTGTACCCCAATCTGTACAAACTTGCACTTATTTATTTATGCACCCCGGCATCATCTGTGCCATGTGAGCGTGTCTTTTCAAAGGCTGGAGAAGTAGTATCAAAAAAGAGAAATCGTTTGAAACCAAAAACTGTGGAGAAATTGTTGTTTCTTAATAAAAATGCATGAAATCATCCAAGTTACACAAGCATCAGCCTATTCATTACCCCTCCCTAGTTCCATAAGCACTTTCACTGTCCTCTGCCTGATTAAGGCTATGCCATTTTTGTAGAGTCACAGAAAAACATTATTACACAACATGCCATATCACATGACACTCCTATTTTGGGAATAATTACACACAGAGAATACATTCAAACAATATTTTATTGTACACATGTGTTTACAAAATTTATGTAGACAAATGATTTCGTCCTACACCTTCTGTGAAGTCATTCCCAAGAGCCATAATAGACAAACATTAATGCATCACACGTGTTAAGATACAGCTGGCTGTGATTATACAACTTGCCAGTAGGTGGTGCTGTGTGCACATGAACCATCAAGAAATGAACCTTTTCTCGAACCAGTTGGCTGAGTGGTTCAATGCCTCATGAGGCTTCATCTCGCCATCACTAGGCAATGGAAAAGGGGCTACTGACATACAAATAGCCTACAGATACAATTAGTTAGAATCATGCACACATCTTTTTGACAGCTGTTCTACTCCATGAGAACAGGAGTCTTCCACTCCAGTCATTGAGATCTGGTGTCCTGCAGCTTTTATACCTGTCTCTGATTTAGAACACCTGAGTCAAATAACAAGGTCATTAGCAGGACTCTGGAGAACTTGACTGCATACTGAGGAGGTAATTCAGCCGTTTGATTCAGGTTTTTTGGACCAGAGGCATATAATAAAGGTCTGCATCACCCACCCTTACATGTTTGTGCTGTAATATAACATCAACATCAGTTTTATTTCATGCTGTCCAAGTCTGCGTTACATAGAGACCCTTATATTGCTATACAGCCTTATCTCAAGCCACTGTTAACTCCATAAAAGTAGTTTTTCTTCTAGCTGGAGCCTTGGGAGTAGCATAATGTACACTATGTGAAGAGTAGACTTTCTCAGATATGTAATAAAAACTGATAAATGGAAATCACTTTGAACCAGGAGGGATCTAGGACCTGGGCTATAGAACAAACAGGCCTATAAGCGCCTGCAAGCTTTGTCTTAATTAACCTAAAGGGAATTTATTCCTCCAATTCATTAAATAATGTTCTGCTTTGAAATGGTTCTGGTCATTTGGGGTTTTAGCCAAACACTTGTTTACGTTCCCTTAAAAATCTAAGTTATTATTCAGACCTCTTGAACTTTTTCCACATTGTGCTCTGCTGTGTTCCTTTTTCTTTGTGATGCGGTTTGTCCACTGATGTTCTCTAACAAACCTCTGAGGCCAGAAACAGAACAGCTGCATTTATACAGAGATTAAAAAGAACATTTCTGGTTCCTGGAAAAGGTTTGTGTTGTCAAACTGCACCTTAGATGACTTTTTATGGTGCTAAATCAGTCATAATGTTTCTTAAAAAATAAAGAATTTGAAAGTGAAAAAAAAGAAATGCAACTGAAAGAAAATTGGAACCAAAAAAATCCTGTTTTTTACACTTTCATATATATATATATATATATATATATATATATATATATATATATATATATATATATATATATATATATATATATATATATTCAGTTTTACACTTTTGGGCCTGTTTTGGATAACAGGGGTGTGGAATCATGTTGACATAATCAGAATCAGAATCAGATATACTTTAATAATCCCAGAGGGAAATTGCTGTTTCAGTGTCATCACCGTAACATAACATCACAAACATTTCAGGGGGGAGACGGTTCACTGGGGCCGTGCAGCCAAGGACAAAAACTGTCCACAAGGCGCTGCCCTTATCTGTAGAAGGAAGAAACAACAACATTGGGGAAAAGGGAGGGAGAAAAAAAAGACAGATGTTTGACAATTTACGCTCTCACAAATAAAGAGTCATAAATAAAGAGCTTTCGGCTCTGCTCCTTCACCTGCCAGGTTTGTCCGTTCACCGCGGTTCTTGACATAACAAGTGCCTTTTTAAAATAAAGTATAATAATTAAAACGACAGGGAACACCTCAAAATCTGTTAAAGCCAGGAGAGAGGGCTGGTAAAAAGCAGCAGACAAATTAATGTGTAAATACTGTCCATGGTAGATGTTTCTATCACTTTCTACAGTATGAATTTTTGCATTTTAATAATCTCATATTTACTTTGTTCTTTTATATCAGAGCCTCCACAGGACCCACTAGAACATGGGGACAAGTAAAAGTGAAATACAAGAATATTCTACAAAATGGTAGCCTTTAATTATTATACTTTATTTTAAAAAGGCACTTGTTATGTCAAGAGATCCAAATTTCAGTGTCATTCCTTAGACACGGGAAGTAAAGGACGCATGCAAACTGGGATTTTTAACAAAAAAAAAATCTTTATCCTTAAAAAAGGAAAATTTTCCTTTTCCAAGTCATCCACAGTTTACACGGTAAAACTGTATTGCTCCGTGGCTAGATAATCCATCCATAGTTTTTTCTGCAAGCCTTTCAAAGTAAACTAAACTTCACAATAAAATGGCCCGAACAAATCTTCTTACTGAATATGATAAAAATAAAAAGCAAACCATCATACAAATAACTTAAATATTTTCTATTTATGGCTCTAACACCATTTTTTCCTCTTTAAAAGCCGCTGTTAAATGATGTTTGTCTGTTTATAACAGCCACCAAGAAAATCTCTCTACAATTACACTGTCGCGCTGCGCTAAAGGATCCTGTCTATTGCGCAATACGCGATTAATTCGAAAAACTCTGAAATTATTCTTGCACCTTCCGCAACAGGTTGCAGTCGTAAAAATGGCCATGGCTACACAAGGACGGATTACGGACCGGGCAAGTGGGGCCAGCGCCCAGGGGCCCTCTGGGGCCAGGGGCCCCTGGGGGGCCCGAGACCAAAACTGTTTCAACATATACGATACAATAAATTGTTATTTCATAGGGCGTCTGATGAAAACAAGGAGGGAGTGGGGACCCCTTACATTTGGCTACCAAGGGCCCTTTGAGGGCTGGGGTGGCGAGTGGGGGTTACTTCCTACCAGGGCCCTCTGACTAACCACAGGCCCTTAGGGTGCTTTTAGCGGGCTCCACAGCTGCTCCTGCTAGTCAGCCATGGGCCCTGATGAAAGCACCCTCACCCTGGAACGTTGGTAAGAGTGGATGTGGTTGTGGAAGGGCCCTTGCCCTGCTTTTGGGCCCCTTATGAAAATGGATGAGGGGTGAGGGTGGAGGATATTTTCAGCAGGCCCTATAACTACCAGGGCCCCTAGCCCTGCTTTTGCCTTATGACAATGGATGGTGTGGTGGGCCTCTGACTGATTTTGAGGGCCCCTACCAGGGGCCTCTGACTTACCACATGCCCCGGGTAAGGGTGCTTTTAGCGGGCCCCACATGGATCCCAGCTAGTATGCTTAAAAGAGGTGGACTCTAGCTCGATCCACATGTAGTGTCATCGCTAATGGCGTACCGCGAGGAGCTATTTTAAGAACGTGACGTCATATCACGTGGTACGAGGCAGGGCAAATATGCGTTTTCCTCCACTCTTTCGCTGTAGTTACCCTTGGTTTTACTCGGTAAAACGACTGCTTTTTCTAAGTCTAAGACGTCTCCTAACCATGGTTTTTAAACATTGATGTTATGGAACGTGCAACAGCGACTGGAGGTACGCTGATAGGCCGCATATGAAGGATGTTAAAGCCGCAAGCGGCGTCGATCGGCCCTCGCAGCCAAGCGCAGCTCCGGCCTATTGGCCACCGCTGCGGTGGGGGCCGGCCGCCCCCCACCACAGATGCTGTCACGCATTTTCCCCGCCCGTCCACCGGGCGATTCCCACAAACGCGTTCAGCAGCGCTCCCCCATGACTCACAACAAATCTGGTGCAGATCGGTCGATGCAGCGAGGAGATACAGCCGTTGGATAATGATAATGCATTTGGCCACCGGACCGGACTAAATTGCTCGGCGGGCCGGACAATTTATACCGATTCCTGGACGGTGATTACAAACAGAAAAAAAACGGCCTCTGACGCCGTGAACGCCGAGCAGGGGAAAAACATCGACTTACCTTTCTATCAACTCGGCCCGTTTTCCAGTCTTTCTAAGCCCTCGACACTCAAGCCATCGTTTGAGCTGAACGTTGGTATGTTGTTCCCCAGTTCTACCAGTAAAATGGGCGCCTGGACATCCTCTTGTGATAGTTTAACAGCTGAAAAGTCGGTCCTATCTTTGTATCTGTTGCATGTGTAATGGCTGGTTGCTACGTGCGTTCTCACACCGTTTGTCCTACCTTAGCGGCAAGGGGCATTGCTCATGAGATGGTGACGTCACGTGCGCGGTACGCCATTGTAACTGCACGGATCTCAGCATGGATCTCAGACATGTCGTCAATGACAAGACTTCAAATAACAAATGTGTCACTTGTGATGTGTTAATTGTAAAATGAGACCTGTGTTTTACCATAGTAACAACCAGGGCTAAAAAAGGGGGAGAAAAAAGTGCTCTACCAAGTGCGATGTGTAATAAATTGGAGTAAAGAGAGAGCAACGGTCTTAAACTCTGGCATGAATGCAAAAGTGCTGTTTCATACAGATCCGAATTACAAGCAAATTCTACCCAGTAGCACAATTTTAATTTGGAGACAGATGATGAAACAACAAGTAGTTTTATTGTAGTAGCTGTGGCTGCGTATGTGTGTTTGTAACCCTGATATTATGTTCATTGGAAAACATTTTTTTTCAGCTTATTCAATGTTTTTTTCCTTATTTCCTCACAATTTGGACCTAACATGTTTCATAAGCCTGCTGTAAAACACTCACACTTAATATGTATTTACAATGATAAAACGCAATTTAATACTGCAATTAACACAGCATTTTTAATATAGCCAACTCAATACCTTCCCTCATATCTGTCTTCCTCTCCATGCCTCTGTCACACACATGCACACAGCATGCATTTTTTGTAGTAGATAGTGGCTGCCCCTCCCCCACTCTCTCACTCAGTCTAAACCTTAGCAAGTTGTTAATTTCATTGAACATATTGACAGTGTTTCTGATTGCGCTTAGTTTCAACAATTTAATTCTCTTTGCATTTTTGAATTTACATCATTTGAGATCGTGTGCATATAGCTGCACCTAGTATTTCTGCTAGGTTTCATTGAACTCTGGCTACTCCGTGGCTAGCTACTCCTCTGGCTACTCCGTGGTCGTGGCACATTAAGCCACCAGTGGCTTAATGTGCCACGACCAGGCTAGCTATAATTGTCCAGAAAGACATAAAGCGACAAACCGCTTCAATTTATTCACAATCCACAATAGCATAGTTTGTAAACTTTTTTTTGGGGGGGGGGGGGGGGGGGGGCCTGGGCAAATTCTTTGCCCAGGGGCCCAGACTACCCTTAATCCGTCCCTGGCTACGGCAGACTTCCCTATCTCCTCCGCTTATACAGCCGTGATCTAATCTTGTTTACATGAAATAAGCCTGCTCGAGAGCAGGCTTAAGCTGGCGCACATGTTGCTATGACAACAAGTGCAGGATGTCTTTCGAAGAACCAAACGATCCAAGATCATGCCAAATCGCCAACAATGAAATCCTGCTAACTGAGTTAGCGACGTACGAAGAACGGACCCCAGCTTACATTAGTAAAGCATGTTTAAAAGAAAACAATCGCATAAACAGAATATCTTAGACGTTTTAAAGACATTCCCAGTTCCTGAATGCTTCAGCTGGGGATGCATTTTTCCCCCTGTGTCCTGTCTGTCAGTTTAGCATTAAGAATTGCTGTCTTAATGCCAAAAAGAGCCCAACAGATTTTACTTTCACAAGTGGAGCATTACTGCTTTCGCCATAGTTGCTTCGCTTGATTTATATATGCAAAAAGCTTTATTAGATTTTATTCTGGGACTATTTCACATTCAATGGACACAAAAACAGGAAGGCAGTGGAGGAAAAAAGGAATAGAAAAAGATGAGACAAAATGTTGAAAGGGAAAAAGGTGACAAAAATAGAAGAGAGGAAAGGGAGAGAGCAATATAACATCATCGGAGTCTGATTCTACACCTGCCGAGAAAGAGATGAACCGATGAAGTATTACAGGTACAAACAACCAACGTCTTGAAAACATCACTAAAATAAATTGAATTGAATTGAATCACTAAAAAATATGTAATATTATTTGATACCAGATGTATAAAGTGACAGCAAAAGCTAATAATAGGGGTTTTCTGTATAGAAGTGAATCTGTAGCACCGGAATCAAGGCACCTGTAGGTGGTTGTAAGAGTGCACCTGCATATGTGAGGTTTATCCATAAGAAAAATGCTCAATAGTGGTTGTGAGGAGCCAAAGACCCGCCCCCCCCCCCCCAGAGCACCGAGGCAGACGCCAGGGGAACCAGAACCCCAGATGCCCCAAAGGCCCCCCAGACCAAAGGTGCCCAAAGGGGACAAACACAGGTATAGCTGCCTCCCCATCCCAAGGAGGAGCAGCGATGAGCTCCAAAAAAATGCCTGCCCTGCTAAAGCCCAACCCCCATATTCCAGTAGAGACCCCCAGGACCCACGCCCATCCCCAGCCCAGACCCCAACTAGGCGCCCTTCTTCTCCAGCCTTCAAACTCTGTATGGCAATTGGAGAACAGAGCCTGCCTCTGCCTGCTCAGTATGTTGTGTTGTTGCATGCAACAACACAATCGTCTGCCTCTGGAAGCAAGCCTTCCCCACTTCATGTGTTGTGAGAATGAAAGTGTGTAAGTTGTAAAATACAATTTGGGCCAAGGACGTCACAAGACAGCGGGCTGGGAAATCCTCCCCGCTCCACAGTGACATCCCCACCCCCCAAGGTCCTACATGTGTGGTAGCATGATGGAGCAGACAGAGGGAGGCGTCTGGGGGTGGGGAGGAAAGGACTGGGGTGCAAAATGCCCTCCCAGGAAGCCAACTCCACCACTGGTACCAATAGACACCCCCATACCCGGAGAGGGAGGCACCACTAGCATCACCACCAGTATCTGCAGGGTCAGAGGCTAGAGACTAGCGGTTAGGCCCGAGGGCCAACTGCAAACCGGAACCAACCAGACACCCGGACATGCACCGGCCCAAACCCCCAGCGACATACTCCACAGGACCCAGGCCCCCAGGGTCCCATCAGAACCCCCACCCAAGGGCGGCACACGCAACAGCTGGGAATGTTTAGTCCAGCCCTGTGTTGAGCTGTCATGATTCCACACCCCTTTTCTCTGAGGCCCTGCCCCCACACCAAAACACAGCCAAAAGTTTTAAACGGGAAAAATACTGAAAATGTAAAAAAAAAAAAAATTATCTATCTGAAAAATAGTTCTGATTTGAAAAATTCCATTTCAAAATTTTTCTTTAGTTTGTTTGTCTTGGTTTTTAACTTCTGTTTACATTTTTTTTCCAGTTTCAAATCTTTTTTTAGGCTTCAATTTTTTTTTCAGTTTAAATTCTTTTTCAGTTTCAAATTATTTCTTTATGAACAAACCATAACTTTTAGTCTGCGTTACTTTTAGATTAGTTATATTTGACCATTTCTGGAAACTTAAAAGCAACTGCTGACGAGACTGGTGCGTTTGGAGATAGCTGAACTTTTCTGACCCGTCCTCATTAAGTCAAATTAAACTAAAACTCATTGCACTGCCCCCAGCTTTTGTATGTCCACAGACCCAGATTCTGATCAAGATTTTTTTTTTTTATTTTGGCATAAAACGGCACAGTCATACGGTGTGTTGAGAAATGACATTTTTGGAAATGTTATATTTGTGACTGTGCTTTTTATTGTATGTTTTTAATGTGGACCCCAGGAAGACTAGCTGTTTGCCATGGCTACAACTAATGGGGATCCTTAATAAAAATTAAAAATTACAAAAAATTACAGTCCTTTCGATCTTTAAAGTAATTTTTGGCAATATTCACTAAAACGTCATTTGATCCTAATATACCTAATCATAGTTTTTACGCATATCTTGACACAACCAACCCACGGGTATGTTGGGTTTAGAAATGATGAAATATTTGTGTGTGAGGTGGGGGTTGTCAGGGAGGCCTATATTGGAGACACAGCTGAGCGCGTATGAACTGCGGGGGAAACCCTCCTCCTGGATTGGGAATATCTCATTACTATTCATGTAGATGAGCCTCCTGGACTCAAACAGCATATTTACACAGAGTTAAAATTCATGCTATGAAATCGACCAGCGTTCTCTTGAAATGTTACTCACTCCCTCATGATGCCTTTATTTATTGATAAACGGAGACAATTCCTCTCCATCTCTACATGGTGTTTTTAGAATCAGAACCATCTTTAGCTGCCAAGTTTGTGACACACAATATTTGACTTCAGTTCCAGTTTTGCTCTTAATTAAGATCATTTTAAGAACAAATGCATAAAAAGGGAAAAAATAGGAATGTATTTTTTTCCTTTCTTGTGTAAATATGTATACTGTGTTTTATAAAAAGAAGAAGACGTGGTTGGATTGGTGCAAATATGCAAATTATTCATCTTGGTGCTTGGTTAAGTGACCGTCTGGGGGAAGAAACTGTCTCTGTGGCATCTGGTTTTAGTAAATAGGGCTCTGTAGCGGCACCCTAAAGGTAAAGGTACAGGCAGTTTTTGTCCAGGGTGTGTGGAGTCTGCAGAGATGTTAGCTGCCCTTTTACTGACCAGAGAACTGCACGTATGCGCTGCATGAAGGGAAGCTCAGCCCTGATGATTCTCTCTGCAGAGGTGATTGTTTGCTGCGGTTTGGACCTGATCTATTTCGCGGTTGAGCCAAACCACAGAGTGACGGACAAGCACAGAACGGACGGAATGATGGCCGGGGAGAAGATGACCAGCAGCTCCTGTGGATGATTGAAGTTGAGTAAATTCTTGAGAAAGGGTGGCTCCTGGGAACCAGACGTGATCCATAGCAGCCACAGTGTTGTTGAGGATGCTCAGGGGAGGGAGTGTGGAGGTTGTTGTCCACAGTCTTATGTTTAATTTAAAACTCTCTTACTCACATTTTAAGCTCCATCATATATCAGAGCTCTGATTACCCCGTATGTTCCTAACAGAGCACTTCGCTCTCAGACTGCAGGTCTGCTGGTGGTTCCTAGAGTCTCTAAAAGTAGAATGGGAGGCAGATCCTTTAGCTATCAGGCTTCTCTCCTGTGGAACCAACTCCCAGTTTTGGTCCGTGAGGCAGACACCCCGTCTACTTTTAAGACTAATCTTAAAACTTTCCTTTCTGGCAAAGCTTCTAGTGAGAGTGGCTTACGTTACCCTGAGCTATCTCTATAGTTATGCTGCTATAGGCTTAGGCTGCTGGGGGACATCAGGGTCTATTTCTCTCACTCTGCTGAGTTCTCCTACTGCTCTCCAATCTGCATTGTTTGTTGTTATTTTAGCTTTTAACTTTATGTTCTCTGTCATTTTTCTCTTCATAGAAGGTACACCTGGTCTGGCGTTCTGTTAGCTGTGACATCATCAGGGGAGGCAGATCATCCTCTATTACCATCTAACATAGAAAGTATTCCTGGGTCAATGTGAGCTTCTGAGCTTTCTGTGTCTCTGCTCTGTCTTCTCTAAGCCCCAGTGGGTCGAGGCAGATGAGCGTTCACACTGAGCCTGGTTCTGGTTCTGCTGGAGGTTCTCCTCCCTGTTAAAGGGGAGTTTTCCTCTCCACTGTCGCTTCATGCATGCTCAGTATGAGGGATTGCTGCAAAGCCATCAACAATGCAGACGACTGTCCACTGTGGCTCTACGCTCTTTCAGGAGGAGTGAATGCTGCTTGGAGAGACTTGATGCAACCTGCTGGGTTTCCTTAGAGAGGAAACTTTCTGACCAACCTGGAGGATTTGATTGAATTTGGCTTTGGAAAGAGCCTTGAGATAGCGTGCTGTGAATTGGTGCTATATAAATAAAACTGAATTGAATTAGGTTTTTAATTCTTGATTTCTTCTACTGACTTTACTTTTGTCCTTTAAAGTTCAGCTGACGAACTTTTCAGACATTACCCACCTAACTCCCACACATTTGTGTTGACTCTGCTGCTGCAGTTTGGCAAACACGTAAGTTGGAGTGGAGGCATGTTTGGGTGATGTTCCATAAGACAAGTGATCAGGAGTTTCTGAACAATCTGCTAAAATCTGCAGGATGGGATGTGATTATCCAAACAATCCAGGCAGCTTTTCCTTTTTCCTCCAAAGCAAAGCAAAGAATACAAATGGGAGAAAACTTACACACGATTAATGATTGATAATAAAAAGTACAATTTTTGATTATTTTCTATGTTTTGGCAGTGGTTTGTTGTCAGAAGTAATGATTTATTTATTCATGTATTTATTTTTTGTTGAACCAACAAACTCTTTGAGTATAGACTTTATTTAAAAAGCCAGCACAAAAGCCCACATTCTACCATTCCCCATTTGAACCCTTTATTGATTTAAGTTTGTTAAAAGCTAAAACCTTGAACATGATATAATTAAAAATCTTCCTCCTTCATATTTCAAGCCTGACTAAATGCAGAATACATTCTCTGGAAACATTTACATTCTTTCAGTCGCCCAAAAGGCTCATTAATTCCTCTAATTTATTGCCAGTACATTTCCCTGCTGCTGATGCTGCACCTTCTACCCAAATCTACTTCAAATTGCTTTAATTTGCTCATATTAAGAGCTGCTTTTCCCCTCTTTATGCAAAAGACTAATTGTGACGTTTTGCAACGTCTGTGTTTTTAGTGCCAGAGAAATCCCAACTATCATCTGTCTCTGTCCCGTCAGACCACAGGAACCCTGTCCTTCAGACTTTGTTTTATGTTAGACACCACCCCCTGGTGGGCACATCAACTGATCATAATTACCAATCAGGAAATTAAGACAATGATTTTCTTTCTACTTATGCAGATCCACCACCACCAAGACCTCCATCCCCATTCATTTCAGCATTTTCTTAACCATTGGTGAAGTCAGATGATCAGTAACACAACAAAGTTTCCAAAAATGGCGTAAATCTATGCAATTCAAACGTACTTTATTGATCCCAAAGGGAAATTAAATGCTGGTGTCTCACAAGTTATGTGGGTTCTTCACGGGGTTGTTGTAGATGGCTGCAGGCAGGAAGCCGTCTGTAGCGGTCTGTCTTACAGCGGATCTGGAGAAGCCTCTGACTGAAGGCACTCTGTTGTTGCAAGACAGACTGATGAAGATGATGTTCAGGATTATCCATAATGTTCTTCATTTTATGATTAATTCTTCTTCATAAAAGAACAGTCAACTCTCGAGGTTCTAGAAAGGTTCCCGGATCCCGATGAGGGTGCAAAAATACGAGTACATGACTCCCGTCCTCCGCACACTGCACTGGCTCCCCGTCCACGTCCGCATTACAAATAAAATGTATTATTCTTATTATATATTATTATTATTGGTTTCTGTCCATCAACTGTTATGATACCACTAACAGGAATATTTAGCGAGGAAATATCACGACTGGGCTCGTTGCAGAGGTGCCGTCCTGTCACTGAACTACGCTGGAGTTCACTGAGGCCTTTCTTCAGGGCTAAGAGCCATTTGTGGCGCTGCAGGTTCAGAGGCATCCAGGCGGCCGGCACTTGATCACAAATAGCCGGGAATGACACGAAAGCCGGTCACGCTTGCGTTTGGCTCACTTGAATGAGGCTCAGCTGGTGATCATGAGGGGAAACGAGGCTTCTCATAATCATCTTCATTGAATATAACCATCCTTCTTCCAGTGAGAAAAAAAACTTTCTGATTTGACTTTCAGGTTTGACTTTAACTTCCTCCTAAAAGAACCTTACGCCTAGCCCTTTTTCAAACCAGTAAGCCTGATCACAGCTTTTAAAACCTAATTGATCTGATTTAGCAACAAGGAAACATTCACTGAGAACTGATTATTTTTTCTTTAGTTGGGACCAGATACGAATAACTGGTGGGTCAACTCTTCGATGAGAATTCGTTCCTAGTCCAAAAACTGATTTGAGTCAATCAGATCGGAAGTCAGAAGACGGATCATCCTCTATTACCATCTAACATAGAAAGTCCTCCTGGATCAATGTGAGCTTCTGTGCTTTCTGTGTCTCTGCTCTGTCTTCTCTAAGCCCCAGTGGGTCGAGGCAGATGAGCGTTCACACTGAGCCTGGTTCTGGTTCTGCTGGAGGTTCTCCTCCCTGTTAAAGGGGAGTTTTCCTCTCCACTGTCGCTTCATGCATGCTCAGTATGAGGGATTGCTGCAAAGCCATCAACAATGCAGACGACTGTCCACTGTGGCTCTACGCTCTTTCAGGAGGAGTGAATGCTGCTTGGAGAGACTTGATGCAACCTGCTGGGTTTCCTTAGAGAGGAAACTTTCTGACCAACCTGGAGGATCTGATGGAGTCTGACTTTGGAAAGAACCTTGAGATGATTTGTTGTGAATTGGAGCTATAGAAATAAAATTGAATTGAATTGAATTGAAGTGTTGTAATAAAAATGATCAGCAATAACACATAATGAGGTGTTCCTCTACATTTACAATAGACTGACTGGAGGAAATCTGGCCCCTACTTTTAGAACCCCTTCATGCAGTCAGAAATAACATTGCAGTACTAACATTTTAAATCACCCTCCTTTCTTTACATTTCCCGTCGAAGTATCTGGATTTTTGTTTAATTTTTGCCTAGTCTTCTCCCAGTTGCATCAAAAGTGCAAACTCCAGTGTCTTACTGGCGGTGGAAAGCATCAATTCAGTGCTTAAACCAGGTGGGGGGGGGGGGGGGGGGGAGACCCTTTGAGAGGCAAATCAATATGGACCAATGACGGCCTGAGCTGTGCATATCTATCACTGACTGCAGTGGAAAAGACCATAAATAGTAGAAAATGCAGAATTACTGAAGACAAAAACAACAGAAGGCATCATAAAATGTTACCATACAATAGTTAGTTTTATTTATACTGTTTAAGCAAGTTGTTGGTTGGATTTCTGACTGAAACCATAACCTTCAGATGCCCGAAAGTCTTACCAAAGTTCATGGTTTAAGGTGGAATTAGATATACCACCTTATATAACATTTGGTGCTCTAATCTTTGTTTGCATAAACTGTAAAGCTCCTCCACAGTGGAGGCTGTTTTTTATTATCGCAGAAGTTACTGCTGCTATTTCAAAGAATGACCAATGCCGCTGTTATGGACACTTTTCTGAGACGATTTTAATATTTTGTTTTTGCGCAATCCACACGTCGCAGATTGAGATGAAGCCTGATGGATTGGCAATCACTCGGCGACTGAGGATTATAACTGACATGCCTGTTTGGGGGAGGGGTATGAGAATAAATCTGAATGTGTTATGCAACCATGGGTCAGGCCCAGTTTACCACATAACACAACTGCTTACATGCTTACAGGGGTTTTCAAAACTCTTCATACTTCCTTAAGTGAGATCTTACATGACAACTGGCTGCAGACCTTCAGATTTTGGGAGGATTTGGTCATAAATCAACACAAAGTGGTTCAAAGGTTTTAAGAGGAAGGAAACGGAAGCATGATTTTCAGCATTTCTTACAAATAAAATGTTGAAAAGTGTACCATGCATTTATATTCATATTTTATCACTAAATAAGAACCAATGCAACTAATTTCCCACAGAAGTAATTTAACTGGTAAATGGAGTCCACCTGTGTGTAATTTAATCCCGATATAAATCCCGCTGCTCTGGGAAGGCTTCAGAAATTTATTAAAAAAGATTTGAGAGCAAACAGCATCATGAAGACCAAGGAAAGCAGCACACAGGTCAGAGAGAAAGTTCTGTTTCGGTTTAAAACAGAGTTAGGTCAGAAAACAATATCCAAACTTTGAACATCTCCCACAGCTCTGATCCATCTGTCATCTGAACATGGAGAGAGGATGGACACCTGCAGACCTACCAGGACATGGACGTCCACCTGGACTGACAGGCTGGACCAGGAGAGCATTGATCAGAGAAGCAGGAGGACCGTGGTGGCTCTGGAGGAGCTGCAGAGACCCACAGCTCAGACAGGAGAATCTCTCCACAAGACAACTTTTAGTAATCCAGACTTTTATGCTGAGTGGGGTTGGGTTTTCCCGTAGGTTAGACTAAAGTATAACTATATAGCCCACATGCTATAAACTTATAAACCATGTCACCTTACCCACACCCTCCCTGATATGGAAATTGGTGGTGGCAGCATTATGCTGTGGGGATATTTTTTCCTTCACAGAGACAGGGAAGCTGGTCTGAGTTCAAAGGATGGATGGAGCTAAATGCAGGATAGTGGAATGAAACCTGGAAAAGACTCAAGACTGAGGTGAAGGTTCACTTTGAAGCAGGACAGATGGAGCAGAAAAGGATTAGATCAAAGAAACGTGTTATAATGGCCTAGTCAAAGTCCAGACAAAAATCTGAACGAGAACCCGTGACAAGGCTTGAACACCGATGTCCAAAACGCTCTCCAATTTATCTGAAACATTCTGCAAAAGAATCTACAAAAATTTTAAAGATCTTGGGATTGCAGTGACGGGTGCTTCTAAAAATAATTGACTCTTGGGAGGTGAAAACAAATGCAGGGAACACTTTTCATCTTTTTATTTTTAAAGAAATTCTACAAGTGTCCTCCATCTCCTCAATTATGAACTGCTTTGGGTTGGTGTATCACATAAAAATCCAAATAAAAGACACAGAGGGTTGTAGTTGTAGTGTAAAAGAAAAAGTAAATGAACTCCATACTCTGAGTAGAATAACAAAGATTATTCATACTATATGGAGGTCAAAACGTATGATCATCAGCGTATTTTTTAAATACGCATTAAAGTGTGCACAAAACTTGTTTTTTTCTGCTAACAGTTCACCTAGAAAACATGTTTATTTCAAAGTCATGTTCTGGGAACCCGTTCAAGGTGACTACCAGTGTCAGATATCAGAAAAGACATAAAAGGCTGACAGCATCCAGGCTGGAGACAATGTGCTCTCACTTTAAGAGAACACCAAGTCAGGGATGATCTGATGCGTTCTGACAATTCAAAAGCCACCAGGCATCAATCTCTGGAGCGCTCTGACGGCAGCAAGGATGAGGTTTTAAAGCAGTGTGTCACCAACATGTCAACCAATCCCTCGATTACTGCCTTTCTTTGCATAGGCGGCCGCAGTAGTAGAGGACAGAGGGATGAAATCCGTGTAGTGGTCAGACACTTCATAAAACAAAAAGAGCGATTGCAACTTTGCAGAGTAAATTGATAGATGGGTCACATGTTCCTAATGTGACAATTAAAAAGCATCAGTGGAAACAATCACAGCACAATGTAACATGTGATTTACACGTAGCAAAAATTATGAAATCATTAAAAATAATCCTGTAATAATCCACGTGTGCACATAACCATTTGTGAAACACAAATAAAAAACATGGTTCCCATTTCCCATATTACAACACAAACTAATTTCCACATTGAAAACACATGAGATAAACCACATGTTTTATCACATATTTCACATGTTCCTAGACCAGGGGTCACCAACACGGGGCCCGCGGGCACCAATTAGCCCCCCGAGGACCACATGTGGGGCCCACAAGCCTGTTCTAAAAAAAAAAACACAATCCACCAGTGAGCTGCAACTAAAACGTTATTTTATTCTGTTACTCTTCTCGTTTAATCACACTTGCATTTATATAGATTTAAAAAGGACATAATCTATAACAAAGCATGAAAAATGTGTTTATTTTATATAAAGTTAAGGTGAACTCTGACTCTTCTAGTTCAAAGGTCAGTACTGGAAGCCCTTCGTATGACACAACACCAATGAAGTAGCTCTCAGTTTCAAAAAGGTTGGTGACCCCTGGAATAGACAATATAATTGAGGGGAGTGGTGGCAGCATTGCACTTGTGTCCCGGAGGTTCTGGGTTCAACTCCCACAGACTGCCACTCTGGGTCCCTGAGCAAGTCCCTTAACCCCAGCTTGCTCCCTGGGCGCTACACGGAGGCAGCCCACTGCTCCCCGAGGGGATGGGTTGAATGCAGAGAACAAATTTCATTAGAATGTATGTTGCAATGACAATAAAGATGATTATATTATATAAATCAGCAAATATGAAAGACATAGGATAGAACACATGATTGCCTAAATGGCAAACACATTTGAGAAAGCGTGTCCTCCACCTGTATTTCATGTGTTATAACATAATGGTATTTTCTACATGTCAAACAGTTGGTAAAACCCCAGGTTTAAGGTTCAAGGGTGGCTTTATTGATACATGTAGATGGATTTGCTTTACAGTCTGGAGAGGGCTTCTTAAACATTATGCACTTACATTTAAAGTACAGGACACATATAGAAAAAAGATTAAAACAGCACAAACCAAGACATTGACAAGTACTCACAGCGGCTCACTGAACAAGGTTAGAAAAAATATAATTTTTTTTTTTATTTAAACAAATATGCTGGTGAAGATTCTCAATCATCCAGGTCATAATCAATCCAACAGCAACAAAAAAGCAAAACAACTGGACTTTTATTCTGAAGCTGAAGACGTTTCACTTCCCATCCAGGAAGCTTTCTCAATTCAAAATGTCTGGAATAGTTTAAAAAGTTATTTAAAAAGATGAATAAAAACTATTAGATATCCCTAAAACAACAATATAAAACATATTGGGAGCATGTTAAGATACAATAGCATGATACAAAGGATAAATAAGAAGATAAAAGTAAAATAGGAAGTAAGGTAGATATCTTTAGAACACAAACATAGGTAAGTAAGTAAGGAGCATTATGCAAACCGCTAAATGTGAAATCATACAACATGTTTTATGACGTTTACCACGTTGTACATGGTACAAAAGTATTTTGTTTCCACATGTGAAATGTGGGGTAAATCCCCACATATGAAACACATGAAATAAGCTGAATTTACTCTTTGCTGCTGGGACGCCTGACTTTCCCCAAAGCGGGGACAGTAAGAGAGTTTTCTGTTTGTCTGTTCTAAACATGTGTTCCAGATGTCACAAAGAAAGTTTCCTAATTTCCAAATGTGAACCACATGGGAAACGAGTTCACAACATGCTTTACGTGTTACTACATTTTCACATGTGTTTCCCGTGTTACAACACAATCCATTTTACACAACTGGTGAAACGCACAGTTTCCCAGACGTGAGAAATGACACCTTTTACCACATATTCTCACATGTTACCAGATTATTTATCTTACGCATGTTTCACATATAACAGGAAAACTTCACATGTGGGAGACAGCAGAACAAAAAAGGACGTCCAGGAGTCAGAGAGGCTCATTGCTGGCAACGCCTGCGTCGATATCCAGTGGGTTTCTCATGATTTGTGGCCGCTCTGGCCTGATGGGACAAGCAGTCAATTCCAGTTCCCCACATCATATGTCCAAATGCGACCAGACAAGGCACTGAACCCGTGCAGCCATCATCATTTCAGTGAACTGAAGTGTGACTTGTAATGTGAATTGGCTTTGAAGGGGCAATATGATTAGAAAGGTGGGAGAAAGGTTTCATGAATTTACATGGGATGGACAAATTTCAATTCCAAAATCACAAGCAGCCTACAGGCAAAGCATGTATTTCACATGTGAAATGTCACCTTCACAGGCTCTTACATGTGGCTGTGCACATTTGAAAATGGTTTTCCTAGATTGCAACCAGATATGCAAAACCCACCAGAGGGTGACCTGGAGACATCTAAGCAGGGCAGACAAAGAAAATAAAGCTAATGCATGAATAAAAGCAATAAAATGTTATTTTTTTCTGTGGACTGATTTAGGGCTTTCATCAGAGAACAGGTACTCTGACACATTTAAGCGGCAGGAGTGCAGGAGCAGCATGTCTGAGGCGTGCAGTTTGTGGCACACTGACCCAAATACCAGAAGCATTTGACTCTGGCCCATTTCTTGCTTGATGCCACTTTCTGGCAACGCAACGCAGTGCATCAGTCATCAGGGCGGCTTTAAGGTATGAAGCTCCCAGGAAGTGTGCACCAGAAGCAGAAAAACCACACAATATTCTAACACAGAGAGCAACTTCTGCAGTAAACGTACAATAAGGATTACAAGATAAGATGAAATAGCGTGTGTTTAATCCCGCTGAATTGAATGAAATAAACCCTGAACTTGGAGGGTTCCATGTTTGCCCGCATCTTACACCCAGCTGCCATGTGTCAGACTTTTTTAGGGATGCATCTTGCATCCTGTCTGGTGTAATAGGTCTTTGCTGCTCTTGTGCTCAGAGCTTGTTCCTGTGCTGCCATGATTAGTGCCTCTGTCCTGTTCTCTGGTCCTACCAGCGGGGCGTGGTGCATGTGATGACGGCCTGGACTTTGTTCCAACCAGTCAGCTGTTTTTTTTCCAAGGCCTGTCTTACACGCTGTAGCTCCTTGGTTTTGGCTGACTTCTTCATGGATTTAGCGAGGTTTGTAGCTGTCTTGGACATCGAGCAAAAATAACAGTAATGCAGCAGGAGGAGTTTGTTGTTAAAATGCAGACACTCTTCATCTGTGTCCTAATACCTGCCAAACATCGTTCCTATTCCCCATGTCAAACCCTTATCACAGAATCATTTCTGAAGAAAACTGGAGATTGATATTTCTTTTTGAGTCTTTTAAGTTAAAATAGTCAAACTACTGTAAGTTGGTGTGAGATTGATGCAAAGTGCATCAATTCTTCTATCTCATTCTGGAGCTTTGCTTTACAGTTTACGATTTTGCTTCACCGATTGTTGTTGTTTTTTTGAAAAATGTATTTACTTTTAAAAAATATTTTTCTATTTAGAGCGTGTTTGCGTTTATTTTCCTTGTATGATAGCTTACTTTGCTTTATATTTACTTTCTCTTAATTTAATCTGATTTAAAATTGTGGATGATCATTTTTCCAGTGGAAAACAAAGAGCATTAGAATCCATTAATTATTAAGAGTCGTAGCAAAAACATTTTGCAGTGGCACAAGTTACGCATATTCGTTTTTGCTTGTTTTTGTGGTAACAACCTATATTAGTGTTGTTTGATTTCTGTGCAGTATTCAATTTAGTTCAATTCAATTTTATTTATATAGCGCCAATTCACTACACACGTCATCCCGAGATCTTTACAAAGTCAGACTCCATCAGATCCTCCAGGTTGGTCAGAAAGTTTCCTCTCTAAGGAAACCCAGCAGGTTGCATCAAGTCTCTCCAAGCAGCATTCACTCCTCCTGAAAGAGCGTAGAGCCACAGTGGACAGTCGTCTGCATTGTTGATGGCTTTGCAGCAATCCCTCATACTGAGCATGCATGAAGCGACAGTGGAGAGGAAAACTCCCCTTTAACAGGGAGGAGAACCTCCAGCAGAACCAGAACCAGGCTCAGTGTGAACGCTCATCTGCTTCGACCCACTGGGGCTTAGAGAAGACAGAGCAGAGACACAGAAAGCTCAGAAGCTCACATTGATCCAGGAGTACTTTCTATGTTAGATGGTAATAGAGGATGATCTGCCTCCCCTGATGATGTCACAGCTAACAGAACGCCAGACCAGGTGTACCTTCTATGAAGAACAAAAATGACCACAAAAACATGAGAACAAAAAGTTAAATGCTGAAATAACAACAAACAATGCAAATTGGAGAGCAGTAGGAGAACTCAGCAGAGTGAGAGAAATAGACCCTGATGTCCTCCAGCAGCCTAAGCCTATAGCAGCATAAATATAGAGGTAGCTCAGGGTAACATGAGCCACTCTGACTAGAAGCTTAAAAAAAGAACTTAAAAAAGGAAGGTTTTAAGCCTAGTCTTAAAAGTAGACGGGGTGTCTGCCTCATGGACCAAAACTGGAAGAATGTTCAGAAGGAGATTAGAAGCAGAAACTCCAGCTCTAACTAAGACGCAGCCTCCTGTGACGGCACCACTCATTCGGTCGCTGTTTATCGGATCCCTCCTGAGCCAAAGGACCCTCTCAATAGAACCACAGTCTCGCCTGGCTTCCTGGTTCCTGACTGTGCCTCCAGAAGCCTCCCGTCTCCCACCAGCAGAGCCACTGAAGTAAACTTTTTAAAACCCTCTTTGTGTTCGGCTGAAATTGCGGCTCCTCTGTCTGGTTCCATACAGAACAACAGGAAATAGATGAGAACCGACACAGAGAAGAACCAAAACCTAGCACCTAAAGATCATGACTGATTCATTTAAAAGTATTTTCATGCCTAAATGAAATCAAACAGGTCCAAAAAGTCATTTTTGGACCTGTGGTTGGGAGACCACCAGATTTGAACCCCGCAGAGAAACTGTGCTACGTTTGCTAAAACTAGGGGGAGGAACAGAGCCCAGAAAAACGGCCTCAACTTCAAGCACTAAACAGACGAGAACCGGTCAGCATCAGTTAGGATCTGGTCCAGAAGTTGATATGCAGCATTTACAGCGAGAATTAGAGAATGATTTTATGTATTTACCAGTAAAAACAACTAAAATGCATGGGCTCCTCAAAGCAGACTTTAACTACTAATTAGAGAAAAATGCTGAAGACACCAAACTCTAGATGCGATTCCTTGTCAGAACATTTGACCAGAAGAGAAAACAAAACATTTTCCACCAATACGTTTTAACTGAGTCCCCAAATGATGTTCACTCCTTTAGAAGAGGTTTTGAGGATCAGATATTTGGAAAAATAGAAATAAAACATTTGATATGTAGACAGAAGGACGGAGGGAACCATCAGCTGTTTGGCCTTTAAAGATGTTGTCCTGCAAAGTATAATTAAAGTCTTATAATAAAACAGAAGCTTTAAGCTTCCAATGTGATAATAGGAGCTAATGTAGGTCAAACACACACCTATTCCTCCACACACGCTGACACATCTGCTCTCCTACATAAAGCTGCCTGTTTGCTGCAGCAGCTGCCTAATGTTGCATCAAAGCCCCGGCCGTTCACAGCCTCGTCTCTGATGGAGAGTGTTTTTCTTTTTTATTACGCTCTGCGGCTCTGATGGAACTTCACTACGAGCCGAGCCGCCCCTCCATCATCCTTCCCATAAACTGTTTCACGGCTCCTGAGAGTCAGGGGAAGAGACAGAGAGAGAGAGAGAGTGGGGAAATAAACGAGATTAAATAAAGAAGGAGATAGCGGTGACCGGCTGCGTTCCCTCTGCACTGCAGCACAGCAGTGCGGCTGATTTATCCATCAGCTGGCTCTGGAGGGAAGCTCACTTTCACCATTAGTAAATGAGCCCTAACTCACCCAGACAGCAAAAAAAAAAACTATTTCCTGCAGCCTGGTGGAGCTCAGGCCAAGTGTCAGCGTTGCTCCCTCTGAAGCTGACTTCATAGAGGAAGATCAGACTTTTCCTCCAGAGATAAGAAACAGACTTCTTTGTGCCTCGAATGCATCAGCGCAGGATTTACATTTGAAAGGCAGACCCTCCTGTGGCCTCTCCTGACAGTCAGGATGAAAGGAGAGCTGGTGGAGGTATCAAAGAAGAAATGTCAGACCCAGAATTATCAGTCTGAGCGCGATCGTCATAAATTCACAGGTTCATTCTTTTCTCTCCCCAAAATCTGTTTTCTCATGTTAAAAAAATTATTTTGACTACATTGGAATGGCTTCGAAAAGCTGCCGTCCTGATACACGGCTCTTGGTGTTTTCACTATCACTGTGGCTTTGTGTTTGGATTTGCTAACACAGACAGTTAATGAAAAATAGAGGAACTTTGACCATATTTAGCTGGAGTTCAAGATGGCTTTCCTGGTCGGTAGAAAAAGTCTGAACTCTCTTTTGCTATGGTTGAGAAAAAAGGGAATATTTGAAGAAGGAAGGTGCAAAGATCCCATATGTAGAAGCTGTGGAATGACAAGCTTTTGTGCCGAGGCACGAGGTTAGAGATCGGTTTAGACGTGGCCTTTTCCCCCAGAATCTTCATTATTTCTTTTAGTTACTTTTTACTCATGGCTTTCTATTCACAATTCATTACCTTGTGCTGAGGATTCTGTCCCGTTCTTGTGTTCTGTTCCTTGTGAGTTGGTTTAGCTTCTCGTTTTAGCGTCAGATCCTTTCGTGTCTTGTTCAAACCCTGTTTTCATTTCTGTGTCTCGTTGGCCTCATGTCGCTCCATCACCTCCCCAACAGCTGAAAGCCAGTCGTTCAAACAGTGTCTTTGTCAGATCCTTCCACTGTCTGTAAAGCCGGGCATACACTGTATGATATTTTAAACCATTGTACTCAGATACAGCTCAAACTGTACGACGAAACCGCAGGGTTTAAAAGTCCACTCCTATGTTGTCGTCTGAGAAGAAGAAGAAGAATTCCCTTGTTTGCACACGTGCAATGTGTGAGGTTGGGGGAAAATCTGCTCATAGACGTTCGTAGCTCTGCTTCAACAGCAGGATGTGCTCACGATCGCCTCTAAAGTGCCGACTGAATCCGACCGTCCAATTCCTGATCGGGAGGTGGTCGTGAGAGGCTAATCGCCCCTCGTTACCCCCCCTTTATACTACACGATGCAGCTGAAACTCGGCCTGATCCAAAAAATTCTCACACGACTGAAGAATCGGCCCAAAAAGACCAAAGAAATCGTACAGCGTATGCCCAGCTTTAGTGCAATCTTTTAGCATCAAAGGTCCAGAAAAGCTCTAGGGCCTGATGGTATTTCCCCCTTCTGCTTGCCAGGAAACGCCCTTTCTCCGGACCTGAGCTGGTCCTCACACAAATGCCCCTTGAGATGACATGTTTCATGAACTGGCGCTATATAAATAAAATTGAATTGAATTGAAAAAGAGCGATTACAACAACGGTCAAAGCGACGCAACCCCCCAAAAAATGGAAGTGGTTTGTCCAAATGGACTCAATATACAGGAGCCGACAGACGGGCAATGGGATGGAGAGTCACCGCAACTCAGCCACCAAATGAAGGTAAGTGTTTATTTTACTTAAAAATTATCGGTTACATTATCTGTTATATTATTCTGTTATTATCATCACCGGTGAGCTAATGTTTGAGTGAACAAAAGCTAATCAGGAGCCGTGTTCTGGAGAAGCTAGAGGCTAGTTAGCCGCTCATGCTAGCTCTGTGCTCCTCGTCCCTAAAATATGCCCACATTCGCTGTTGTGCATGCACTGAAGATTTATTTTGCTTATTTGTTTTATTTATGAGAGTTTTGCGCCTGAAAGGACAAAACTGTTCTGCATGACAGAGAAGCAGATCACTGTGGGGTTGCACAACTGTGTAGATAGCGCATAGATATTGATCAACTCATCATAAAAAACAGCACTTGTCACAGTTCATCACCAGCTTTAAATATTAGACACTGTTTGGAAGAAGGCCCAGCAGAGACGCTACTTCCTGCAGCAACTTAATGAGTTCGAAAGGCCACAGGAGCTGCTGGTCATCTTCTAAATTGTCATCAACCAGTCTGTCCTGTGTTCGTCCATCTCTGTGTCGCTCATCCATAGAACAGGACAGGTCCAAACTACAACAATCAATCAGGTCTGCAGAGAGGATCTGCATGTCAAGGCTGACCTTCCCTCCATCCAGGACTTGTACAGGTCTAGGGTCAGGTGAAAGAGAGCTAACATCTCTGCAGAACCCACACATCCTGGACACAAACTTTTCAGGACTGTTAGCTGGTCAGTCAGTCACAGTGAGACCATGATCATTAAAGCAGCTGTTGGTACTTTTGGCAGTGTGGCCAGGTGCCAAGTCTACTTGTCAGCAGAGGGGAAACATGATGTAGACTGCTGCGTTGCCTTGATAAAACTTAGTGGGCCGAGACCAGCAGATAACATGACAGCCAAAATCGTCACTGATTGTGAAAACTTCACACTGGACTTCAAGCAACCTGGATTATGTGCCTCTCCACCCTTGCTTAATAAAGTTTCATCTGAATAAAAGACTTTGGACAACTGAGGACCAGTCCAGTCCTCTTTATCTCAGGAAAGAAATTTCTGAAGTTGTCTCTGATTAAAGCTAGGGTCGGCAATTTTTCCAGAAGTTTCACCAGGTCCCTGTTTGAATAACTGTGCATACTGCTCTTCTACTCTTCAGGGGGATGGCATTTTAAAAATCTCCCAAATCCATCCATTTTCTGATTCGCTTCTCCCTCATGGGGTGCTTATCTCCAGCGTTCAATGGCCGAGAGGCGGGGTATACCCTGGACATGTCACCACTCTGTCGCAGGGCAACACAGAGACAGACAGGACAAACAACCATTCACGCACACACTCACACCTAAGGACAATTTAGAGGCCAATTAACCTAACAGTCATGTTTTTGGACTATGGGAGGAAGCCAGAGAGAACCCACGCATGCACAGGGAGAACATGCAAACTCCATGCAGAAAGACCCAGGGTGGACTCGAACCCAGAACCTTCATGCGACTCTCAGCCATGTTTACAGTGAGAGCAGCAGAGCTACCATGAACGGCTAACCGCTAAGCTAACCGCTAACCTAGCAGCTAAGCTAACCGGATACATAAACACTAGAAGTGCACATGTGCAGCCAGAAAGCGGAAAATATGAAGGAATGAGCACACACAATGGCATTACGTGAGCGTGTCAGAATGATTGACATGTGGAACACCAATAGATAAGTTGATTCCCCCAGAACCTGAGGGACAGAGGGGGATGAGAGCGGGAATAAAACTCTGACAAATCCCTGCAGTTTACAGGCCTGCAGCTCCCACAAAGAACGATTTTTTTAACCTCCTTTTTATGAATATATAATGTATTAACTACTTTCAGGATGGAAGGACAACTTTACCCAGTATAACAAAAAGTGTTCCGATCAGGATTACCAACTATAGCTTTAAGGACCAGAGGGGTGGTTGTAGTTAATTTTCTGGATATGTCTGTGTGTGATTGCTCTGAGTGTTGACTCCAGCTTCTGTCCACACCTTGTGAATGTTCCCTCAATCACGTGTAAGGGTTGTGTATGGAATCACGTTTATGTCACAAGTCACGCGAGCAAAATAAACATACTCGCATGTATGTTAAACTACTTCTGCGCATGGTTTATCTACCGCCGCGCGAGAAACTGCCGCTTCAAGAGGAGAAAATCCCCTGACTCCTGCCTCTGTGCTCGGGGAAGGCGGGCCTTTGGTTCTCCACAACCAATATCAAGCTATTTCCTTTTGGAAAATTTTCACCTAAACTAGTGCACTCTCACAAACTCCCACAGGTGCTGGGTCCCAGGTATTAAGTGTTCACTTATATACAGTAATCTTATAATTTATTTATTTATTTATTTATGTTCTTTCACTTTCTTTTTTCAAGTATCACATTACACATGTCAGCTTACATGATAATATATATGATTTAGCAATGGCATCTAGGTGTTATTCGGTTGTATTTGTTGCTTTATGTCTGTTGGTTGTGCTGTTCTTTTTGCATCTCTCTTTCCAGGTGACGGAGCAGACGGAGAAGGTTTTATCATTCTCTCCCTTTTATCTCCTCTTTCTTTCACCTCTACTCTTTTTTTTTCTTTTCTTTCTCTTTCACTTCTTGTTCTTCCTTTACTCTCCCATTGTCATGTCCATATAATTTGAAATTCTCCTTGCAGGAATCACAATAAAGCTATTTACAAGTATAAATCAAGTGGAGCACTATGGCGAAAGCTGTTCGCTCCACTTGTAAAAGCAAAATCTGTCGAGCTCCATCTGGCATTGAGACATCAATTCCTATTGCCACATTGTTAGACAGGACACTGGGGAGAAAAAAAAAAAAAAAAGAGGAGAAAATCGCTCTCCGCGCGCGCCAGCTCCTCCCACGCGCGCTCGGGATCTCACCCCGCACATGATTTTCTATCCAGCGGCCACGCTGGAGGACGGCTGCACTCTCGAAAGCCTCTCTGCCCTCGGACTGATTTTCTCCTCGCGCGAAAGAAAATGTGTTTTGACGGGTTGGGCGGAGACAAACCTTTTCTGTAAGCCTCCTCCTGATTGGGCCTTGCAGACACGATCACACAGGAAGTAGTGTCAGGAAGCCTTTGACTGACAGCTCGTCATCCATAAGTGTTAATACTTTGTTTTTACTTTATATTACATATACAGAAAGATAAAACAGCTAACTAAATAATGGTACATTTGTGATTGCTTGTGATATTTTTTTCTTATTAACAGTGCATATTTAAAAAACTCAGAGCTGCATGTTAAATATAAAAAAGGTGTCTGACTTTTACACTCACTAGTACTATATATTATTGGCATCAGTTTGTTATATTTTGCAACACTTTGTCTACATGTCAGTGGCGGCTGGCCCATAGGGGGCGCTCGGGCGCTGCCCTCCCTAGATGTGGAGGGGAAAAGTCAAAATATATATATAGATTTTAAAAGTATTATTAATGTCAGTTTTTACTTAATAGTATGTGGCTACATGTAATATGAATTATTAAAACACTTCTACTAATTGACTCTACAAATTGACTCTCATTTAACAGTGCATTTCCACCGACAAATTTCTCATTTCTCTTGTGGGGCTGTCACTCAAAGCGCCCCACAAGTGTAGCGAAATAACCAATCGTATACTGTTGCTAGGGAAAATTTATAAATATTTGGCCAATCAGCATCGCCAAAATGAATGGCTTTGGGGCTACTGGAATCTTTGCCCCTGCTACACAGTGATGTAGCTAGTAGTCAGTCAGGCAGTGACGTAGAGATTATGGCGACGACGACAGAGAGAGAGACACACACATTTTGTCATGTGGTGAGTGAGTTTGAATGTTGGGCTATTCGTTTTGAAGAGAGTGAAAGGATTTTGGAAGATACTGTGAACATTGTATCATACGGAGCCCTCTAGGGCAGGGATTCCCAAACTTTACCATGCCAAGGCCCCCCTACACCAGTACATTTTCAGCTGAGGCCCCCCCCCCTCATATGAAACATGCGTAAACACTCATGTGTAAGCTACCTTTGATTCATTAATTTTATGAACATATAACAATAACATAGGCCCACCACTTTAATTTTAACAACCTTTTTTTAAACGATGAACCTCTTTAAACCTTGCAAAAACAGAAAGATTTGAGAACAAAATAAAAGTTTGTCCCAAATTAAACATGCAGGCCTAACAACAAATGTAGGCTACATGAGAAAGAGAGACAGAGACATACCATGCTAATGGGAGCAGTGGGCCTGATGGCTTCTACACAGTTTGTCCAGTCTGGGCTTGATGTCTGTCAGAGCAACACGCATGTCATTATCCACATTCAAACCTGATCTGTGTTTAGTTTTCAGTATTTTTAAAGTTGAAAAGCCAGACTCACACAAGTAAGTGGTTGCAAATGGAAGGAGACATTTCAGAGCCCTTTCAGCTAGGATGGGAAACTCTTGTCTTACATACAGCCAGAAGTTTGGGAGAGAAAGGGTTTCAAATTTGACTTTTAAGTCCCATGAGGCGGACATCTCAATCAGTTCCTCCTGGGCTTTTAGGTCCAGAGAAAAGCCAATATCATTGGCAAAGGGGGTCCTGACCCAGTTTAGCTGAGAGTTGTCAAGGTCAGTGAAATAGTCTCTGAAATATCCCTGGAGGTGTTTCAAGTGAGACTGTATCAAAGGGGAAATGGTGTCCAAATCACCACCAGATGACAACTCTTGGTGTAGTTGTGGGAACATTTCTGTAGTCCCCTCTTGCACCTTGCTTTCCCATAGGGCGACTTTCATGGAAAACGCACGTACTTTGTCTTGCAGATGCAGTATGTATGTTTCACGTCCTTGCATGCTTTGGTTCAGTACATTTAGATGGTGAAATATGTCCGCCAAATATGCAAGCTTGAGAAGCCATGGTGCATCTGTGAAACAGCTTGCCAGCTGATGTTTTTCAGACGCAAGGAATTCAGCGATCTCTGTCCGCATCTCGTATACACGGTTCAAAACTGCCCCTCGAGAAAGCCAGCGTACATTTGAATGAAGCAGCAATCCTTTAAACGGAGCTCCCATTTCGTCACACAGAATGCCAAAGAGTCGGTCCTTCACGGGGCGACTTTTAATAAAGTTAACCACCTGCACGGTCTCCTGCAGTACTTGGTTAAGCTCGTCATCGATGCGTTTAGCCACAAGGGCTTCGCGATGGAGTATACAATGTGTGAAAATGACATGTGGGGCTTTCTGTTTTATTAGCGCAGTCACTCCGCTGTGTCTCCCTGTCATAGCTGCAGCAACATCCGAGCATACTCCAACACAACGGGACCAATCAAGTCTATTTGTCCTCATATAATCGTCCAAGACACCAAAAATCTCCCTCCCCGTGGCCCTACGTTCAAGCGCTTTGCAGAACAGTATTTCCTCTGCAAACTTTTCTCCTTGAAGGTACCTAACATAGACGAGCAGTTGCGCGGCATTAGCCACATCAGTGCTTTCGTCCAGTTGCAATGCGAAATAGTCACTTGCTCTTACCTGGTCCAAAAGTTGATTAGAAACGTCCCCTGCCATGTCACTTATTCGCCTACACACCGTGTTGTCCGAAAGTGGTATAGCATCCATTTTCTTTGCCGCGTCCTCACCAAGCATTTCCCGAACCATGTCTTTGCTTGCTGGAAGTAAGAAACCTTCTCCGTCGGTGTGGGGCTTCTTTGCCCGCGCTATGTGCTACGATGCCGCATAGGATGCTCTCAGTGCTCTCTCGGGGACGTTAGCTTGCTGCACAAATGTTGTCGTCTGCTTCGTTATTTGTTCCTCCTTGTGTATGAAATATTCCACTGACTTTTCAGTGTCCGCTGGGTGTTTCTGTTGTAAATGCCGTTTAAGTTTGGACGGTTTTAAGCACTCGTTTCAAAGAATTTCGAGGCATAGCACACATTTAGGGCACTCCTGTCCATTTTTGTGTGTGACCGTAAATCCATAGTTAATATAGTCCTTTTCATACTTCCTCAACTTTTTTGGCCAGTTGCAGCTCCTTTGTGTTTGATCAGATGTTTGTGGAATGGTGGGGTCTTCGCCAGGTCCTTTTCTTTTCAAAAACATGTCCATGTTAACATGTTTGCCTGCTATCTGTTTAGCACTATTATTTTCAAGAAGCTAATGTCGGCGCATGGCTAGTCAGGTTTGTTTACGAGTGCGTCATGGTCTTGGCTATGCCAATCAATTAGAAAGAGATGCGTTATTTAAAAATATTATTTGTAAGCTTTATGTGAATGATTGTCATAATGCAGTTATACCCAGACAGGAATATTTTAATTATTTTTATTCAATAAAATAATTTCATGTATAATTATTTATTTATTTTTCTCCATCTTCCCGCGGCCCCCACTTTGAAAAATGCTGGACTAGAACATGGGGACAAGTAAAAGTGAAGTACAAGAATATTCTACAAAATGGTAGCCTTTAATTATTATACTGTATTTTAAAAAGCCACTTGTTATGGCAACAGATTCAATATCAGTGTCATTCCTTAGACACTGGAAGTAAAGGATGCGTGCAAACCGTGAATTAAAAAAAGAAAATATTTATAAAAAATGAAGAAATAATGCAAATACAAAAATGACGATACATCCGTTTTACAATTCTCCGTTTTTCCTTTTCCAAGTCATACACAGTTTACACGGTCAAAAGAATGTGTTGCTCCATGTCTAGATAATCCGTTAATACAATATACGGCTCGATAGGAAGCTTTCAAAATAAAACTAAACTTCACAATAAAATAGCCTGAACAAATCTTCTTACTGAATATGATAAAAGTAAAAAGCAAACCATCACACAAATAACTTAAATATTTTCTATTTATGGCTCTAACACCACTTTTTCCTCTTTAAAAGCTGCTGTTAAATGAAGTGTTTGTCTGTTTATAATAGCCACCAAGAAAAATCTCTCTACAATTACACCGTCGCGCTGCGTAAAAGGATCCTGTCTATTGCGCAATACGCAATTAATTCGAAAAGGTCTGCAAATTATTCTTGCACCTTCCGCAACAGGTTGCTGTCGTAAAAATGGACAAGACATGGATACGACAGACTTCCCTGTCTCCTCCGCTTATGCTGCTTGCGAGCAGGTTTAAGCTTGCGCATGTTGCTATGACAGCAAGTCCAAGATGAGTTTCGAAGAACCAAACGATCCAAGATCAGGCCAAACCGTCAACAATCAAATCCAGCTAACTGAGTTAGCGACGTAAGAAGAACGGACCCCTGGAGTCTTGAAGCCGACAGTATATCCAGCCTGTTGGTCAGAGTCTCCCTGCAGTAGAGGATCAATCCAGATCCAGAAGAAGAAGATGGCAGAAGCAGAGGAGAGAGGAACATGTGGATTTACTGGAACATTTCTCTAGAAGATCACGTCTTCCAGGGTTTCAAAATTTATTCTGGCTGCAGAGAAGCTAACCCAGCTGAGGCTGAAACTATAAATCTCCCTGCTAAGAGACAACAGTGTTTACCGCATCACTTTGTAGCTTGAGCTAATACACTAACAAGTAGAAATAAATGAGGCCTCAGTGTTTCCCACAGGTATCACAGTAGCCATTTGTGTACTGTGGTACAGTCACTATCATTACTATGAGGATATATCTTAATATTACAGTTGCCATGTATGAATTTATATTATAGCTGTATAGGCCATTTCTTTTTAATTTTGGTCTGCAATGTAAATAACATTTTCTATACTTCAAATACACTTATTTGATGATCATAAAAGCTCAAACATGGTATTTTACAAAATGAGAAAAAAACCTCAAGATTCTCTGGCTGATCCATCGGGTAAACCATCATTCCGGTTAGCCAGAGCTGCTCCGGAGTTAGATTACCCTCCATCCTGCCTGTTGTTCCAGCCTTCCACAAAAGCCTCCAGGTCTGCCTTCAATTTAGCAAGGATGGTCATGTGAACTCCAAAAAGGTCCTCTGTAAAGGAGGACCTTTACAGAGGGGGTGGGGGGGGGGTTCATACACTTTCCTTCATTATTCTTTGATGCTTTTACAAGTGTGATATTCCAGTCAGTACTGTTGAATAATATTCTATGTAAGTTGTTTGCACTGCATTATACCATATGCAAAACAAACCAGAAAAGATAAAGGGCAAATCCGTCCCTTCTTCCCAATCATGAAACTAACCCCTGGAGGAAATATCAAGAAGGTGATCAGTCTCTAGGTTGTGCAGTGGGCTGTAGTATTTTGAGGTCACACAAGTTCTGACATCACGCCACGGGCGTTCAATCCTACACACTCAGAAAATAACAATTATGTTTAACTTCAAAGACTTGTCAGATAATAAAATATCAGTATGGTTACAGTCAACATTTTTCTGTAATTATATCTGAAAGACATGCAGAAGCTTGAAACCTTTGATTGTGGATACTTTTTCCAGGGATGAAACTGCCTCGATCTGTTTCCCAATGTATTGGGCCATTTCAACATTCTCTACTCTTTGGTCAACTCTGACCCTGCAGCGCATTCACTAAAGATCCAATAACATAACTAGGAAATTATACAGCATAAAACTCAGGCAAATTATTTACATCATGTATGTCTGTGTAACTTAAGGTGAAGATTCTAAATGCTAGATTTTGACCAGAACACATTTAACCAAGTTAGATTCTTCTGTTTTTAGCATCAAAACCTGAGAATATCCCATTATTAATTAAATAAACAATTTACTACATTAGTCTACAGGTTGGAGCTGTAAAAGATAAAATGTCCCACTGATGTATGTCCACTAAATAAAACATATTCAGATTTTTTAAAGAGATAAAATTAATGTTTTATTAGTTTATGCAGATATGTCGGCTAGGCTACCATCTGTACTGTGATAAGTGGATGGTGGTGCGTCTAACCCGAGTTTCCAAGTTTATCTACGACTTCACAGTGTGTTTAGCATTCTTTTTGAATGGGAACTGGGTAAATACAACTTCTGACCATTACAGTACATTGAATTAGCATTTTACCTTTGCACTGCAAGTATGAGTATCATCTCTGAATGTGAATATCATTAGTTTAATAAAACCAAGACGTTTGCTGTCACTTACATGCAAATCCTCGAATGTTGCTGACGTATCTCTATCCATTACTTATCGTCGAGGGGTGAATGTCAATACTGCAATGCCAAAATGAACCACACACATGCACAAACAATCAGAGAAAGAGAGAATAATTTAAGCTGTGAAAATCACTACAAACATTGAAATACAAGTTAACATCAGAGTTAGTGTAACTGGTTCACCCTGCGTTGTGTTCTGTCCGCATGTGCCTCGAAGAAGGACAGAGGCTGGATGTGGGTTGACTTGACATTTAATCTCTCTGTTTGAAGAAGACAGACTGCGATGAGTAATTGTACAATTTGGTCCAAAACACCTTCGGAAGCAGAATTAGACTACATGCAGGTCTTGGACAGATAATATAATTAAATTGTTTTCTTTTAAATTAATAGAAAAGATAACATCCAGTCACCCTTGTTAGAAAATAACAATAGGAACAACATAAATATAGATATAACCGACAGAGATTACATTAATTAACCTGTACCTGTTTGAAGAAGACAGACTGCGACGAGTAATTGTACAATTTGGTCCAAAACACCTTCCTAAACAAGAAAATAACGTGTAAAATAAAGAATAATTAATACAAAAAGTCCGCTAAGCTAACAGTATCTCCACTATAAAACAACAATGCAAGTTAGCTTATTGTACATTCAAACAACACACTGACTTCAACTCACATCTGCCATTTAACACTCAGTAGATAATCAAAATGCATTCTCGTTCAATTAGAGGTAAGAATATATCACCTATGAACTGTAAATCAAACAAGAAAAATGTTTTTATATCAGGACCCAAAGTTGTGCACGTCTTACCGCTAACAGCCGAAAGCAGCATTAACCCGCCCCTTGTGAGCGTGGGGCTACGTGCCTGCCAGCTTGAGCTGCGTTCAAGTGCAGTAGGACATACTCATTGCTCTTATCTAACAGCTACTAACACAATAAAACCTGCTTCTGTAAAATTAATAACTTATTTGGTGGAATTTGAAGTTTAACCTAAGTCATATTATTAACCTGTTAAATTAGCATCGGTTAGCATCATCACTGAAGCGCTGCAGTAGCTAACGCTACCAGACAGCAGTCAACATTTCTCTCTCGTAACTGTAAACATTGTAACTGCTAACTATATATCCCTGAACAATTCGACCAAATAGAATTATGCCATTCTACGGCTGTTTATTCAAAGATAGCACTACTCCATGAGGAATAATTGTGCTTTTTTGGGGACAAGAACGGTTGTAAATTTCACTTACCCCACGTACCGCAAACGTTGGAGAAGCCTCCGCCATTGTCCCGCCTACAGCTGTAGGCTGTAGGCGGGACAATGGCGTCATCTTTTATGGATGACGAGCTGTCAGTCAAAGGCTTCCTGACACTACTTGCTGTGTGATCGTGTCTGCAAAGCCCAATCAGGTGCTTACAGAAAAGGTTTGTCTCTGCCCAACCTGTCAAAACACATTTTCCTTCACGCGAGGAGAAAATCAGTCCGAGCGGAGAGACGCTTTTGAGCGCGCAGCCGTCCTCCAGCGTGGCCGCTGGATAGAAAATCATGCGCTATGAGATCCAGAGCGCGCGTGGAGAGCGATTTTCTCCTCTCGAAGCGGCAGTTTCTCGCGCGGCGGTAGATAAACCATGCGCAGAAGTAGTTTAACATACATGCGAATATGTTTATTTTGCTCGCGTGACTTGTGACATAAACGTGATTCCATAGTTGTGCTTCACAGTCTTCTAAAGACTGTGAATGTTCCTGTTACTTCTGCACCTTTTTTGACACATTTCTTTCCTTTCACTCGATTTTCCATTAATATATTGTGATACAGAACTCTGTCCAATTCAGCCTTTTTTTAAGTGATTCATGTTAAGTTCTGGGCTGGGAAACTTTTCTGTCTTTTTTGCATATGAAGAAAGAGAGTTGATCACTAGAAAACTTCAAAGAGAAAAGCACTTTTATTCAGCTACAAACAAATTAAACCCAACAGAGGAATCACAATATTCTAGTGGAAGAACAAGACTTCCTTTCTTTCTCCTTTGTGGAAGTTTTGCCTTCCCATCTACAGACAACACAGATTCAGAACCAGTTGCGCACGAAGCAAAATAGACACAAAGACATAATAATGGCAAAATAAAATGAAACAATGACAGAATTTTCAGCAAACATTACATCTAACATTTGCTCATTTAAGAACGTGTTCATAACTGTGATCTTTGTAATTGATGCCCCACTGTCGGCTCGATCTTTCATCGCTTTTATCCCTCTGATGTCCGTTCTGTCAATTCAGCCAGCCAATTAACTCTGGAACAGATGATAAAGGATTGAGCTCACTCTCTGCTATCTCAGTACTCCTGCTGATGATAAATTTAAACGTCAGCTTTGATTTCTGGAAGGTTTTATTCCTCAGTTGTGACATTATATGTGTGAGCCTAAGGTATGGCCCCCATGTTGTGAGAGCTGAATCTGTTTCGGCTGAATCTGATTGGTGCTTTAAGAGCATAGGGAGACGGGCTATCTGCGGCACATAATAAGAACTCTACAGATGACCACATTCAGCATTAATTAGCAGCTTACATACCTGCTGAGATTTCACATCTCATCACAGAGAATCAGGTTTTTTTTTCCATCAAAGAAAAACTTCTAGATCTTCATTTATTGTCCTTTTTGGGCCTTATTTAAACCTCTCTCATCTCAGCATTGGCCGCTGCTGTCATCTCTATGTCAAAGCAAAATTAACTGCCTCAAGTTTTGATCTTGCTCCAAAAAGTACATCAACAATAATTAGATGTGTGCACTGGAGTAGGAACATTCATGCCAATGGGAGGTATTTTCACCTGTATAAAAGCATATCGATAAAATAGAAATCATATTGATTGATGTCGATAATTTTGTTATGTGCAGCCCTGGCCATTTAATGCTGCTGCTTGTTGACTTATTTTTAGATACAGAACACAAATACTGAATTCAAACTCAACCTTTTTTTAACCAACTTTTTACCAAAACTGCAAATTTTTATAAAAGAAAAAAGAACGCGTGCTCTCTGAACTCTTTGAAGGGGACGGAGCTTAGTTCCTGCATCTTCGCTGTCATTGACTGGGAGGATGTAATGACTGTAATATTAACCTACATGGCTAGGATGCAAAAGGAAGGAAAACTGTTATTCTATTAAACTTTTTATTGACCCTTTTTTCTATCATGGATATACGTCTATCGATCGATAAATATTGTTAATGAATTATCGACCAGCCCTAGGGGATATGTCCATATACATCCCAAAAACAAACAATTTACAGAAAAATCTGATCCAATATGAGGATTTCATCTTGTCTTTATTGAATTCAATAGATTCAGCTGCCTTAAAAGCCATCAGATTATTATATTTTTTTTTTACACACAGTTCAAATATTTTGCTACAACACAATTATTGTGGCGTGTTATTAGTTCAGTCAGCGTGTTCAGTAGTTTCTAATGTTGTTTCTGCTAAACTCCATTTATGGTCGTTTTCACATACAAGCCAGTGTTTCCTCAGAAGCGCCGTTGGTCGCTGCTGAATTTAGAAAAGTAGAAGTTTTATCCTCTACGAGCTCCTGCTTCCTAAGCAAAACAAAAACTCTTAGGAGGATCTGTGGCATATAACTATCCGCCGTGCGGCAACTATTTACGGAAATAATGACCGAGGGGGGATATTTTCAGTAGCATTACATTTTTGGTCAGTTCGATCTGAAATGAACTGAAGTTTAAAACTTACCTAATAAATAAATTCCACCATTGTTTTAGTACCCTTGATATAATTTTTTTGTTTTTTTAATGAAGATAAAAAAAAAAAAGATTACCCCCGTAACCAGATTTTGCCCCCACCATATCTGCTCCCATCAAGTTTTAAAGGCTATGAGGATTTTCTTCTTTAAATAGTCCCATGACTGTGTCTTAACCCAGAAATCTCATTCAGGTTTTTTGCTCCCAGACTCAATGAGGCTGTTTTGCCCTGACTGATAGTAAAATCCTGCCCGGATGCTCTCTACTGATAACGTCCTCGGAGCTTATCCTGTCTTAGCCCACTGTCGCCGTCCTTTCTGCAGCCTGTTCACCAGCTGAGCCTTGGCATCCAGCTGATCACATCTTATCCATCAGATGAGAGTGCAAAGCCCGGATATTGGAGCGCTGTGATTTACCTTCCATTAATAAGTCCTGCTTCAAATGGCTCAGAGCCGCATGTGCAGCACATACACATCATAATCAACTAGCCACTCGAGTGGAGTTAAGATTAAAGAGCAATTACACGCCACTCCACAAATCATGGATTGGGAGGGGAGTCAATGTGAAGCTGACCTACTTCAGTTAGAGGGAAAGTTGCATTAGCTCCCTTGACCAAAAGGTAATTTATTTTTCTGTAATAATTAAACCAAAAAGTGTTTTTTTTTTAATTGGGGTTTGTGTTGAGTGCTTGTGAGCAGCCGATATCTTATATGTAATAGAGGTGTTATTGAAGGTGTTATTGAAAACAGTTTTGAGAATCATGGGGAAAGCTCTGTATCGAATGGTTAATTACATTCGTCATAATAAAGGTTGCTGCCAGGGTTTATAGAAACCGTAGCACACACAGAGAGAAAGTTTAAATATTTTTAAAAACTCCTCAGGAAACTGTTTTCCCGTTTTCAAGTAAATCCCCATCTGATCTTATTCTCTAGTCCTTCAAATTTTCCTAAAATTGGAGGTACGGAGATAAATTTGGGAGCTCATACAGTATTTCTGTAACCTTTTCTCCAAAGTGATTACGTTAAATTTTTATTCATTATTCTGATATTTAAAAAGCTAGCGTGATCTTTGTGTTGACATCAATCGTGGTTATTTGCAGTCTTCATGTGTCAAAAACAGCTTAAGTGAGCATAAATATTATTGTAAAACTAAATCAAAGTTTTCAGACTTTGTTGTTTGTATCGAACATATATTCCTTGTTTTTTTTTCTTTTGATTGGGAATGAATCTGCTTTGTAAAACAAAAAAATAAATAAATGCTGAATTTATCTCAAGCTGATTCTTTGTGAATAAATTGTAATATAGCCGTTCTAACACAAACACATCAGGATTCATGCACATCTGTTGAATCTAGACAACATAAAATTGTGACATAGTGTGCAAAAATGTTCTATTTGTACATTTTTCCCTTTAGGCGAAATGTTTCTATTCAGATCGATTTGTGCTTCAAAGCATCCAAAGGCACAGAAACCCGGGATGGTGTTAGATTATCCAGAAAGAACCCAGAGCGAAGCTGCATGGGTGAGCGGACCGTTGCGTAACACTGATGATGCGGTAGATTGTGGATTTGATGGCTTAGGTCTGAACTCCAGACATCAGATTAATTCAGGTTTATTTTAGCAACATTGGCCACAACAGTCATGCTGCCAAACATCTGACCTGCGATAAAATCCCTCCATGCATCATTTTGTTGTTTCACAATATATGTCTTATCTTGTCTTCTGAGTAAATAATGAGCACTGTAGGCTGCAGAAGTATTCACTCCCCCACCACCGCTACCACCCCTTTTAAATTTGACATCTTTGCTTGCCTCACGTCTGGAATCAAAATGTTTTTTTGAGAGTTTGCACCATTTCCTTAACAGAACTGCCGACTGCTTTGAAGATGTTTGTTATTATTGCGAAGCAAACAACTAATGGGGGAAAATTACAGAAAACTTTGGCATGTGTAACTGTTCACCCCCTAAAGTCGGTACTTTACACATCTGGGCTCTGGGAGTTCTACCCGTTCCTCAAGTCTAAACTGCTGCAGCTCCTCCATGTTGGATGGTTTTTGCTTGTGAACAGCATTCTCAACTGGATTGAGGTCTGTACTTTGACTAGACCATTCTCACACATTTAAATGTTTCCCCTGAAACTCTTGGAGTGTCGCTTTGGGGTCGTTGTCCTGCTGGAAGGTGAACATCCGTCCCGGTCTCTAATCACAGGCAGACTGACACCGGTTCTGCTCCAGAAGATCCCTGTTTTCAGCACCATCCATCTCTCCCTGGACTGAGACCAGTTTCCCAGTCCCTGCTGCTAAAAACCATCCCCACAGCATGATGCTGCCACCATCATGGTGTTGTTGGGGTGTTGGGTTAGCGCCAGACAGGGTTTTCCTTGGTGGCCGAAAAGTAAAGTTTTAGTCTCATCTGACCAGAGAACCTTCCTTCATACATTTGAGGAGTTGCCCAAGTGCCTTTTGGCAAATTCAAAACATACCTACTATTTTTTTAACACTAAGTAAAGGCTTCTGGCCACTCTTCCAGTTCTACGGAGCGTACTTATTGTGGTCCTACAGATCCTTCAGTCTCTGCTGTGGACCTCTGCAGCTACGCCTAACTTCACTCACATCCATCTGGGACCTCTCCATAGGAATGGCCTTTATTGAAGGCTGGGCCTTATTAAAAATCCTTGCATATGATTGGATAAGCCACTTGTCTGTCATCTTTATCGACGTGCTATTTCAACCACTCACACCGAAGCTAACCCGTGACGCTGTGAGAGCGACGCAGGAAAAAACAAAACTTTGTTTTTAATGTGTTTGCGGCTCTAGTAGCACGCGTTTTATTGACAGTGAGCTGACAGGAAGAGGGGGAAGACAGGCGGCAAAGCGCCGCGGGTCGGAGTCGATCCCGGGCCGACCGCGTCGAGGACTAAAGGCCTCCTAACATGGTTCGTGCTAACCGCTAACCGCTCTGCCACAGGCGCGCCCCGGAAAGCAAAACTTGCCAAATCCGGTCGGGAGAATGGCGAAAAACATCGTTTCCACCAACAAAAGCCTTCAGAGGCGTTCTCAGATGTTCTATTAATGAAACAATATTAGGTAGATTGGACAACATGGAAGAAATAGCAGCATCAATGCTAACGCTTGCTTCCTCGATGCGAGCCGCCATTGTTGTTGGAATCTCACGGTCGCTTCTCCACTACGTCACATCCATGAAACTCCCGCCCTGCGTCCTGATTGGCCAGACCATAAAATTGGTTGGAGAAATCACTCTCTATGGGAGATGTCCCAGATGGATGTGAGTGAAGCTAAGCGGAGCGACATACATCTGGCGAGAGTCAGGTTAGCGCTCCACATGAACATTAAAAATCTGGATATTTTTTATAACCCCACCCTGACTTGTTCTTCTAAACAACTTTGTCCCTGACTTGCTTGGAATGCTGCTCGGTCTTCATGGTGTTTCTGCCTCCTGCTTAGTGCTGCTGCTCCTCTGGATCTTTCAGGAAAGGTGTCTTTATACTGACAGGTCATGTGACACTTGGATTGCACACAGGTGGAATTTGTTTCACTAATTTTGTGCCATTTGAAGGTCATTGTTTGGAAGAGTGTTTGGAAAAGTGGTCATCTACAGACCTATATCTAATCTTCTTTTCTTATCTAAAATTCTTGAGAAAGTAGTTGCTAATCAACTTTGTGAACATTTACAAAGCAATGACCTACTTGAGGAGTTTCAGTCAGGCTTCAGAGCTCATCATAGCACTGAAACGGCTCTGGTGAAGGTCACTAATGATATTCTCATGGCCTCAGATAATGGACTTGTGTCTATACTTGTCCTGTTAGATCTCAGTGCTGCATTTGATACAGTTGATCACAATATTCTCCTACAAAGACTTGAACATACTGTAGGGATTAAGGGGAAAGCATTAGGCTGGTTTAAATCTTATCTGTCGGACAGATTCCAGTTTGTTCATGTTAATAATAAATCTTCCTCAAACTCTAGGGTCACCTGTGGAGTACCACAGGGTTCAGTCCTTGGACCAATTCTCTTTACTATATATATGCTTCCGATCGGCAAAATTATCAGACAGCATGGGATTAATTTCCACTGTTATGCTGATGACACTCAGCTATATCTATCCATAAATCCTGATGAATCCAATCAATTACTTCGACTGCAGTCATGTCTTGATGACATCAAAAGCTGGATGACTTTAAATTTCCTGCATCTAAATTCTGACAAGACCGAAGTTGTAATCTTTGGGCCAGAGTCCTCAAAAAATAAACTTCTTAACCAATCACTTAATCTGGATGGCATTAACTTGGCCTCTGGTAATAAAGTAAAAAACCTTGGTGTTATTTTTGACCAAGACATGTCATTTAAATCCCATATTAAACAGGTTTCCAGAGTTTCCTTTTTTCACCTCCGGAATATCGCCAAAATTAGAAACATTCTGTCCAGGGGTGATGCTGAAAAACTAGTCCATGCATTTGTTACTTCAAGGCTGGACTATTGTAATTCTTTACTATCAGGAAGTCCACAAAATGCAATTCAAAGTCTTCAGCTTATCCAAAATGCTGCGGCAAGAGTTCTGATGAAAATCAACAAGAGGGATCATATTTCTCCAATTTTAGCTTCCCTTCATTGGCTTCCTGTTAAATCAAGAATAGAATTTAAAATTCTTCTTCTAACGTATAAAGCCCTTAATAATCAAGCTCCATCATATATCAGAGCTCTGATTACCCCGTATGTTCCTAACAGAGCACTTCGCTCTCAGACTGCAGGTCTGCTGGTGGTTCCTAGAGTCTCTAAAAGTAGAATGGGAGGCAGATCCTTTAGCTATCAGGCTCCTCTCTTGTGGAACCAACTCCCAGTTTTGGTCTGTGAAGCAGACACCCCGTCTACTTTTAAGACTAATCTTAAAACCTTCCTTTTTGACAAAGCTTATAACTAGGGTGGCTCATGTTACTCTGAGCTACCTTTATAGTTTTGCTGCTATAGGCTTAGGCTGCTGGAGGACATCAGGGCCTATTTCTCTCACTCTACTGATTTCTACTGTTCTCCAGTCTACTGTTCTCCAGATTTGCATTGCATTACATTGAAATGACTGTTGTAATTTCAGCTTTTAACTTTTTGTTCTCTCTCTTTTTTCTTCATAGTAGGTACACCTGGTCTGACGTTCTGTTGACTGTGAAATCATCCAGGGAGGACAGATCACCGACTATTACCATCTAATGTAGAACAGATTACTGGATCAATGTGTGCTTCTGTGCTTTTTTTGTCTCTCTTGTTGTGTCTCTGCTCTGTCTTCTGTAACCCCAGTCGGTCGAGGCAGATGACCGTTCATACTGAGCCCGGTTCTGCCGGAGGTTTTTTTTTCCCGTTAATGGGTGGTTTTTCTTCCCACTGTCGCTTCATGCTTGCTCAGTATGAGGGATTGCAGCAAAGCCATGTACAATGCAGACGACTCTCCCTGTGGCTCTACGGTTCCCCAGGAGTGAATGCTGCTTGTCGGGACTTTGATGCAATCAACTGGTTTCCTTATATAGGAACATTTTGACCAATCTGTATAATCTGACCCAATCTGTATAATATGATTGAACTTGATTTTGTAAAGTGCCTTGAGATGACATGTTTCATGATTTGGCGCTATATAAATAAAATTGAATTGAATTGAATTGAATCTTTTTAGGAGCTTCATAGTGAAGGGCGTGGACACATATGCACTTGCCAAATTTTGTTTTTCTTCTATTTTTTATGCTTTTTTCACTTTACCAACTTAGATTATCTTGTGCAGAAATCCATCACATAAAATTATCTTAAGAAACATTTAAATCGTAGGTTGGAATTTAATGAAGAAGGCACAATAGGAGGGTGTAATCTCACAAGGTAAGATGACCGTGAAAAGAAAATGATGACATAAGACAAATATCACAAAACAATGTGGAAGACTTCATTATGGAGAGAGGTAACCAAACTGGACTTTTGGTCCTAAAATTCAAAACTTATTCACCTTGTGCGTTGTGTATTTATTATTTATTATTATATGTGAATGTTGATATTTTCCTTAAAAATGCTTGTTGGTTTATTTGAACATAAATGTTTGTTGTAGTATTGCTTTATTTTGGCTGTAGCCGCTTGGCAAAATTATTTAGTTTTTTTGTACTAGGGGCAGACAAAATAAGATTTTATCTTCTTTCTGCTCCCTTTTGCTCATGGGAATGTATGACAGACAGTGACTGTTTTTGTAATGTTTTGCCATGGACAAATAAATAAGTCTGAATCTGAATTGAGCTCTTCAAAGAAATAAAAAATAAATGATGAAGCGTTGGATGTAATTAGCAGGCAGTCTTGGCCCCAGAACATCCATGAGAGGGATTTTATTCTTCAGCATCAGAGCGAGTCCAGCGTGAGGCTCATAGCCCAAACTAAAGAAGACTGAAGGCAGAGGCTGATTCATAGCTGATTTAGCAAAGTATTAATTTAGGGATGTTTACGCCTCTGCAACTCTGTTATGGAGATGCATTGGATTTCCCTCAGATATATTTCTTTCCCAGTTAATTTAAAAAACATACTACATTGGTTTACCGTGAGATCCGCCGTGAGACAGTCTCTCTGCGGAGGAGCCGTCTGTTTGTGGACCCAGTCTACCGAGGAGTCATCTCATCACTCCTCTTGGTTACATGTCTGCATCCTCCTGACCTCTGACCTCACCACAGATTGCTTTTCACCCCATCATAGGGACACTCTTGCTTCTGTGATGTTGTTGTCCCCAGACAACCTGCCGTCTCTCCTGCAGACATGAGACCCGCCGCCATAATCAGACGTGACAGGAGAAGTGACCGCCATCACAGCCTCCCTGTCTGCATTTGCAACTCATCACCACGGGGTAATAACTCCTGTCAGACGTTACAGCCCTGCTAACCGAAGCCCTTTTTCTTTATCTACCTGAAGAAGGGGCTTCATTGCTTTTCATATGAGCAGTTCCTCCCCAACATCCGTGAATCTGAGTTTTAAAAAAATAAAAAGTATAATTTCGATACATCATCAATAAATCCATCTTTGTGCAGCATGGCCAGGAAAACAGTAAAGACACATGAGTCCAAATCCAGCATATCTGTGTAACAGGTTATGCCGTGTCCAAAGTGCGGCGCCTGACTGCAATTATGCCACAAATTTAGCTCGCCAGCACAGTGTTTAATGCAGAAGAGTTTTTTTTTATTTGGGCAAGGTTTGTTTATATTGTGCCGATTCCCAACACGTCGTCTCAAGGCGTGTTACAAAGCTAATTCAATCGACTCATCCAGACAGTTTTCTATCTACAGAAACCCGGCAGGTTGCGTCCGGTCGTTGTCTTGCAGCTTTGACTCCTCCTGGATGAGCCTGGAGCCACAGTGGACAGTTGACTCTCGCTTCACTTCGTTTTTTTCCTGTCAGGTAACGTTGCTGTTGAACTGAGCTGCTGCAGCTACGGTCAATCCTTCGACAGCCGTTTTATTTAACTGGACTTTGGGCCGGTGAAGCATCTAGCACCGAGGTAGTTTTGCACCCCACATAATAGTAAATGGGCATGAATGTCAGGTAGTTGTTTTTTTCTTTTTCAGGGTGGATTAATTACATGCTATGCAATTGCTACAAGTTTTAAACACAAGGATTTGTAGCACAAACACATACAAGCTACACCCCCACAGATATTTAGTCAGCATGTTGTAGAGGAGACCCACGAAACCCACCATTTAGGCATGATTTCATAAATTTTAAACGGGGCTGTGGTCAGGATTTGTGTTTTATCCATTCTGAAGCCCCTTCTGACGTGTTTTGGGATCGTTGTCCTGTTGCTCCACCGAGCTGCATCCATGTTTCCATCACCTATGTGTTGACCTGAGCTGAAGCTGAAACATCTGGGCGCAGGACTCCTTCATTTACATTTTTCTATCCACGTTATGCAGTGCACCAGAAATATGAGCAGCAGAACAGGCCCGCATCATGATTCAACCACCACCATGCTCGTCATATTGACTTTATGGTCAAACAGTTCAATCTTTGTCTGTTCTGACCAAACATTTTTCCTCCAGACATTATTTAGTCTGTCTTCAGCCAAGCTTGAATTTGTCCACCTTGTCCTTTCATGTTTGTGGTAAACTGGCTTTACTGTTGAAAGTGACACTTGGATTCCTGTAATTTCCAGGTTACTGCAGGCTCCTGATTATTTTATTTTTTTTATCAACTTTCTTCTCATCTGACAGTGAAACAAGGTGACAGTTGGAGTCAGAGGGTTGTAACTTGGACAACTGGGTGACCTTACAGTGGTTCCTGATTTCCAAAAGTTTGTTATTCCCTGATTTATTTATTCCAGAAACCCCCAGAATCCCCAGCCTCAGCCCATTTGACAGTTTGTGGAGCATGTTTAAATGTCAGCTCCACACCAAGAAACCAAACGATTTGAATAAATATTCAGCTAAAACTGTCTCAGAGGCTTTTTGATGGCTACAAAAAGTGTTTGGTTGAGTCGTAGCTTGCTGAGAGACATTACATCAAATTTTGGTGGGACTGCATGTCAATGTTTAAGCCTCTATTTATAATTTTGACCCTAGGTGAAAAGTGAGAAGCTTGCATTAAAAAGTAGCTTTATTGCTCTGTCTTGGCCTGTAAGTAATAATAATAATAATAATAATAATAATAATAATAATAATACATTTTATCTGTAGTGCACTTTACATTAAAAAACTCAAAGTGCTAAAAACCCCAATATATATATATATATATATATATATATATATATATATATATATATATATATATATATATATATATATATATATATATGTGTGTGTGTGTATAAATAGTGCAGCAACATTATTGTGTAAGGATAAAACTCATAAGTTCTGCTAAGAAGTAATGTTTTTGTCCTTTTTTTAAAGTCTCAATTGTCTGTGGTCAGCAGTAGAGAATTAATTACACTGCTATCCACCCTTGACTAATATTAACACACCTTTTTTTTTCTTGATGAGCTTTCTGGGTGATATTGGTCTGAAATGATGCAGCTCCACGCTTCTTTCCAGCAGGTAATCTCCTGATTTATGTTCGGGCCACGTGTCGGTGTCCAGCCGCGCTCTGACTGGGCGGAAACTTTTAATTCATGGCGGCTTTCTAGCATGAAACCCCAGAGTTCTCGAGGTATGATCAGTCATTCCTGACATTACTCATAAACTCAAGGTGTCGGTTCCAGTTAAAGATGAAAGGACAATGACTTGTTTTAAAATTATTATTTTTCTTCCAAAAAACAGACACTGGACATGGGTGCTACCAATAAGTGTCTTACATAAGAGATAAGATGAGAAATACCTTTATTGTCCCATGATGGAGAGATTCTGGGTGTGACGGTGACAAAAAACAGAGGTGGGGACTCGAGTCATTAACTTTATGACTTTAGACTTGACTTGAAAAAGTCTTCAGAGACTTCTGACTTGACTTGGACTTTAACACCAATGACTCGAGACTTGACTTGGACTTGAACCTGTTTGCTTGAAAAGACTTGATATTTTACCCAAAATTTAAAGCTTAAGACATCAATCATTTAAAAAGTGTGCACCGTTAATTCATTTCACTCAATCAGTATCAACAGACCCAGACAGTGTGTGTGAGCTGCTGCACGGCCAATCAAATGAACCAGATTTTTTTTTTTTTTTTTTTTTTTAAAGCTTAGGACAAAAATGCTCCTAATAGTAATTTCGTTTGGGTCTGAATATGAAGTTCTGCTGTTGCATTTTTCACTGAATATTCTGGAAAAAAATATAGTTCAAAGGAGGACTCTTCATGAAGCTAAGTTTAATTTTACTGTTGTTAGGTCAGTTGCACTAGTTTTATTACGTTTTGAGAAAAATACTGATTTAAAAAGAACACATGCTGTATTATTTACATTTAACATGTATTTCAACATTGTTCATGTCTCAAAACGACTTGAAATTAGAAATTCAAGACTTGGAATTTGACTTTAGAAATACCTGTTTTGACTTGAGACTTTACTCGGATTTGAGGATAAAAACTTGAGACTAACTTGGGACTTGCAAAAGAGTGACTTGGTCCCAAAAAACCACAAAGAGTCAAACCCTAAATCAGTCATGAAAAACAAGCTAATCTGATCTAAAGTTAGTCCTAAAGAAACAGAACAAACGAACAAACCTATCATAAAAGGCAAAAAATAAAAATATGATGACATAGAACTGGAGTGTTACAGTTATTGATAACATGGCAAATTCAAATTAATATGAAATATTCAAGTTAAACTGAGGAAATACAGCAGCCCGTTTACACAAAGATGTAAGAAAATATGCAGCATGCGTGACTGTATAAAACAACACCCACAGGAAATAAAGCGTGTCTTTAAACATTTAAACTGAAATCGTCCTTTGAGACGAATAGTGTTTAAATTCTGGTTTGGAAGCCTTTCCTGCTTCATAATTCCTTAATATTAGGACATTTAAGTTTTAAATTACTGTTAAAAAGCACCTCCTTTCACCCAGAAATGCAACAATCAGTTAATAATGAGTGAAATAAAAGTAGTAGTTGCAGTCTGGTATCCGTCATAAAGACAAGTATTCTCGGCTGCTCTGCCCAACTGAGAACGAGGCTCGGGGGCCGATGTGGCGGCTCCTCCACACCTTTATTGTCAGTGTGCTGAGTTTACAGTTTGTGCTACACCCGCCCAGCAGAGGCAGATGTTATTGATGTGTCTATCTACGATCTGGCAGCGTTGGTGACGGAGGTCAATCCCATTACACCTGCCGTGTTCTGTGTCAACATGTCTCAGTGTGAGCTGAGGATGAGTGAGGGGGTGCAGGAGGACGGGGAGGCTTGCTCTGCTTTGATCAGAGCTCGCTGGGGGACTGAGTTCGTCTCTCTGACCTGCATCCAGCCCCGCCTCAGATATTCGCCATCTGTTTTTAGACTGGATGCATGCTATCACAGTGTTCTTCCTGGCTAAACCTTGGATGTTGCATTTTATGCAGACTATATGGATGTTTGGATTTATTTCAGGGATTCGATGCAATCTACATCTACAGGATTATCTGTAGATTCAGGACGGGGTCAGCCACCTTTGCAACCCCAGCAGCTATTTTTATGCATCTTTGAAAAAAAATGGCTTGTTTTTTTTTTTTTCATGATACCAAGTTATACGATACAATAAGAAGTTTGTGTAGATTTTAAAATGAAATATGAGCACATTTTCAGGTTTTAAGCTGTTTGTGCTGTGGTTGCTATAATATCCTGCCACAGATCAGCTGAGTTGTTCCTCCTCTAATCATTTCTTCTTCTGTATAACCAGGATTGTGCAGATATCCTGTTGTCTCCTCGGAACAAAGCTTGTTGCCTTCGCTCTGTCTGTAGATGCTTTTTAGGATTACATCGGTTACAGCTGCACAGTGGTCACATGAACCCACAGCCTCGGTGAACCCAGTTTTATATCTTCTTTAATATTGTTTGTGATGAGAAAACATGACAAAAATATGATTCATGCTAAAGAGGAGAGGCAGACGAAGATCACCTTTTGAGACATTTAGCGAAAGCTAGCATTTAGCACGAACGGTCAAAGACTTGAAGATACAACAAAAGTTTTATAAATGATTCAGTTGAATTTTAAACTATGACTTGTGGCTTATAAGCTTGCGGGCATCCAATTAGATTTTCTTAGTTTTTATACAATAATGTTTCAAAGATCTTTTGAAATAATGTCCCCACAGTATTTATTGTTCCATGCTTATCCACACATGTCCAGATTACATGAAGAAAATTGAAAAGATTGTGTATAAACCCTGTGCTGCAATTTCACCTCCGTATTAATGTGAGGAACTGACACAAATTTTATATGATCAAGGTTCAGGGAGGAGCCCAAGGCATTGCTTGAGGCTTTGAGCAAAATTTGATTAAAAAATATAATCAAACCAGATTCCAGCTGAGGGCTCCTGCCTTGCCCAGAAGCATCACCTCTGTGTCTGGTAGCATAAATTGCACTGGATGTGAGAAAGCAACAAAGCACATCCACAACAAGCACAAGATAACGGATTTAACAATAGACACAGGTTGTTACAGCTTATAATAGCTTGTTTTTATGACCCTTTACATTTATCCTCACTATTACCCTGATTGGAGTCATCAGAACAGAAATATTGCAGAACAGCAGGTAGAGCTCTATTATTATTATTATTATTAGTAGTAGTAGTAGTAGTAATATTGTACGTTTCTTTTGCATTTATTTTTGTACAAATAACTGATTCTTTGGTATACTTATGTGAGAAAATGATTACAGTATGGAATGATGTCGCCCCCTTGAGGCGGAAGAATCTCTCGCGTTCAATCTTAATAATAATAATAATAATAATAATAATAATAATAATAATAATAATAATATAATAATAATAAATAAAGCTGTTATGATTATTCAGTACGGAAGCGTATTGCATTCGCCAAAGAAAAAACAATCAGACAGCTTATCGCATGATGTCAACAAGTCTCAGATCATGATCTAGTAATTATGACATATTATACCATAATGACATGTTATTTCGTAATTATGAGAAAATATCTCATAATATTGAGATCAGGATCTCTTAATTATGAGATATTTTCTCTTAATTATGGCATATTCTCATAATTATTACATCTTTTGTCGTAATTATGAGATAAGCTTTTTTACTCTGGTGTTGCGATACGTTTCCGTTACTCAGTGGTTACTTCCTCTTTGTTTTAAGAAGTTGAACTAATCTGGTCACATGATCTAAAGATGAATAAAAACAGACAAAACATATTTTATTAAACTCCGTTTAAACCCATTTTATTCAACCAGAGAAAAACAAGATAGAAACAGAACAGGAGAACTTGAAACAAACAAAAGAAGCAGAGTGGCTCCTCCAGTCGAACGAACGATCTTCGCCGCGAACCGGAAACACCCGCCCTTCTGCTTCCTGCCTCCCCGCCCACAGTCAGCTGTTCCTCGGTTGTTTGCAAACAGCTCCGTCCTCCGTGGTCCCGCAGCTCCGTGCACGATGGGCGAGAACGACGACAGCGACATCATCGAGCACCACGTTGAGGAGGAGATGGAGAAGAAGTCAGCGAGGAGCCGCGGCCCGTCCTCCCCGCTGCTGGACAGCCTCAGCCCGTCCGAGAGGGAGGGCCACAGCGGCACGCAGTCCTCCCACAGACTGCTGGCCTACAGCGATGCCCTCATCTCCATCATCGCTACAGTCATGGTGAGACACGCACACCCACGTTGACAAAGATCTATATATATATATATATATATATATATATATATATATATATATATATATATATATATATACACTCACCGGTACAACTTTATTAGGTACACCTGTCCAACTGCTCGTTAACACTTAATTTCTAAGCAGCCAATCACATGGTGGCAACTCAGTGCATTTAGGCATGTAGACATGGTCAAGAGAATCTCCTGCAGTTCAAACCGAGCATCAGTATGGGGAAGAAAGGTGATTTGAGTGACTTTGAACGTGGCATGATTGTTGGTGCCAGAAGGGCTGGTCTGAGTATTTCAGAAACTGCTAATCTACTGGGATTTTCACGCACAACCATCTCTAGGGTTTACAGAGAATGGTCCGAAAAAGAAAAAACATCCAGTGAGCGGCAGTTCTGTGGGCGGAAATGCCTTGTTGATGCCAGAGGTCAGAGGAGAATGGCCAGACTGGTTCGAGCTGATAGAAGGGCAACAGTGACTCAAATAACCACCCGTTACAACCAAGGTGGGCAGAAGAGCATCTCTGAACGCACAGTACGTCGAACTTTGAGGCAGATGGGCTACAGCAGCAGAAGACCACATCGGGTGCCACTCCTTTCAGCTAAGAACAGGAAACTGAGGCTACAATTTGCACAAGCTCATCGAAATTGGACAATAGAAGATTGGAAAAACGTTGCCTGGTCTGATGAGTCTCGATTTCTGCTGCGACAGTCGGATGGTAGGGTCAGAATTTGGCGTCTACAACATGAAAGCATGGATCCATCCTGCCTTGTATCAACGGTTCAGGCTGGTGGTGGTGGTGTCATGGTGTGGGGAATATTTTCTTGGCACTCTTTGGGCCCCTTGGTACCAATTGAGCATCGTTGCAACGCCACAGCCTACCTGAGTATTGTTGCTGACCATGTCCATCCCTTTATGACCACAATGTACCCAACCCATGATGGCTACTTTCAGCAGGATAATGCGCCATGTCATAAAGCTGGAATCATCTCAGACTGGTTTCTTGAACATGACAATGAGTTCGCTGTACTCAAATGGCCTCCACAGTCACCAGATCTCAATCCAATAGAGCATCTTTGGGATGTGGTGGAACGGGAGATTCGCATCATGGATGTGCAGCCGACAAATCTGCGGCAACTGTGTGATGCCATCATGTCAATATGGACCAAACTCCCTGAGGAATGCTTCCAGCACCTTGTTGAATCTATGCCACGAAGAATTGAGGCAGTTCTGAAGGCAAAAGGGGGTCCAACCCGTTACTAGCATGGGGTACCTAATAAAGTGGCTGGTGTATGTATGTATGTATGTATATATATATATATATATATATATATATATATATATATATATATTATATTATTATTATTATAATATGTTTAACAAAACCACCCCATTCATCTACACCCATAGTGGTCATCTTTTAAAGAATAATTTATGCTTGAATAGCACCAGGGTTTCTTTGACCTGTTAATCAGGAATCCGCGGTCTGATGTGGTGTAAATATGTGTGACATATAACTCTATTCACTCTTCAAAGCTGGAAAGACTAGAGAACAAGCTATTCAACCAATGCAGAAATGTGCTGATGGCTACAAATGAATGGATAAATGCGTACATAGGTGCTTGTGTTGTGAATTGGTGCTATATAAATGAAATAGAATTGAAACTTTGCATAAACATGTCCGTGTCTGTCTTCCCCCGGGTCTCCACCCAGTGCCCTAAAGCCCTCCTAAAGAGGCATCCAGGGGGTCAACCATCTCAACTGAACCAGCTTTCTTCTTTAAAAAAAAAACAACTCCTGCTTCTAGGTTGTTATCAATTTAAAACCAGTCCAAGGTTAGAAACCTTACTAACAGCCTTTAGGATTTCCCCGTGCCTAGCAGAGCTAAACAACAGGAGCGTTTGCCGTATTTCTACCGCGATAGCTCAGGACTCCTCAGCTCCACTAAGCCACCACCATGACCTGGTCCTGGGAGAAGATGAAGGACCCTGGGATGCCGAGGAGCAAGTTTTGGGTAGAGCCTCATTACATCAGCCATAGATGCATTCGGACCTCACTTTGGAAATTTGGTAATACAGGACTGTCTCAGAAAATTAGAATATCGTGAAAAAGTATACTAGTAGGCTATTCAACTAATCACTTGAATCGTCTAATTAACTCGAAACACCTGCAAGGGTTTCCTGAGCCTTGAAAAACACTCAGCTTGGTTCAGTAAACTAAATCACAAGTATGGGGAAGACTGCTGATCTGACTGCTGTCCAGAAGACCATCATTGACACCCTCCATCAGGAGGGTAAGACACAAAAAGAAATTTATCAAAGAGCAGGCTGTTCACAGAAAATGTCCATTAATGCACTCAGTACTTGGTTGGGAATCCTTTTGCACAGATTACTGCATCAATGCGGCGTGGCATGGGGGCAATCAGCCTGTGGCATTGCTGAGGTGTTATGGATGCCCAGGATGCTTCAATAGCGGCCTTTAGCTCATTTGCAGTGTTGGGTCTGGTGTCTTTCAGCTTCTTCTTCACAATACCCCACAAATTCTCCATGGGGTTCAGGTCAGGGGAATTGGCAGGCCAATCAAGGACAGTAATGCCATGGTCAGTACACCAGTTACTGGTGGTTTTGGCACTGTGGGCAGGTGCCAGATCTTGGTTGTGCAGCGTTTCCTGCCACATTTCCCCCTTCCAACACACTTTTTATGAATGTGCTTTGAAACTGCACTCTGTGAACAGCCTGCTCTTTGAGAAATTTCTTTTTGTGTCTTACCCTCCTGATGGAGGGTGTCAATGATGGTCTTCTGGACAGCAGTCAGATCAGCAGTCTTCCCCATACTTGTGATTTAGTTTACTGAACCAAGCTGAGTGTTTTTCAAGGCTCAGGAAACCCTTGCAGGTGTTTCCAGTTAATTAGATGATTCAAGTGATTAGTTGAATAGCCTACTAGTATACTTTTTCACGATATTCTAATTTTCTGAGACAGTCCTGTATGTCATACACATATGTCACATTTAAACCAATATCTCCTAATCTTGACTCTGACCCACAGATATTACCGGTCGCCCACACCAAAGTGGAAGATAACGAGGTAAAGTTTATTATTCATACCTTAATTGAGCTTTATGATTTAACATTTAAAGCATATTTGACAAGATCATAAATATTGCAACTTGCTATCACTCTATAATTGATTGAATTGTCTCCCTCTTAATTACTAATTGTTTCATTACCAATAATAGTTTTTTCTTTGCTTGATTTGAACATCTTGATCCTTTGGCTGCGTCTCTCTAGAGGTTTAAATGTATTGTTTTCACCGTCTGTAAAGCGCTTCGTTAAACTTGACTGTATGAAAAGTTCTCCACCAATAACGCTGGACTGACGGGTTTGTGCAGGAGCTGAGGCAGAGCGTGCAGCTTCTGCTGACAACCAAGATCGCCGTTTACCTGATGACCTTCCTGATCGTGACGGTTGCCTGGGCGGCTCATATCCGGTAATCACCTCCTCTGTCAGGACTCCTCCCGCTCACCGCAGCTTTCTCCAGGTTGTCCTTATTTGGCCTTTGCTTTCCGCAGGTTATTCCAAGTCATCGTGCGCATTGATGATTGCCTCGCTCTGCTGAACCTCGTGAGTACAGAATCGCGTTTGTTAATGTTCTTAAAACATCTTTATTCTTGGTTTCCTGTGGATTAAGATCAAGTTCTTCTTTGTGAGGCAGACACCCTGTCTACTTTTAAGACTAATCTTAAAACCTTCCTTTTTGACAAAGCTTCTAGTCAGAGTGGCTCATGTTACCCTGAGCTACCTCTATAGTTATGCTGCTGGAGGACATCAGGGCCTATTTCTCGCACTCTGCTGAGTTCTCCTACTGCTCTCCAATCTGCATTGTTTGTTGTTATTTCAACTTTTTCTTCTCTGTCATTTTTCTCTTCATAGAAGGTCCACCTGGTCTGGCGTTCTGTTAGCTGTGACATCATCAGGGGAGGCAGATCATCCACTATTACCATCTAACATAGAAAGTACTCCTGGGTCAATGTGAGCTTCTGTGCTTTCTGTGTCTCTGCTCTGTCTTCTCTAAGCCCCAGTGGGTCGAGGCAGATGAGCGTTCACACTGAGCCTGGTTCTGGTTCTGCTGGAGGTTCTCCTCCCTGTTAAAGGGGAGTTTTCCTCTCCACTGTCGCTTCATGCATGCTCAGTATGAGGGATTGCTGCAAAGCCATCAACAATGCAGACGACTGTCCACTGTGGCTCTACGCTCTTTCAGGAGGAGTGAATGCTGCTTGGAGAGACTTGATGCAACCTGCTGGGTTTCCTTAGAGAGGAAACTTTCTGACCAACCTGGAGGATCTGATGGAGTCTGACTTTGGAAAGAGCCTTGAGATGACATGTGTTGTAAATTGGCACTATATAAATAAAATTAAATTCTTAACTTTTGTAAACCCTGAGAAAAGATTCTCTTGTTTTTTTGTAATGTTAAGTTCTGCTTTATGTTCTAATTCAGGCCTGCATGATGCTGATAACCTTCCTGCCGTACACTGTGAGTACCAGTCTGAATCCGCCCCTGTCTGCTTTCAAACATGCATAAATACAGTTTAGTTTGTCTGTGTTGCAGTTTTCTTTAATGGCGACCTTCCCCGAGAACATCCTCGGGATGTTGCTCTTCTGTGGCTGTGTGATGGTGATCGGAGTGATTCAGGTGAGGAAATCACGGTTTCCTCGTCCTTTCTGACCAATATTTGCTCAGCCACATCTACTAAGCCCCGACAGACTGACCTAATGTCCGCGTTTCAATGGTTTTTCCAGTCGGTGATTGTGTTGTACGCCTTCAGTCGGCCCTTTCTGCTGAACGAACAGATCCAGATCTCCGAGAACCAGAGCTTCTATAAACAACACATCCTCAAAGTCATCATGAGGGTTCCCATCATGTGCTTCTTCGCCAGCATCTTCTCCTTCATCTTCTTCCAGCTGGTCAGGGGCACATCTTTCCCTTCTGAATGGTTTCTAATGTGTTTGGGTTTTTAATGTTTCACGCAGCAAAAAACAAAGTGAGGAATCAGATCTGACACAAACATCTGAAAACAGCTGTTTGCCTCGCGACTAAAATAAGAGGCCACACGTAGCAAGGTTTTTAAAAGAAAACTAGTATCTCCCCCACATCGTTTTTTACAAATAACACCATACACACAAGTTTTTTTTAGAAAAGCTTTCATCCACACCAACCTGCAGAAATACGCCAGGCACATAGGGGGCAGTGTACCGCAAAACAAGAACTTATGTCAGCCAATCAGAATCCTTCAAAAACAACCACGACTTCCTGGTAGGAATTATTGATGGGGACGGGAGGTTTGATCTTGTAAAAAAAAAAAAAACAACTAAAAGTATCTGAAGAAATGTAAAAATTAACACCCCTCTGACAAAATTCATTTTTAACTCCACCGTATGGCCAAGTGTATGAACAATGGTCGCACACGTGTGACGCAGCGCAGCAATAATCGTCCTGCCGGACATTAATATCTGTCTTTTCATGTACGCACGCAGGCTCTAAACCGGTGTGTTTATAAATCTCCACGTTGGTCCAGAGATTTTAGGATCGTTTCGTTTTAAGGGACGTATAACGCTGTTTATGTGAGGCTGAAAGGCACAACCGCCTAAAAATGTCTCGTTCCCAGATATCCTGCTACGTGTGAACGAGGCCTGAGACATTTTGCCGACTTGTCCTGAATAGATGTAGAACCTCAGTCCTGCAGGTGCAGGGTGTGTGTTTGAGTGTAAATAATCAGGCATTCATCAAAAAGGTTCATCTGAAGGTTCTGCACCTGGTTCCCCTGAATTCTGGTAGGAAAACAACAGAGACGAAGCCGCGCTCGACGGATTCTGACCGTCTCTCACATCCCGTCACCTTTTTCACGCGACAAACCAACGGGAAGTCATGTCTGATGGTCCAGCTGAAGGAAAATGAACCACTTCTTAAATATTTTTCAAATAATATCTGAAAAGGGTGGTGTTTCGTTGATGAAACGTTCAAAATGTGACCAAAAAAAAGTTGTTTTATTGGTTCTTCGCCACAGTAAACCTCCCAATGTTTCACCATCCTGCAAGAAAATGAGGCCATTATAATTTATATCACATTTAGTAACGCTGTCCTCGTGTTTAACAGTCTTACGTTCTCCTGGCCATCATCGTCTTCCTGCCTTACATCTCCCAGTGCCTGAAGTGGTGTCGCAGCAAAGCAATCGGTAGGCACAAGGTCTCCCCAGCGTCGTCCCTCTGATGGTGCCCACCGTCTCCTACTCACGAACCTCGTGTCATGTGCTTCAGGTCAGGTGGAGGAGACGCCAGACTCCATGATGTTCTACACCTACCTCCCCAACGAGCCGCTCAACAAGGAACGCGTGGAGGCTTTCAGTGATGGCGTTTACGCCATCGTCGCAACACTTCTCATCTTGGACATATGGTAACGCTTCTTCAGTCAAGGGTTTCTACAGGGTGCCTTTAATGAGCCGTTTGGTCGTTAGAGAAGAAGTAACACGTTTATTGTTATGTGTTTAGCGAGGACAACGTTCCCGACCCGACAGTCGTGCAGAAGCAGTTTGGCGGCAGCCTGGTGGCGGCCCTGCAGGGCTACGGCCCGGAGTACCTCGCCTACTTTGGTTCCTTCGCCACGGTGGGCCTCCTCTGGTTCGTCCACCATTCTCTCTTCCTCCACGTCACCAAAGCCACGCGCTTCATGGGCTTGCTGAACACCTTCTCCCTGGCGTTTGTCGGAGGCTTACCTTTAGCCTACCAGCTGACGCACGAGTTCCCGCGCAACTCGCAGAACGAGCTGGAAGCCATCCAGATCAGCTGCGTGATCATTTTCTTCGCCGGCATATTTCAGCTCTCCATTTGGGTGGCGGCGCTCCACAGCGAGCAGCAAACGCTGCACCCGTACGTTTGGTACGGCGGGCGTGAGCACGTGTTCATGCTGGCTAAGCTAGCGCTGTACCCCTGTGTTGCTTTGGGGACGTTTTTCCTCACCTGCATCTTGAGTAAATTCAGCGCCTCCATCTTCCACCTGATGGAGATCACGGTGCCCTTCGCGTTCCTCGTGCTGAGGCTCTTGGTGCGTATTGGGCTGGCACTCCTTCGCTTCCTCTTCTGTCCCAACAGGTCCGACCTGACAACCGTTGTGGACGATGAAGCCGATGAAACGAGAGTGCCGTTTAACGCCGTAGTCACCTAGAAGTTTCCTGATCTGGTCTGAGGGGCATTGCTGCTGAAAGGAAAGAGGGCCCCCTGGTGGCGGGTTTGCTTATCCCGAACAAAGGGCACAGAAGTTTCCTCCTTTTCTAACAATTATTTTTGTTCATATCTGGAGCGCAGAGCAGCACAGTTGGGATTAAACGGCCACGCTGAAGGGGATTTTATAGGCCTGTAGACGGAAAAGGAAGCTCTCAATATTCAGCGCTGATGCGGTCAGCCGAGAGGCTTTCACTCATTTTGCTTTTCAGTTGCTACTCCTCATGTGATTAGCACATAAACCTCCGTCCAGCCTTCCTGACGTAAAACTGTCCAAGCATCCAAATGGGATTTTCTCAGCATGTTTGTATTTTTCCGTTTAATCAGAATTAGAATCTAAAGGTTAAAACTGGCTCAATCCGAATGTTCTTATAGAGCAAGGAGTCTTTAGTCAAAGCAGAAGTGCGTCAGCGGCCGCCATGATCAGTGCCGTCCGAATAGTGCAGTCAGTAAGGAAGGAGGTAGGAAAGTAGCCTGTAGGCTTCCTCCTGCTGCTAGTTTAGCCAAGGAACCCCGCAACGTACCTTACCAGCGCTAAGATAGAAGCCTTGAGGTTACCCACAATCCTTTGCGTGACATGATGTATCAGCATTGCGCCTCATGGAAATAAATGAAAATGTCTGGAGAGAAGAGATCGCGCACTTTGTAGTTCATTTTCAGAAGGCAGTAGGCCTGGATCTGACTCATCATCCATGTGCGTTTCTGTTACGTAACGTCGGAGTTAAAGGATGTCCGAATTCTGCACAGCAGTCTGAAGCTCCTTTCCTCCCCATGATAGTTCTTACTGTTTACCCCGTGAAAGGCTGAGGAACAGGAGCTAGCAGCTATAATTAAGGGTATTTGGATAGAGCCACTGCTTTTTAAGTGTGAATTTGTTTTCTCTGAGCAAAAAAATCCTTAAAGGCATAGTTTAGAAATTTTGTGGTGAGAGGTTATGGGCAGAAGTAGACAGAGTTCAAACCTACATGCATTCCTTTCCTTGGTATTTGTGCCAAACACGTCCACAACACGATGGATGTCTTATTCTCCGCCTCACTGTGGATCTTCCCACAATAATTTGGTCTTGGTCAAGCCAAAGGGTCTGTGGCTAAAGGAAATGGGTTCTCGTTGTCATATCAATGCCCCAGAGAAACAGGAAGGTATGGAGATCCCAGAAACTAAGGTAAACTTTAAAAAAAGGTTAAAATCAAGGGATTGTTAGGAGTACAAGACAATTACTTCCTGACATGGAATTGAATAAATTGACCTAAATTACGGGTTGGGGTTTTTATCCCCAAAGACTTTCAGTGTGAGATAATGCTGCTGATATTAAAGATTAAGGCTTTTTACACAATGTATACCTGGGATTATAGTTAATGTGACTACCATAGAAAGCCTGACTGTTTGTAATGAAGACCATGCTGGTCCTTGGTCTGTAGCAATAAACATCCGTTTGATTCCCATATGAAACATTTCCAGTATCACCAGCAACAGTTCCATCGTCTTCATTTTGGAGTGAAGATGATGGAACGACGGACAGGATCAGGAAGGAGGACATCAGAGGGACCGCTGCGGTTCCTCTGGGCCCGTGTTCACAAAGACTCAGAGCGACTTTGAGGAAGGAAATGACAGATTTTTAACTTAGTGAGGAGGTATTTATGCATTTGAAGAGCTGTGATTGGTTGATAGTACAAGAAAAACAACACAAATGTGCTCCCAGTGATCAAAGGAGAGAAAATTAGACTGGATTAAGAGTCTAATTGTCAGACAGCATCAAAATGTTTTAAAGCACTTTATTTACACCCTCATCATTATTTTTGATTAGCTTATTTGTTTTTACTCACCAGTCATTTTATAACTGTATCTATTTGACATTGATGTGCCCTCACCTGTCAGCACTCTCCTGCGCTGTAGGACGAGATGAGAGTGTTGAAAGGTACATCGGTACCTGGATCACGGCGCAAACACAAGAATTTCTGCAGACCAATGCGTCTTTTTCTCTGCGGCTCTTGTTGCTTTTAACTACACATCAGCCTGGAAAGTGAGAAGCGCTGCAGCAATCAAAACTTCTAAATGGCCATTTAGGCTGCTGACATTATCATGCAATAAAGAAAACACCCTCTTTTATATATATTCTTTGTAAAAATGTTTTAGATATATATATATATATATATATATATATATATATATATATATATATATATATATATATATATATATAAAGCTTTTTATTAATGATTATTCAATATTTTCTTATTTATCCTCATAATTACGTTACTAGAGCCACGCCTTTAACCCATCGGGCTGCTGACACTAATTAATTTCCTTCTATGGGGATAATAAAGTTTATTATTTACATATTAATAATTGTATGATTGTTAAAAAAAAGTTTAGGTGCTTATTTCCATCACTGTTGAGGTGGATCAGCCAATCAGCTCTCTCTGTTTTCCTCCATCTTCTTGCTTCAGACACTGAGGCTCAATAAATCCTCTTTACCCCTAACATTTTGTCACTTTTGAAGCCCTTTGAAGGCCTAATATGCTTAGACAATTACTTTTATCTTAATGAGGTAAGATTCTCAGAAGAAAAGCTACTTTTAGCCTTAGGATTCTTTGTGAATACGGGCCCAGCTGTTTTGGAGATAAAGCCAGACTAAGATTATTTGGACCGGTAGAGAGGAGCGATAGAACATTGTTAGAAGGATGCTGAGGTTGGAGGCGTGTCCAAAGTGCGGCTCGGGGGCCGTTTGTGCCCCCCCCCCCAGCTGTATTTCAAGAAAGATCTGGTCCACCAGCACAGATGTCTGATGCAGATGGAAGATTTTAGTTTTTAGTTACAGCAAAATTATTACAAAAAAGTTTAAATCTTAAGTACAAAACAAAGTATTCATCTTTTAACACACTTTTGACACTTTTGACATTTAATTTCACAGTAACATCTGTCCAATGACATTTAATTACTCAAATGCAGACTTTGGTGCATTAAAATCTGCTTTAATTCAATTATTAAAATTGGCTGATTACAAATAACTGACCCAAATACTGTTCTTATAATGCTAGACCAAAAAGAGTTACATTTATTATTGTTAAAGAGTGAAATTAAACAATGCAAAATAATTTGCAAACTGGATGACCATCTTTTAATACGACAAATGAGCAAAACCGTTTTTTGAATTTTGGATCTACAATGATCTAAACATTCATTTCCTACTTTTTTTGTATAATATTTTGTAGAGCAGGTAAAGAAATTGTATTCATTTTTTACTTGACAATTTTGGCCCATGTACCGAAAAGTTTTACGACTGAATCTTACAAAACGAATGTGGGAAGATGTCAAGACATAGCTACTCCATGTAAGGAAGATACTGACTGCTCATAACCTCTCCACGGCGCCATAGAAATTCATCATTGCACTATTTTTATATTATTTTGATTGCATAAATAGTTGATATGCAAGTAAAACCCAAAGCAATGATTTAAAGTTCAAATATTAAATAAAAATAAATAAATGAAAGAGCAAATGGTAACTGTTGAAATGGGTGTTTCTGAAACATAAAGAGGTGTTTGACTTGTGTTGCATCAACACCGACCCTCTGGCTTCCTTTTTCTGCGTGGAGTTCAGTTTAATTGATTTTTGTCTCTCGTGTTTTCTAATTGAAAAATATTATTTTTCACTGAGTGACGACTGCTGATTGTGGGTTTTGTACCAAGACAACTTAAAGGTGATGCGGTATCTTCGTCCAGCAGGGGTCACTGTTCTTCTAATTAGTGCTGACGGCACCATCAGTAGAAGTTTTAACCCTGACTCAATGTGGATTTAAATGTGCACTTTATTTTAAACCCACAAATCACCATAAAACAGGGTATTTTGATTGTTTTACATGTTTTCTGTATTTTTATTTGTCTGCAACCTGCACTAATTTTCCTTTAGATCCCGGTTATGTTAAGAAGGGACCTTTTTTTTATCTAATTGATTGAAAGCCACAAATGTTTCCTGTCCTGTCATTAAAATTTTTTGTTATAACGGCAGCAAAACAGCGTCGACCTCCCAGCTATAAATGGTGCGTTTGTGGCACTGAGCGTTTAAAACGTCACGCAGATGTTTTATTTGTACGTCAGTAAAAAAAATGAATAAACTGTCAAGCTTCATGTTTTGTGAAGTGTCGTTTTTGGAGGTCTTGAAAAAAATGACAGACAAGACGTTTTAAAAGAAAAGAAAATGTTTTATTCACTTTCACTGCTTCATATCATCCCAACACAAACATCAGCTGTTCTCTTTATACGTTGCGTCGTATTACTCTAAATCACTCCAGCATTTTTTCTTCATCAAGCTTTCTGCGGCTCAGCCAAACAAAATACACACAAACTGAAGCGGTGGCTCAGCGCTGGATCATTACCTGTAGGTCTGCCCGACCGTTACTGGGCTAAATTCAGAAATTACGTAAAAAAACAAACAAATGGAAATCTCTTTAATGTAGTTTCAAAATGCACCAAATTTTTAAGCTTTTGTCATGTGGAGAATAAATTAAAAAAAACTATTAAATGGGATTTCTTTAGGCTTTGACAGATTGGGATCTGGAGCGTTTTATCGTCCAGTGTGGAGCAGGTCCGGTTCACATCAGCCGTTCGGCACCAGAACCCAATTATCCGACTCCCAACTAAAGAAGAAACGCTCGGGGAGGGTCAGCTGCAGGGGAGAGGCGGGCGACACGACGAAACCGGATCATCAACGGTTGGGAAATATCTGTTAGGACCGATGATTTCCGCATTGAGGAAACGGAGGACGGCATCTTTGGGTTCTGCCAAGTAAAATGGAATATTCAGAGAATTGGGAAAAGGTTTTAATTTGGGAGCTGTGACCCAAGGACACGTTTTTCACCCTTGAATCTGTAACAGAGCAGGAAGAGAGAGTGTACTGTCCGCTGCAGCAGCCCGTCTGATTGGATCTGGGTTTGTTTTTGGGTCCAAACAGCATCGTCTGCTCTACATCTCAGATTTCACCGCCCGACCTGCCGCCTCCTCTTAGCTCAGCTGACATTTTGCTTTTAAATCTCCTAAAACCACGTCTTTTCTTCAGCTCTCAATGCTTAGTGGTTATGAGTTTTTTCTGTTGATCTGATGTTTTACGTCCATGTATTTTGAACTTTGTTGGTTCTGTCAGTGTTATGCATGTACATAGTTAAGCTAAACATGAGATTTGCGCCTTTTTAACCATTTATCTCGACAATTTATGAGAAATCAACTGAGCTGCCATGGGTTAGGCACAAAAGGGCTTGTTTGGGGGTAAAACCTGGCAACCTGTTGGAGTGAACGGTGCAAATTGACCTGAAGCTGATTGCTTGGTTGCCCTTTACCTTTTAAATTATAACAGTCTTTAACCACAGCCTTAAAGCAAGGGTACGGCTCAGCTGTACTGGAACCAAACGCTAACATATGATTATACAAATGGATAAAATAATATGGGAATTGAGATTAAACAGAAGTTTTACTGTTTAAAAAGGTAAAAAGTGGTGTTTTCGTCATGTCGCTCGCCCATGCCTCCCACCAAACCTCCAGCCGCCATGGAAATGATTTTAAGGATGTGAAGGAACCGTGTTTGGACGTTTGTGTGGTAATATCTGGTCGGGCCGCTTCAGCGCCTGGATCCAGCAGCTAAAGGTCCGTTTTGGTGACAAATACAGAACATCACAGCAGGTCCCTACAGTCTAACCAATGTCTCCCACAGTCCAGCGCAAATCAAGCATGCGCCGTAAAAACGGACCTCTAGGAGGTAAACATAAAACAGAACCGCATGGACAAATAAATTAGAACTTTCCAGAGCAAAGACGGACAAAACGTGAACTAAACTAATAACCAGTGCCGACGGCGGCGCTCCGGTCTCTGCTCAGACCGCTTGCTTCGATCCTTCGGTAAACACTTCTCCCCGGAGAGATCTGGATCTGAGTGTCTCAGCGCCAGCAGCGCAGGGACTCTTCTCAAATGGTAAACATGGAGGCATCATTCCTAATAACCCCCCCCCCAGCGCTGCTAGACGCTGACAGATAAACGCAGCTTCGGCGATGCGTTCACTGCGCAGAAACAAACCGTATGAGTGGTTCACGCCAGCGGCCTCATCTTACATTCATATTTTACTCTTAAAACATTGGTTTGATGTGCATAATCCATCATAATCTGCCTGCGCCCCACCGTGCAACCAAAGCGTAGAACAAAAAGTGCTGCGCTTTCATTGGAGGAACATGGTTGGCGTGAAGCTCGTATTCGCCGCCCAGCTGGACTCCTGTAAAGCTCACACATGGACGTCTTTTGGTAAAGCAGAAAAGAAAAACTTTAAAATCATAGTTTGCCCTTTTTAATCGTGGCTCCAATATTTCTACAATAATACTAATAATTAAAGTTTCTGTTTACCCATAAACTAAATAATTTTGAGCAGAGGTCATATTTCGCTGTTATTGTCTTCTGTCGTCTGAGTGGAGGTTAAAATGACTAAATATGATTAGCTTTTATACGACATTTTGTTTAACTTATTTAAAAAGGTGTGTGTCTTATACAATTTTCTCAATTCCAGTCACAGGTGACAGAAAGAAGAAGCTTAAAACTCTAAATCTAAAGAGAGACACGACTGCAGGGCGGTGGTGATCATCTCCCTACAGACAGACGTCTGGAAAGATCCCTTGTTGCTCCTTCCTCAACGAGTTTAACCTCATTTAGCTTCGCTCTGACGCTTCGGGGTCCGTCTCTGCCTCCAGCGGAGGAGTTACGGCGTCTCGTTCATAAGTGATGGGAGGATGGAGACGGCCGATCGGTTGTGGTGAAGACAGAGCTGAGCCAAAAAGGTCACGAGGTCTGGACCGAGGTCTCTAGCTGGGAGGAGACGATGGAGAAGACCCAGAACTCCCTGGAGGGACTCGGGCCTGGGAACACGCGCTGTCTGGACCAATAAAACAGATTTAAATGGCCTGCAGAAGGTGAATAAAATACTGATTTAAAAAAATATAGCAACAACTTTCCACCCATGACTTGCCTGATAAGGTTTATATATTTTTTTACCTGTTTTATAATTAAAATAATAACTTTTAAATAATTCACATATTAGAAGTGTGCAACTTTGGTCATTTTGTCGTTGAAGCTTTGGCCTACATGTCTGTTGGAACGGGGTTTTTATAAATAAATTAACAACTAAACCTGGTCTATAATCTACAGTGTTCCAGAGCAGTTTTATTGTTTTAATATTCTGATCAAAACCATATTTTACTGTAAAAAAAAAAGAGGGTGAAAAACAGTTTTAAAGACGTTTTTGGGTTAATTTGTGAGAAAACGTAAACGGCGTTGCTGTGTGAGCTTTACAGGTGTCGGTACGAAGACTTTTAAACTTATTCTGTGCCTCTTGCTTCGTTTCTGCTCAGATTAGCCACTAGATTAAAGCTCTGAGCTACAAAACAGACATGAGAGCAGCGCTGAGCTCCTAATCCCACCGCAGGACAGGAAAAAACCATTAACTCTTAATCTTATCAATCCTTTGTTTTTTTAAAGTAAAGCTTTACCCACAACACCCTCTCTAAATAACCTCTGCTTAAATCTACATGGATGCCTGGTAGAGATAAGGTTTGTTCATGCTAAAGGAAATTATTGCATATCTTTTCTCACAGCTTAAAATGACTTCTTTTTTTAAACTTTTCCCACAGCAAATCTCTAAGCAAATATATATATATATATATATATATATATTAATAAAAGTTATTTGTTCAGCTAAATATTTACGTATATTTCTGTAAAATACATTACTTCAAGTGTCTCAAGTGTGCAGATGATGTTCTACGTTCTGCGTCAGCATGCCTGCGCTCGATCCGACCCGCTTTGGTCTGAAACCTCAAAGCTGTCGCCTTCAGGAAATGGAGACTGAGCCGCGTGACTCAGCAGGAGCCTAAGGCAGGACTAGCATGCATGCTACACGTGTCGATATGCAGTGTGAAACCGTTACGTGGGGCAGAGTCCGGGAACCGGGCTGTACGCTCCCCCCCCCCGCTGCGTCTCCCCGCAGCGAGTTACGTCACCAAAGTCAGTGCAAAGTTGGCCGTCCACCAGGAAATAATTCACATTCAAAGTCCGCTGGAGAAGCGCTGTGCTTGGAAGTTCGCCGGTTTGCGTGTTGCAGCCAGAGACGGATCCGAAGCAACGGTTCTTTGTTTTGGTTTTTATGTTCTCTTGTTGTTGTCTTTTTCTGCAGAGTTCCCCTCAGGTGCAAAGCAGGAAGGTTGCTGATGAATGGAGGAGTAACACACAGTACAGTCCAACGTGCGTGTGTGTGTGTGTGCTATTACTAACTATCAGAACCGTCTCACACACACGCCTCCGCTCTTTGTCCTGGAGGGGGGGGGTCACTCAGCCTGGACGGCGGCCGGGGGGAGCAGGCCCCTCTCCTGCAGGTGGGAGTGCAGAGTGTGGAAAATGCCGAGCTGCTGCTCAGGCTGAAGCATCAGCAGCTGCTGCAGCACTTTGCTGGGATTCGGACCTCTGCAAGAGAAACGTTTCAGGGGTTAGCAGCAGTAGGGCTGGACCATAATTCAACAATAAATATCAATCGATAGACGTATATCGATGATAGAAAATAAAGGGTAAATAAAGTGTTTGTGTGTTCTGTATCTAAAGATAGGTTGTTAGGCAACAGCATAAAACGGGCAGGACTGCACTTAAAATATATGTTTTAAATTTGTTGATAATTATCAATATCGATCAATATGATTTCTATTTTATCAATACCAGTGGGGTAGTCTGGTTTTAAAGCACGGCGAAAACCTCAACACCCCCGGTAAGGACGTGTAAAAAGCATAAAGCAAAGACTTAAACCTCGTTTTTAATAAAATCACCCGTGCTGCACTTAGTGGTACCAGGCTGGTAGCGGCAAACTCCGGTCATCCTAAAAAGAGTAAAGTTGCATTTATTTTTGAAGGACTGTTAGGGTTGCCAGTAATTGTTCCACCAGAAATGATTTATTAACGTGATTTATTATTTATTATTAACGTGACACTCGCACCTCCACAAATGCCCTCGGATTAAAGGTTGGCCTTTTCTGGAAATGTTCAGGGTGAGGAGGATCCAAGGAGGAAGAGAAATTAATGCCACAAGAAGGAAGGAAAGCAGGAAAGGGCTAAAGGAGGGGAGGGAGAAAGGTAGAAGGAAGGAAGTGCAGAGGCAAGGAAAGAAGGAATAATGGAGGTAGGGAAGGAAGGAAGATGAACACAAAAAAGAGGGAACAAAGGACAAGTGAAGGAGGAAGGACAGAAAGAAGGGAGGAAGGACACTAGAAAGGAGAGAAACATTTTAAAAAACAACATTGGAAAATATTTCCCCCATAAATCTTTTTGTCCTACTTTTCCAGACCAGAGAAGCCGACCTAGAAGCCACCGAGCTTCTGCGGGCTCCTACTCGACTACCTGAAGAGGACCTGGAACATAACTCGATCATTTCCATCAGGCGTAAGCAAGGCAACGTAAAAACCTGAGAGACGACAGTGGCAGCCGGTCAACAGGGGGCGCTAGGACGCTGTGCCCCGTCAAAACGGCAGGGAAGAAAAAGTGTAGACTGTACAGAGTAAACATAAAGAACAAAAAAAAGTATTTGATTTGTCCTAATAAAAATGTCTGAATTTTTATTTTACAGCATTCCCTTTAGTTCTGGGTTTATTTAGCCTCCTGATTTTAATGTTTCAACACCGAGCGGCACCAGACGAACGAGCCTGTCTACGTCCTGACATCCATAGACATTATAAACGTAGACGCCTCGTTGGGCGGGTTCTGCCTGTGCTGCGATGCGTCAGAGCGTCCGCCATGTTGAATGTGGCAAATCTGCAGTTAGACTGAGTCACTTAAACAGTATCAGAGGGAGTTTAATCTTAGAATATACTTTATATTTGTAATATTTTTATTTTTGTGATATTATGAGTTTATTTTCGTATCCCTTTGGCTTCATTCTCCTGACTTTATTCTCGTAAAGAATAAAAATTCTAAGAATCTAACCTGGCCCTTTTACTCCAGGATTGAAATGGTTCTGCAAACTGTGACTATTCTGGAAATGTTCCCCCTTAATTCTCATAATATGATGTGTTTCTCACAATATTACCACTTTTGTCTTTTTTTATTTTATTGTCCTATGACTTTTTTCTCATTATTAATTTTATCTCTTTAATACTCCCCCAAAATGTCTGTTGCTAATCTGTGTCTATACCAGATCTTAAAAGGTTCACACGGCTTTATGAAATAATGAAGATCAGATTAGATTAAATATTACGAATAGAAAATATTTTCAGACATTAAACTCCCTCTGATACTGTTTAAGTGTCTGAGTCTAACTGCAGATTTGCCACATTCAACATGGCGGACGCTCCGACGCATCCACAGCACAGATAGAACCCGCCCAACGAGGCGTCTACGTTTATGATGTCTATGAACCCACCTGCCAATCAAAGTTACATCCTTCACACAAACACACGAATACAAGCGGAGGAGAAAGACAACGACGACATGACAGGAAGGAAGAGCGCAGCGAACAAATTTCACCACTGGAAATAAAGCAGAGAGGAAGCGGACAGATTTTATCACAAACTGGTTGACCCTTAAGATCCAAGGCTGTCCCCCTCTGTGCTACGGCAATATTACGACATAATTAACTAATTAATCCGTCTTTGTGAAGCCACCTCAACACCAAGTTCACCTCAGAGCATTTTACAAAACCTTAGCAGGTCCAATTCAAACCCAGCTCCATGCAGCCCACGGCGTGTTTTACATTTTTAACTTCTTCCTGGAGATCCTGTAAGTTAACTAACAAACGTTAGTTCGTAACGCTCCTCTCCTTTCCTACCTGACGAAGCTGCCGATGTAGACGTGAGTGAACGTGGCCATCAGGTACTGGCAGTCGAAGCGGTCCATGATGCCGCCGTGACCCGGGATGGTGTTGGCGAAGTCCTGAGGGGGTGAAGGAACCAGTTCGTGTTACAGCTCACCTGAGCAACCAGCTGAACCTTCAATTAACTTTGATTTCCTGTTTCTGCTTTCTGTCACGCTTACAGATTAAAGAGCTAACAAATGTAAGCAGATTAAAGCAGAATTCAGCCGTCAAATAACGGTTTCTTTGATCCGATTTAAAGAAACCCGCTGGGAATCACTCAGATCACCGTGGAGTATCTTTCACCCACTCTTTGCAGAACTGCTTGAACTCACTGCTGTGTTTTTAAGTATCAGCGGCGTGTTTAGGGTTAGACTTTGACTAGGCCGCTCCAGAACCTGGACCCTGTGCTTACTGAGCCACTAAGAGGTGGACCTGCAGGCGTTCTTCAGCTCAGGGACACCAGCTGATGGCTGGAGATCCTTCTTCAGGATTTATCTGGTAAATAAGAGCAGATTTCCGTACTGCATCAGTTGTATCGATGTCCTGCAGCGGCACCGCGGGCTCAGACCGTCACACTACCGCCACCATGGGTATGATGTTCTGTTCCTGACAGGCTGTGTGAGCTTTATGCCAGACGAAGCGGGTTGGACACCTTCCTCAGTCCACAGAGTATTTTGCCAGACATTTTGGGGAACACTGAGATCATGTTAAGGAAGCATGAGACGAGTCTCTGTGCTGCTTTTAGTCAGCAGAGCTTTGGGCCCTGAAACGCTGCGGTGCCTGAATGAACCTCCCGGATGAGGCGCTGAGCTCTTGGAGTAATTCTAGCATGCCGGCCACGTCTGCAAAGGTTCGCCGCTGCTCCACGTTTTCTCCAGCTATGAATAATACTAATGGTTCACTGGAGACCTAAAGTCTGGGCTTGACAGAGGAAGTCAGTGGCTTCATGTCTCATCAGCTCATCGATCGGGGCGTGGCGTGTTGCTCTGAGCTCTTTTAGCCCCCTTCGTAGGGGCAACACGGCCTACAAGGGCGCGAATTAGGGCTGGACGATAATCCAATATCAATATATATTGATCGATGGATGTATATCGATGATAGAAAAAAAAAGGGTCAATAAAAACTTAAATAGAATAACAGGAACGCTCCGTCACTAAGCTCCGCCCCCTTCAAAGAGTTCAAAGAGCACACGTTCTTTTTTTCTTTTTAAAAACTTGCAGTTTTGGTAAATGGTTGGTTGAGTTTGATTTCAGTGTTTGTGTCTTTATCTAAAAAGGTCATTAAAAGGTGCATAGCCATGTTATTTGAGTTTTTTTATTTATACGTCAGTGGCTCACTCTGCATAGAAAGTTTTTAAGAAAGATTTTCACGTCCTGCTGCCGTACTAGTCGTTATTTTGGTGTTTTATGCTTTGTTTTTGCTCAGTTTGTTAGTAAATAAAGCCTTTCGTGTTTATTTATAATGATGGAAGTACAACACTGCACATGCGGTGCAGAGGATAAAACAAGCAAGCAGCTAACGGCTATTAGCGTCTCTCAGTGAAACAATGAAAAAAAGGTCCAAGATCCGGTGGAAAGAAAGTTAAAAAATATATGATTCAAAAAGGAGAAGCCTGGAATGTCTCTGGGAATCCAGTCTGAACGTTGGTGTTCACTGAAGCGGACGCTGAACCTGCCGAGGCTCAGATGTGACGCAGAGTTGACTGACGTGAGTAAATGTTCTGCTATGAGGCTCTTAAAGTAATTATCGATATCGATCATTATGATTTCTACTTTATCAATATGCTTTTTTTCCCTATATCATCCATTCTTAGCCCAAATACTTTCTTCACAGGACTGTGTGTAGCTTAAAACGGATCTAGAGGATTGTTTAGAACCGAAAGGGGAAAATTAGGCGTTTAAATGCTGCATTTTCCAAAGCTTTAAAACGTGCGTTGTCACTAGAGGGAGACGTTCTGCAGAGGCAGAGAGGAGAGGAGGTGCTGACGCAGACCTGCCAGCAGGGGGCGCAGTTTTACGTGCCGAGCTGCAGCAGAGAATCTGTGCTGCTGTTTGAGAGATTGGTGAAAAACTCTGCTGAGCAAACAGAGTGTTTAAATAAAGGCTCAGCTGAAGCAGCCCAGCGGCTTCCTGCAGCGGCTCGCCGTCTGCTTTAAGCTGAGGTGACTGGGAAACATTCCAGATTTAAAGAACAGACATAACACACACACTGGTTTTCCCTGATGATACATCACAAAAGTCGTTCCTTACTTTGATTTTGAAGGCTCGCTTGAAGCCACTGGCAAAGAAGCCGCCGAACGGCCCGATGAGGGAGGCGAAGGACGACAGGAAGATGCTGTGGATCTGGAAGGGGTAAAGCGTCAGCGTTTTCTGAAACGGAAGCAGAGAACAGAGGAGAAACTTAACGTTACACGGCCGATCGTCTTCATGCCAAACGGCTGTGAGGCAAAGCGCCGGCTCGGGGCAGGGCTCACCCATCCCAGTGTGCTCTGCACCGCAGCAGGGAGGGTGTACTCCTGCAGGACGAACAGGTCAGACGGCTCGCACTCCACCGTGAACCTGTTGGTGTCGCTGTTGAACTCCACGGGACACACGAAGTACTGGAACTGCGACAGGAGGTAGGCCAGCTGGGGGGGGAGACACCGAGCACGGAGAAAAAGGTGAATCCCTTCAGGAAAATGAACTAGCTTTTCTCTAATCGAACGCTAATCTGTCAACGGTTGAAACAGCACAGGATGTATAAATACAGTTCTTACACAGTATGGAGGAGTATTTAAGTCTTTAACTTGATTTAAGTTAAAGGGGTGGATGATCTCAGCAGCCATATTGGATTTCTACATTGAGGTTAGCGATCGTTCCCAGATTCTGACAGCTAGGGACCTTTATATTATTGTTCTGAGTGAAAATAGAGCTTTTAACGACACGGTATCCTGATTCTTTTTTGTTTTTGCTTTTTAACCCAGTGTCTGTATTATAGCAAACATGTACTGTAATATCAACAGGATAGGAAGAGTTATATCCGTTTTACTGCTTTTTATATTTGTAATCTAATTATTGTTTTTTTTTGTAGACAATTTTAAGGTCTGTCCAGGGACAGCGGATGAAAAATAAGCCTTTTGGCTAATTCTGGTGCATTTGTAGCAATGTTAATTAATGTACAGCAGGGGTCACCAACATGGGGCCCGTGGGCACCAAGTAGCCCCCGAGGACCACATGTAGGGCCCACAAGCCTGTTCTAAAAACAGCACAATACACCATTAAGCTGCATCTAAAACTTTATTTTATTCTGTTTCTCTTCTTGTTTAATCACACTTGCATTTATATAGATTTAAAAACAACAATATCTATAACAAAGCATGAAAAATATGCTTGTTTTATATAAAGTTAAGGTGAATTCTGACTCTTCTGGTTCAAAGGTCAGTTCTGGTAGCCCTTCGTACGACACAACACCAGTGAAGCAGCTCTCAGTTTCTAAAAGGTTGGTGAGCCCTGATGTACACTGTCCCTGTCAAATAAATCAATAAATTAAATTATTCTTTTTATTTTCTTAATGATAGAACGTACCGGACAAGTCCTGTTAAACAACTGATCTTAATACGATCCAGGCCTGTAAAGACGGCGCTGCACCTGATCTGGCAGCTGCTAACAGCAGGCTGTGCGAGACGTTCAACGACTAAACATATTATTCTTTAAACAAGTTATCAGACGAGCCAGGAACGACGCAGCAAAAAGGAAACTTGGATCATTTTTTTACGATCCATGCATCTGAAAATAAAGATGCGGCATGAATTGCAACACCAGTCGGTGTTCAAAGTTTTTTTGAACACTGACTTAATGTTTTCCAAGAGCTGTGATTCCATATTAATTGCCTGAAGGCAGCGGTGGATTTAGTGGCTTATTGTACTTGGAAACAGCTCAGAAGGAAATGTCGAACATGTGATGAAGCTGCTAATTACTCACCAGGAAACCAAAGACCACCGTGGGGAAGAAACCGCCGATGAAGCCCTCCCACGTCTTCTTGGGCGAGAGCTGCGGGAGGATGAGAGGAGACGTTAACGAGGTTTTCAGCATCAACGTGACACTTTTCACTCATGGGGCCACCATGAATAGGATCTATACATAAAAATTAAAGGTGACCTTTTCCCCCAGAACTCATCAAAAGGTGATGGGAAGGAGAATTAAGTGGACCTTTACTGTTTTCATATGATTTGAAATAAGCAGTCAGGAAACTTGTTTAAACCGATCATCTTTGATATACCGCCACCTCTGTGAAAGCAGCAGTTTTCTCAGTTTGTTGCTCTGGAGCATCAAGGTTGGCGCTGAAAAGGAAAGACATCAGCAACGATCTTAGAGAAGCAATTACCGCTGCCCATCGAGACTCGATTCTACAGAGAGAAAGGTTATAAAACAGCTGATAATCTACCAAAAGCAGCGAACGTCCCAGCGAGACAACACAAAATAATCCCAAGAGCTCCAAATCGGGCGCCACAGGCCTCAGATGGCGTGCTAAATGTTGAACTTCCTTACACAAGAGCTAAAAAAATTAAAAATAAATAGCAGAAAGCGTCTTCTCTCTTATAATAACATAAGCAGCATGGTTTAGTTTTTTAAAGTTGCATCCGAACGAACGCCTAGACTGCTGGGAAAACGTTCTCTAGAGCGTCGAGACCAGGGTAGAGATGTTGGACCATAACGCAGTTTGGAGGAAACACGTCGGCTTTAAGGCACGGCGGAGGAGGGGGGGGGTGATTTGGACATGTAGTGCAGCCACAGCACCTGGACCCCTTGCAGTCATTGATCAACACGAACTTCCATGTAGACCAAGTTTAAAGCAACACGTCTGGGTTGGATGAGCAGCTTAGATCTTCAGGCCAGACTTGGATCCATCCAGCCAGAGATGATCAGAGCCCAGGCGTCCAACCAGCACCACCTGGAAGCTGCTCTTTGCAGCGTCGCTGATGTCCTTGGAGGCTTTCCTCTTCTGCAACCTTCTAGTGTCGAGGAGATCGAGTGTTCAGAGCACTGTGGGAACGTCCTACAGCCCACCATCCGTCCCCCTCGGCTAATCTACCTCCTCATTCTGCTCTTCCCAGACAACTGTGACTTCCTACTTGCTTGAACGAACCAGATCTTAAAAGCATATCTGGCCGGAGCTCTGGAAAGTGTCAACAGTCTTCTCAGATCCACCTGCAGCTGGCGGTCACAAGCCGAGCGTAGCTGGTTCACTGAGGTCTTGGAGCGAATCTGCTGCCCAGACAAATCCACGTTGTGCCTTTGGCTAAAGTGGTGAACTACAAGGACATCTGTCTGAGAGCTGAAGCTTGGCCCAAACTGGGTCTTCAGCAGGAAGACAGGTTACAAACACAGCAGGAAACCTAAAGAACGACTAAACAAGACTAAAGTGTATGACCACATGTCTGACCATACGCATTTATACGCTGACGACAACATGATTTTTTTTTGTGTCACCCCAGAACCACAAGCCAATACTGTCAATGGGTCCAAAATGTCAAAGAGTGGTTGAGCTACAAGTTCCTTCAGCTTCATGCAGAAAAGACAGAAGTCCTTGTTTTTGGTCCCAAAAATGCCAAAAAAAAATAAAGTTCAGAGCTCAGCGTCACATTAAACATGTTTCTAAAATCACCATAATGGCGTCTTAAAAAAAAATGGCCAAAAAAAGAGTTTTAGTTAAATACAGGAGACAGAAAAACTGACGCATGCTTTTATCTTCAGCAGCTCATTGCAATGGCGTCTTTACTGATATGTGCAAATCTGTGATGAAGGAAGCTGCAGCTCATCCTAAATGCTGACCAACAGCAGGAAGATGGGTCATTCAGCACCAGACCTTGGATCACTACACTGTCGTCCTGCTTAAAAAGCACAGATCCTAAAATTCTGCTCAGTTCCTGGGTTTTCCGGAGCAATTCTGCGTTCCTCTGCTCTGAAAAGAACCTCCTGAAAACCCGGGTTTGTGTGACTCTGTGCGAGTTGCAACTGTTTGCTTCTTTGACGCAGGACTGGAAACGTTTTTATTTACGGCAACTTTGGCTCAAAGAGTCACATCGACGACTGTTTGTCCGATGATTAGCTACGTTTTCATGGACAAAAGTAATCGGAATAAAGGGTCGATCGAACGATTGTGATTTGATTAAACTCAGTGGGAATGAAACTGTAATCCGAATGAGAGGGGTGGTTTATGCCAATTTAATCCGATCAAAGAGGATATAAACGCCTGACAGGCTCAATTTATTCTGAATGAGGCAAACTGTGCCAGACGTAAACGTGACGTATTTCTGCGTTGGTGAGTGATGGAAATACGTCAGGAAGCAAAAACGTCGGGGCTGCCGATGCAACTTTTCTGTTCGAGAAAATTAAAAGAGCTCAAAATTGTTGTTTACTAACATTTCAACCGTAATTACAACAAAGTCCGGCGTGGGCGATCAGAAGAAAAAACTCATAAACTGCTTTGTTTGCTATTTCTTGTTTAGCAAAGACGGAAGTTCTTCTTCTGTGGTTTTTTCAGGAGAATTTGATAACTGCGCATGTCAGAGTGGTTCTATTCTGAATAGAGCCAGGTCCATATACACACACACTATGATCGGATTATTTGATTGTGAACCCATATAAACGGTACAATCCGATTATTTAATCCGAATAAATATTAATCCGATAAGGAAAATTTGTGCGTGTAAACATAGCTAATGATGACCGACTACAGCGTAAGATTAAAGCTTAGATTTATATTTTAGGTTTGCTTTTTAACATGTTTCTTTTTATGCAATCTTTTTAAGAGTTTGAAACATTAAGCGCTCTTTATTAAACTTTGCAGGGTTATTTTTCCCCTCTACCTTTTAATGTCCTGTGAATCACACTGCCCTGAGTATAAACGGTGCTAGACTAGTGAACCCGCCTGACTGAGGGTCGTTTCAGGGTGCAGTTTCTTCCACCGTGACTTTATATCGTGTCTATATTTTATTAAAAATTCAGGTATAAATGATGCTACTCATGAACCAGTTACTACCTAAAAAGAAATGTTTGGTTTACCTTGATCAGAGGAGTTCTCCCAAAGAAGAATCCAAACAGATACGCCATGATGTCATTGCAGATCACAATGGAAATGGGAACGATGAACCTGGAAAGCAGGAATTTCAGCGTTGGTGGGAAGTATAACAAACACGAAGGCAAAGGGCTCCTCAAATGTTGTGAATCACAATGATGTACAGAGCCAAAAATAAATCTAAATTCCTTCCTTTAAAATATTTGATTAACTTAATCGACACAGGACACGCACATCTGCTGCGTCAGCATAAAACAGTCAGGAAACACTCGTGACGGTGCACATACGACCAGAACCGGGTCCGTCTGTCCGTGTCCTGCTTACCAGATCATTCCTTCAAACAGGTTCTGAATGACAAGGTGGGACTGGGTTACCACAATCAACAGGGTCACATGGGTCCAAGCAAACTGAAATGGCAAACACAAACACCACAGTGTCACTGCGCAGGAATGAAGCTGTGCCTGTTCAGACGTGAGCCGGGCTCAGAAATAGCTGCAGTCCAAACAGACTGACGGACGGATGAGGTGAACGACACTGATGAAGCCGTGCCGCGGAGGGAGATGATCGGGTCGGAAACATCGAGACGCAGTGAGACACGCAGGCAGCAGACGGACAGCAGAGGCTCATGCAAACGCTTGAAACAAATAAATAAGGGAGCACGCATGCACAGGAAAGAACAAAAACGGTAATATTACAGCAGAATGTAAGCAGTACTACACAGGAGCCAAGATTAGGGAAAGTTTATATGAATTATGTACAGTTCAAGCCAAACATAGTCGGCTTGAACGACTTCTTCAGAGTGAAGTGAATATGAAATATTCAAAGTAAGAGATTAAAACGAGAAAAATTTAGTGCACCATCTTTAATTGAGTGTGGATTTTCTCTAATCAACACAGGGCCATAATAATAATAATAATAATAATAATAATAATAATAATAATAATAAAATAATACATTTTAATAATTATAATTATAGTCAAATTAAAAAAAGAATTAGAACAATATATAAAAATAATATAAATAAAAATAACTAATTATAAAAATATTTAAATAATAATAAACTAATTAAAATAATGATTATAGTACTATTAAAAAATTATTATTCTAACATTTAAAAAATTATATAAATTAAAATAATAACAATACTATAAAAGAATAAATGAATTAAAATACTAATTACATAAATAATAATACAAATTACATAATTAAATAGTAATACTAATAAATAATAATAATAATAGCAGCAGCAATCTATCTGGATGTTAGCCCACTCTTCTTGGCAGAATTAGTAGAGCTCCTTTTAATCAGTTGGTTTCATGGCACAGAGCTGGGTTTTATGCACGATTCTGGCATTTTCCTTTAAGCTGAGGTCAACGATTTAGGTAAGGATGTTCAGGAAGCTCAGTGTTAACCTCCTTTATCCGTCCCAAAATGATTTTTTTAACAGTGTTTGAGCTCATTGTCATGTTGGAACACCCCTGAGGTTCAAGTTTCAACCATCTGAGCAGAAAATGGAAGGAAATTACTTTAGGAACGGCCCAATAACCACCAAGGCTCAAGCCTTAAACTGAAAGACTCTGGACCACCAGTGGCCCGGTCCAAATGGAAGCTAGAATTTTTCCATTAACGTGGGCTGGGGGGGGGGGGGGGGGGGGTAAAACCCCTCTGGAGACACGTTTTAAGATTGTAGGTTGAGCTTTTTTGGCCACGTTGACAAGAATAAAATGTTTGAAGGAGTTAATGTGAGACAAACGTAGTTCAAACTAAAGTCTGGTGGTAGCATCGTCACTGTTTGGCTGCTACTGGTACCGCTGTATTTCCCAGAAGGGTCGAAATAACCAAAAAGTGCACAGTTTAAATTCTTCAGCTTCGTCTCAAATCAACAGGTAGATGGTTGAAACTCAGACCATGATGACAAACAAATCAAAACTGGTTTAACTGGATAAAAGCAGACTGACGATACGCTTCAGGAAAAACCTTTTCAAACGCACCGACCTCCACCTTTGTGGACTTAAAAGCTGGGTTGTGCCAGGGAACCGACTAGTTTAAATGAACACAGATTCATCCGAGAACGGCAGGAGAGCCAAATATCCCGCTGGGATTATGCCAGTCAGCTGTTGATTGCATTAATTATGCGTTTTAGTTGCATTTCTAGATTTCAGCCCCTGAAGACTGTATGTCAAGTTTCTGACATGAACGGGCTTGTTGCACTGCAAAAACAGAACTAAAAATAAGTAATATTTTCTTAAAATGAGTGTATCTGTCCTTGATTTGAGCGAGTAAATAACATGATTTGCCAATGGAATAAGATTTTTGCACTTAAAATCGGAACGACTCATCTCCATTATCTTATTTCAAGTGCAGGATATCTAATCATCTTATTTTAGGGGTCAAAATACTCATTCCATTGGCAGATAAGATTATTTACCTGCTCAAATCTAGTACAAAAAACACAAATTTTAAGAACATTTGACCGCCTTAGGGGCCACAATGACGTCAGTAGTGGGTCAGGAAAATTAGTCTAGGCCTCTCAGAGTAGTGAAGACCAGTTGCCCACAGATGGGGGGGAGAGGGGGGGGGAACAAGCAAAATGCAAGTGAACAACATGAAGTTAAAGCAACTGATATTCATCGGGGCTCCAATTCTGCCCCGGGTTGTCAGGGGGTTAAAATTGACCGGAATATAAATGAGGTCTGTGAAATCTTCCCAGTTGGACATGGTGAAAAGCAGCGAGCGGAGAAAGAGGAGAGACGGCAGGATTAACGCGGCGAAGCAGAGGAGATGGTTACTTTGCTGATACACACCATGTAAAACTGCAGGCGGTAATGTTTCTTCACTAAACTCAGCACAAACATGCAGAAACCTGTGAAAGAGTAAACAACATGCAGTCAGTTTTACTCAGCAGTGTACAGGAGATTACACACAATAGTCTGCTGTGTACTGTAGGGAGTCTTGGGGACCCATGCATTTCATTAAACAATTCTCAACTTTATACGAGAAGAAAAAAGTCAAAAAATGAAAAGTCAAATGTGGCACGGCATGATTTTGACCCACAGTGCGCCCCCTATGAACTGCAACCAGAGCTGGACAACGCTGTCGTCATCTTTAAGGCATCCTACCTGCCTGCACACCTTTTCCTCAACGTTTTGGCTGACTGTCGGGTGCTTTGGTGACTGCCTGATAACCCTACACCTTCACTCATGGCGGAAACACACCAAAACCATCCGATCCGACGGACACAGCCGTACAGATTTCCGTCACCACCTGGTGGCTGCGGAGAGAGACTCCCTCTACGGACCTCAGGTTTTCATGAGAGAGCCATTCCCGGCAGCGTAAACAAGCCGGGCAGTAGAGGAAGAGCTGTTATCTGTACTTCTGAGCTCCCACCGTGGGTAAGTACGCAGCTTATTGAAATGTTTTCTTGATAATTTATTGAAGTGCGTGTTTTCCAGGATGGAGCTAAACGAGGACGAACCTGGCCGGAAATTGCGTTCCGTTTACCTTCCGTTAACCGTTTAGGAGATTTTATTTGGTATTTTCCCCAAAGCGGACATGTTTTACTTGTCCACCAAAGTGTCTGACTGATTGGTTTACCATAGAGACACTGCGTAGCGCCGATCAAGATAGAGCAAGGGTCTACCTTGTTCGGAGCTACGCAGTACGGCTGTAGACAACCGCAAACCGGTCCGATCTAATTTCTACGACGTGATTTTACCTCGGTTCGGACAGACTGGATGGTTTGGTGCGTTTTGGCCTTCAAACTGAGCAAGCACGTAGCGACAGTGACACTATATCGTCTATAGTACATCTTTGTCTTGGAATCAACATTTATAAGTCAGGGTAACAAAGTCTCGGATTTCTAATTAAAAGAACTTCATATTTAACAAAAGATACATTAAAAGGTTGTATAATTCTATACGTTTTTAGTGTGAAACCATATTACAGGCATAAAATATACCATAGACCTACGCTGCAGGAAGACATGAAGACCACTTTCCCCATCTCTGCAACATTCTCCTACTACTCTCCAATTTGCGGTCATTTTTAATTCTAGGTTCCTCTTTTTCTCTCTCCACAGTAGCTACATCAAGCTCGTTGTGATGTTCTCCCTCTATAGATGACGGTGTGGTCCTGTCTTTCAGTGTTTAACACTGTTCCTTTCCTAGACATAGCTACTGGCTGAGCAAGTCTGCTGTCACCCTTTTACTTTTCTCTAACATAGAAAGTACTCCTGGATCAATGTGAGCTTCTGAGCTTTCTGTGTCTCTGCTCTGTCTTCTCTAAGCCCCAGTGGGTCGAGGCAGATGAGCGTTCACACTGAGCCTGGTTCTGGTTCTGCTGGAGGTTCTCCTCCCTGTTAAAGGGGAGTTTTCCTCTCCACTGTCGCTTCATGCATGCTCAGTATGAGGGATTGCTGCAAAGTTAATGACTCGATGCGATCTTCTTTGTATCACACACACACATATACATATATATATATATATATAAGATTTAATAATAAACTGGGCTTTACCCCATTGATAACTAGGATCAACTGGCATGTATTTATTTGACTTAATTTCTCTCTATCACTGAATTACATTTTTCTGTATAGTGCCTTGAAACGGCAGCTTGTGAATCGTTGCTATGTAAATAAACTGTTTTAAGCTCTTTTTTTGTTAACATATCTTCACTAGTGGTGCCAGTGAGTCTGTAAGGGATCAGTCTGTAAGATCAGTAAATGAAAGTTAAAAAGGAAAAGCAGGAAGGGATTTGAATGAGTTCAGGCTGCAAGTATTTCTTCCCTGCTTAAGGCTCAGCTCTAAATCTGATTTGCCCGTCTGTTAAAAAAAAAAAAAAAAGAACTACAAAGGTGAGTGGAAGCAGAGGGGCCAAAGAGCGTGTGCTGTGTTTTTATTCCAAGACACCGAGGTCGTACAGTCGTGGAGGACAGACTCACCTGCGAGGTACAAAGTGAAGGAAATGAAGCGGTGATAACGAGCCAGGAACTGCAGAGGTACCTCCCTCCGCACCACAGCTCCAAAGTAATCCGCTACCGTTTCACCATAGAAGAAGTAGTTTACACAAATCAGGAAGTACCTAAGGCAGAACACAAAGGTCTGATCATTTTCTGCTCTCTTTGTGTCATTTTCTGTGACGTTGAACTGCTGTCTGTCACCATGTGGGTCAATGTGTTCCTATCACTACCGGTGCTCCCCCCCCCCCCCCCCCCACCACCGTTGTACATTGACCTGCTGAGTGCGTTTGTGTGCACGAGGGGCTGTTATGAGGGCTGGCCTTGATCAAAACGTTTATTTACTTCCAGCGTGGCAGTGATCTTTGCTCCGGCCGGCATTGTGTGGGTGTGTATGCAAAGTGGTGACAAAAGCGGCAGGACAGCGACTGTGAGGGCGGAGACGCTGCACACAGACAACAAATTATGCAAATCTGACAAAGTGTAATCGATACTTTATTAGTTTAGCCCGCAGACAATAGACAAGGAACGACGACTTGCTTCCTGTTGAGTACGTTTACGTGATTGATTAAAGAAATTTAAAAACGCGTGCAGTAGTTCTTGTTCCAAATCTCTGACACAAAGTGAGTCAATTGAAATGTTTGTGTTTTTCAAATCGAGTAATTCAAGCCTTTTCTGATTTTGTTTAAAAATGAGTCACTGGTTTTGTTTCTCCACGCGTTTCAGTTCCAGTCAGGTTACATTTAGACTCGTGGACATGACTGCCACGATAATTTGGGCCTTTTCATTCATTTGAACCCATCTTTATTCTGTGTGTTTACCTAAAATTCTAAAAAGATTTCATTATAGTGGATTAAACCAAATCCACACAGAATCACAATTATTTCTACAGCCTAAAAGTCAGCCAGCATCATGAAACGCTGTTTTTGGACCCATCAAACTTCTTCTTCCATAATTCAGCTCAGATGTTTTACCTTCTTCACATCAGAAGAGATCATTTAAACTGCTTGGTTTTCTGGCTCAGAGCAGCTACATCTATACCAAAAGCGATTCTCATTGGCTGTTTGGGGGTTGAAAGTTGTTTTTCAGCCATCTAAAATTGACAGGCCTCATTCCTCTTTATTCATCCATTCTGGGCTGTTACTGCCCAAAATGAGTCCGGTGTACAGGTTATGAGCAAAGATGATTGGTGGAGCCTTTCTTGCAGTGTTCTGACTTCCTTGTTTTTAATTTTATACAAGATTCCCATCTATGCAAACTTTTTGTGATTGAGAATGGACCCAAGGAAGGGGTCACACGGCAGTGGCGTGTTCTCCATCTTGTTACCCGGGTTACAACATTTATTTTATTTATTATTTTTTTAATCGAGGCATTTAAATCCCGGCACTTGTGGTGTTGCCTTCAGAGCTGAGAACATTGCAGCAGCTGCCAAGCATGGTGGTGGCAGCATGATGCTGTGGCCTGTTTTTTGCTGCTAGGTGGCTCCAACAGGACCAGCGATCCCAAACAGATACAAACTGGCTCTGGGTTGGATAAAGCTGAAGACTGAAGACTATGCAGGAAAGCTGGATCTGTGTCACAACACCAACCCATTTAAATAAGCTCCATTAAAGCTCCCCTCAACCAAATATCCCTCCTGAATATTAAAATTAGGTGTCCTTTCTCTGCACTTTGCCAAGAGACAACAAACCAGACATGAGCAACGAATGGCTGAAGGCTTTTGACTCGAACGGTGCTCAATTTTATTTTTTTATTTATTTTTGTGCTAATCTCTGTGGAGGTAAAGGCAGTGGGACTTTGGTAGAACAACTACTTTAAGAATGTTTTTGAACAAAGTGACAGCTGTAGTCAGTTTTTAAAAAGAAATAACTAAAAAAATAAAAAAGGGACCGGTTTCATTTCATGAGACGTTTTCAAACTGCTGGATGGATTCGTGTTCACGATTATAAAAATAAAAACAAACTTTCTGCTGTTTCCCGTAAAAAAAAATAAATAAATCGATTTTCCTTACCAACTCAGAGTCCTGAACCAAGGCAGCTCATAGGAGCGATAAACTCTGTAGCCGATGGTGATGATTTCATGGAAACACTTGATTTGCACACACATGACCTGCGTCAGGCAGAAAGCAGAGCCGAGGAGTCAGACCAACAGCCACGAGTCGCTTCCCACGCTTAAAGAAAAACCTTTTCTAAGACAGTCTCAGCATTATAATGCATTAAACTTAATATTCAACTTAAAATAAAGAAACTTTTTCATTTCAAGTGCAAAGCATCGGTAAAGCTGAGCTGATTTATCCGTTAGCCATTAAAACTGAGGGTGGGCTGCACTTCCCACAGTTTTATCAAATTAAAATAAGGATTTGTTTTTTTTTCATAAATAAAAATAAATTTAAAAAAATTCAGAGATTTCAACATTTAAATAAATCTTGAACACAGCAATAACAAGAGATTTTCTACAATAAAGTTTTATGCTGTGAGCAGAGGTGGGCAGAGTGGTAGAAACATTTACTCAAGTAAAAGTAAACAAGTAGTCAGGAGTAAAAAAGTATTCAGTAAGAAAAGCTACTCAGGTACCAAGTAACTAATCATAACACCTGATGATTTAATAATTTCAAATTATGTAATCGGACAGACTAAAATGTGCAAATTGTAGTATTTTAAAGACAAATGAAAAATATACAAAGCAAAATAATTACAACAACAAATTCAGGCAGAAGAAACACTAAATCTAAATCATTGTTTATCATCATTAAACTTAAAGCAATACTTACAGCAGTTAATGTATCTACAGCATGTTAGAACAGTGCAAAGTACTTCCAACAACTTTACTGTACGTTCATCTGACCTATAAAAGGCTCAATAAGCTCAGCAGATAGAGAATAACATTAAATAACAAAGATTGTGTACAAATAAGAAGTCTCACTTTAACATAAACTCCAGGTTTTTGTCTCTCTGGTGCATTTTTGGTTAATTTATTCATGAAGTTACTCACAGCAGGTAGAGTAGCCAGAAAGTTTACTCAAGTAAGAGCAGCAATACTAGAGTAACAATATGACTCAAGTAAAAAGTACAGCGCAGTTAAAGTATTTCTAAAAGTATATTTTGTTCAAAAAGTTACTCGAGTAAATGTGACTAGTTACTACCCACCTCTGTGAGTACAAGTCACTGTGACTTACCACAAAGATGAGAGTGATGGGTCCCATGTAGATGATGAGGAAAAAGCCCGAGATCATGCAAATGGACAGAAGTCCTCGTATCCAGTAGTTCTTCCATCTGTGAAGAGCAGAAAGCTTACAGAGCAAAAGATACGGCTGCGTCTGTTTTTACCAAACAACGCAACCAATTCATCAAATTCAGATTACAACAGAAAATCACAAATCAGCAGAATATCTGAATTTAAAGTGGCGAGAGCTTTTAAATCAGCTCAGGTATTTATGAAGGGAAACGTTTGGGCAGATCAACGCGACGCCACAGCCGAGGTACGACGGGACGTACGCCGCCGCGTTTACAGAAACATCCCGTTTATCTGGGCCGGCATCTCAAAACGCCGGCTAGTCCTGCTGAAACCGCCTTCTTCCATCGACTCAGGGTGTCTCCGTCTAACGGGGACAACTGTGTTACGACCCTCAGACATGGGAGAAGAAGAAAGAATCTGTGAATTTCACAGCGGATCAGACAGAGCAGCCAAACGGGCCACGCTGGCTGCTGCATGGATGGAGGAGAGAAAGAGCTGCATCAGGAGAAAAGCTCCCAGTGCTGATCGCTCAATATGTCTCCAGGCCTCCAACTCCCCCTAAAGAAACTCTCCTGCTGGCAGCACCTTTAAATCCGGGCCTCCCTGCTCCGCCGTGCCGTTCCTGCAGCTCCGTTCATCTCCCATCATCTCCACCCCGGCTGCGTTTTCGCTGCGTCTCGTGGCGCCGGCCTCCTGATTATCATGTTCTGCAACGTAATAGGAGGTCGTGCGGTCTGAAATCTAAACTAGTCCCTTCAGCTCCAGCTTCATCCTCTTTTCTGTCTCCCCTCCACTGCAAAAAGGGAATTAAAAGTAAGTCAAGTTTTCTAGAAATTAGTGTATTTGTCCTTGATTTGTGCAGGTAAATAAGATGATCTTCTAATGGAATAAGATGTTTGCACTTAAAATAGCAACAATTCATCTCCATCATCTTATTTCAAGTGCAGTATATCTAGTTATCGTATTTTAGGGGTAAAAATACTCATTTCAATGGCAAATAAGCTTATTTAGCTGCTCAAATCAAGGACAAATGCACTCATTTCAAGAAGGTTTTACTTAGTTTTGGTTCCCTTTCCGCGGTGTCAGTCGGTTTAGCCAAACGTCTCTCTGCAGCTGATGAACCTTTATGCGCAGTGACCCTCCACTCCTTCGCTTCACACACAAACACCTCGTGGTCACCGAGGACCTTCCCGCTCTATGGCGAGGACTTCGCCACTCCTGCCATCTTTTCAGAGCCTTGTGGTTTTTCACGGTCAGACATCGGCAGCGAACCGAAACAAACTCCTGGTCTGGGAAAACTGAGATATCGGATTCTGGGTTGGCTTCTACGATCGACCAATTATGGAAACAATTATCAGCTTGCAAAAAAAACAACAAAAAAAAAAAAAACTATGCAACTATATCCTCTTTTCCAACGCAAATCCTGGGATTTAAAAACCTGGGATTTTTTCTACACAGATAGTTTCGGTGCCTTCTGTGTACGCTGCTCTGAAAAGTGGCAGAAAATATATTAAAGTCAGCCTGATGAAGTATGGGGAAGTTGGGAAGAAAACTGTAGTACACCTCCAGTCCAGCAGGTGGCAGGAGTAAAAAACGATAGACATCACCAGTTGGTGCGACTTTTGCAACTTCTGTCGCCCAGTAACTGTGACGGCATAAAGCACAGAGCTGTGAAAATGGAGCCTGAACTGTTGCCTCGTTTTCTTTTTGCATTTGATTGTTGAGGAACTCCAGCTGTCGTACCGTCGCTGCAGGCGTGGGTTAAAGACGAGCAAATTATTTGTTTCCGAATTTACTCTCCAGCTAAAAATTAAAGTTAATGGAAAAAAAAATCCTGTTATGAAACTTAACTTTAATCTCAGTGAAACCGACTTGCTAAGTAACAAATGAATCCTTGTAATAAACCAAACATGAACCGTTTGATCTCATCATCTTTCAGTGGTGAAAGCCGACAGGAGCTTGGAACGATCTCCCAGGAATCATGCATTCTCTCCGGGTATAGCTGTAATATATCAAACTTAAATCTCAGTTTTTAACGCTCTATTGTGCTTTCGTTTGAACAACCTGCTTTGACCCCACCCTTTAAAAAAAAATCTCTTGGTAATCAGACTTGGTAATCTTGAACCTTTTATGAGGGAAAGTGTGGACCAGGGTAATTAAAACTACTCGGACAAAAAACCCCGTCATGGAAAAAGGGGTTTTGTGGGAAAGCTTGAAGTTAGAGTAAGTTTTAGCTGATGTAAATACAGCCTTGACTTAACAACTCGAAGCTGATACTAGTATGAATGATTTCTACTGAAGGCAAGACGCTGACTACTTATATCTAATCCACACAGCCCCAAAAGAACCAAAACAGTCCTTTAGTGGTCTACTGCAATCTGTGACAAATTCCCCTGAGGTCAAATTAACTTTTTTCCCTTTAGGGGTTTAATCGGTATGGATTCTGACACTTGACGCTTGATCTCGCATCAGGTCAGCCATCTTGGCGTGCATTTTCACAGAAGAGCGACCACAGGAAGCCCCTCGGGATGAAACGTAAGTAAACGTTTGGTGTGAGAACTCAAAGCGTACCTGGGTGGAAGCCCCTTCAGAGCTTTATTCAGACATTCTGGAGTGTTGTCTTTGTCTGCTGTGGAGACAGGAACATCTGGAGCGTCTGTTTTGGAGTCAACGTCACCTTCTCCCTCGCCGTCGCCTGGCAGGCCCAGCCTGTCGTCGCTCTCGGCTTCCTGCCAGAAAAAACAAAAACAAGCAGAGCTCAGATATTTAATCACTGACTCATGTCAGGGAGTCCTCACCCGACACACCGGTTAGTGTGTCAGATGTGAAATGTAGATGAAGAGCAGCTGCAAGTTCAAATCCCGCAGACCGCCACTCTGGGCCGCTGAGCAAGATCCTAGACCAGGGGTCTGCAGCCTTTAGACGCCAAAGAGCCATTTTTATTAATTAAACTCGTTCAGAGCCGCAAATGTCGCCTGGCCTTTTGAAAAAAGACAAGTTATCATTTTTGATAAAGATCTGCTGTAGGAAAAATGTTGCCATCGTTAAAGAAACGCCCTTTTGTGTCTATTTTGAGGACAGGATGCTGATATTTGTGGATAATGATGTAAAAAAAAAAGAAAAAATAAAGAAAATCATAGTTTCCAACATAATGAAAAAAATACTGATTTAAAATTAAATATTAATGGCACTTTTAGCATCGTTCTGTTGTGAAAATTAAAAGCAATTATTCCAAGAATAATTTATCATCATTATTACATTTAAATACCATAATAAAAATATTATTTGTAGCCAAAGTTATTAAGAGCCACTGTGGAAGGTCCAAAGAGCCACAGGTTGTCTGGATCTAGATCTAGCTGACCTAGAGACATCTCTACGACGCATTTCACTGTAACATAAAATCGTAATGACAAATAAGATTATTATTAATATTATGCAAAATCAACAAGATTAATGTCAACAGGTCTCTCTGTTCAAGAAAGTGACAAACGTGGGAGAGACGAAAACACGTAAACGTTCGTGTCAAACGATCGGCATCCATCATATTTCATCACATTTTCCCCCTGAATTAACTTTATATCCATATAATCAGCAGATGCAGGAGAGCAGATAGCGTCAACATTACTCTAAAATGGGTCCAAGCCCACTGCAGCTGAAAGAACCGTTTTCTGGATCCAGAACTTCCAGATGAGGGCTTCAGGCGCCTCCATGGTGTCCAGAAAGTAAGGAGGCTACAGAGCGCCACCAGAGCAGAGCTTGCTCAGCACTGGCAGCAGGTGGATGTGAGCCGACCTGAACCATTTGGGCAGCAGGAGTCTGGAGCTACGCTGCGTCTTTCTCAGGATCGCTTGGAACATCTAGAAGCCTCCCGATACGATCCAGGGGGGTGTTGCTTCTCATCCAACATGGTGGGCTTCGTCCCAATTCAACCCAGGAACACGTGGAGGAGTAAAGAAAGGACTCAAAGATCCAAGATCAGAGGGATTTTGGACCTGTGGTCAGGAAACTCTCTAGAACCCAACCCGACTAAGAACCTGTGGTCGGTTCCCTATAAACCTCGTTAAACTGGACGGTAGGAGAGTTCACATCCGATCGTCTGATCAAGGGCTTCTAACCACGAACGTTTAATAAAAGTGAGTCGGATGTAAAAAAAAAAAGAACAAATGAATATAAATAAAATTGGGAAACACAGAAAAGCTTCAGGTCCAGCTGTGTCCTCCCAGGACATTTATGGCCCAGGAAAGATTCCCTGAGCTAGAGAGCAGAAATAAACCAGGCCCAGTCTCAGCAACGACGGATCGTTTAGGAAACGCCTTTTGCAGGATTTAACGGTAGAAATAATAAGTTCTGTATAATGGAGGAACATGAAGAGATGGAAGCAGCAGCTTCACGTTTCCTTTTTTAACTGGAGAGACTCTCTGTTGTTCCTCGGCGTCGTTTTTCTCGGCTTTTTTACCTTTCATGGGCTTTTTCACTCAAACGCTGCCAAGTGTGGTTAAACGGGGTCATCAGGGTGAAATCACTGAGCTTCGGTCCGCAGACCTAATTGGCTCAGATAATGGGAAATAAGTCAGGGGGGATTATACGAGCTGGTCTGAGGGCAAAGAAAGAAGTTTAATGTGGCCCAAACATTAGCGCCTGCAGGCAGGAAGAGCACAGCGGCCTTTGAGACTGACTAAAATAGGAAATATATCTTTACCTGGAGATGCGCCTTCACACTGAAGTGAAAAAAACTAAACAAAAAAAGAGTTGAGTACCTCTTTATTTTCTCGTCTATTTCTGAGCATTGTGCTGCTCTAAAACTCTCTAATTTGCTTAATTTGTCAGAGAAACACTCATAGTCGGATTGTTGTTTTCTTTTTTTTATGGATTTCTATAATATTGTGAATGAATGCTTTTGCATTAACACTGAACAGAGCACAGCAGCCTTCAGTACGCGACTACAGCAGCAGCAGAGATGCCCCAAAAAATGGATGCATTTGGGCCGCCGAGCTTCTATTTATATCACCTCAGAGTCCATTAAGCGCCGTTCAGTCACTGCTAATCTGCCTCCACGCGTTTGCTACGACTCCTGCACGATATATACGTATATCGATAACAGAAAAAAGAGTCAATAAAAAGTTCAATAGAATAACAGTTTTCCTTCCTTTTGCATTCTAGCCATGTAGGTTAATATTACAGTCATTAAATCCTTCCAACCAATCACAACGCAGACCCAGGAAGCTCCGCCCCCTTCAAAGAGGTCAGAGATCCCACGTTCTTTATTCTTTTTTAAAAACTTGTAGTTTTGGTAAAAAGTTGAATAAAGGGTTGAGTTTCAATTCAGTGTTTGTATCTAAAAATAGATCATTAAGCAACAGCAAAAATGGCCAGAGCTGCACTTAAAACATATGTTTTGAATTTGTTGATAATTATCCATCAATATTTCTATTTTATCCATATGCTTTTTTCTATATCATAAAGTAATCATAAAAAAGGCGTCTCTGAATCAAAGCTTTATCCCAAAATGTCTCACCAGCACATTTTTTTTAACAAACAGCTGCAGATTAATATGAGAAACAGCTGAAAATAACATGCTGGAACACATAAAAGTACAATTATAAATCTAAAATAGAGCATCTCAATATAAGCGATATACTCTCATCTTATATCTCCTTTTTAAAAAATCTCCATATTTGTAAAATCTCCATATGCTGCCCAGCCCTACGTCCAATAATTGCTGACCAGCTCTAACGGTCTGTCTCCACTGTGCCCATCAATTAGGGCTGGAAAATTAATCACATTTGCAACATAATCAAAATTTTAAAAAATATGTAATTTATAGCCATTTTTGGCTATGTAACAATTAATGGATCAAAGGCGTCCTTTAGGTGTCGGTAATAAGTTTAAAGTGGGTTTGATCCACGTGGAGAGTTGCAGCAGTGCGATAATCTAATTTTATTATTTGTTTTATACATTTTTACCAGAAACTTTCAGGAATCTCACCACAGCATCAAGTACTGAACAAACTGTTAAATACACAGACCTGTTTGTTGGTGGCATTATATGTTCAAAGAGGACAGCTGCAGTCGTTTCCTTCATTCGTGGCTTTAACCTCAGTTCGTTACACTTTATCTGCCTGATTTTGACTTTATGAACTTTATCTTTAACTTATAAAGACAACCCGACGGTTAGAAATGGGACGCGGCTCAGTGTTAACATGACAGTTATCCCCAAATAAGCAGCTCCTGATTCTCCAGAACTGACGGGTTTATCCTCATTCCTGATCCCTCGTCGTCTTATAACTGTTTAATCAGTCTGGGTTACGGCTGGACGATGTAGAATAAAAAGCTTATAGATAAAATAGAAATCTTGTTGATCGATATCGACAATTATCAACAAATTTAAAACATATTTTAAGTGCAGCCCTGACCATTTTATGCTTAGTGACTTATTTTTAGATACAGACACAAATACTGAATTCAAACTCAACCTTTTATTCAACCAACTTTTTACCAAAACAGCTAGTTTAAAAAATAAATGAATAAAACTTTCAAGGGGGCGGGGCTTGGTGACGGAGCGTTCCTGGGTCTGCGTTGTGATTGGTTGGGAGGATATAATGATTGTAGCATTAACCTACATGGCTAGAATACAAAAAGAAGGAAAATTGTTGTTCTAATGAACTTTTTATTGACCCTTTTTTTAGGGCTGTCTATCGATCGATTATATATTGTTATTGAATTATTGAATTATCGTCCAGCTCTAGTCTGGTTTCTCGATCTGGTGGTTTTCCATCATTTCACTGTGTGTCTCTGCAGAGGTTAAATGTCAAATATCCAGCTCCAGCTCTGCCAGCAGCTTGCTAGCGGCTGCTGTGCACCGCAGGGTTTTAGCGCCGCATGGATCACAGGAAATCCACAACAAATTCACATTTATGCACCCGGTTCGGCCAAAACGAGGCTTTCTGAGGCAGCCGTAGAAAACCGGCCTGATATTAGAGCCGACTGAAGCAGAGACCCGTGGAGGAGCATCTCCCAGCCGGCCCCCAGGAGCCCCAGCAGGGCCCACCGTCCCGTAAAGCCTCTGGCCGATGATCCAGACCTGGAGGCGCGGCTCCCTGGGGGAAAAGGATCGACTCGGGGTTTGGCTGCAGGGCGTGAACCAAAGCAAAGCAGTCGCTTCACGCCCGACACGCCCAGCTCATACCAGCCCTGAAACCACCAGGTTCATTATCTCCTAATTGTCTCCTCCTTCTAGTCTGCAGCGGTTTCACAAGAAAAGGTGGAGATCCAGACTAAAGGATCACTGGAACACCTCGAGGTGGACGTCTTGCATCAGACGCATCCAGACTGCCAAGCTCTGTAGCTACAAGATGAAATACAAGTTATTTATAAGTTAGATTCACAAGTGATGAGACCATGTAGGGGCAGCCGGCAGGTTCTGCTGACATGCGACTCGCTGCAAAGGTTTCGATCCACATCGGACGTCTTTGAAATGGGCTCCTAGAGAGAGAGAGAGACGCCTTGAATGGTTCTCCAGGAGCTTCCTGCCTCCGACCTTTCAGACGGAGGGAAGCGGGTCGCGAGTTAAAACTGCTTTTTTTGAGACGTTCCTCTGCTTCACAGCGAAGCCAGCGGGACGCAGCAGGTAGAGCAGGACAGAAAACCCCGTGTTGACGAACCAGCAGCAGCAACGAGAAGGCAGAGAGGAGCGTGCAGGGGGTAAAAAATAAAACGAGTGTTAGAACGAGTCATAGGAGCGAGAGGCTGCATGATGGACGGCTTCTGCAGTCATCCACACAGTTATTGGGTAGCTAAAAACAGCAAACTGTGCTACCAAGTAGGAGGATTTAAAAGAAAAAAGAAATGTGCAAAACGTAAAAGCATGTTTATACATAAAAAAACACCAAGGAGGACAAATGTGCACAAACAGCAGGGATGTGAATACTTATTGGGTTTGCT